>CM064523.1:55508095-55591616 GCA_032716605.1 Paralithodes platypus | reverse complement strand
AAAATCCTAGGAGAAACATATGATACTAATACGAAATTCAAACAGAACACAACAAACATAAAAAAGAAACTGACACCCAGACTTAATGCCCTCAGGTCACTTGCTCACACAAATTTGGACACAACAAAGAAATTACCACCACAGTATATAAACAATACATAAGATCAGTGATGGAATACGCAAGCCCAGCCTGGGCTTCTAACCTAGCTGAAACACATCATAAGACCTTACAGACTATTCAAAACAAAGCCCTGAAGATCATTACAGGCTGCACAGCTACTGCACCCACAGATCACCTACATCAAGAAACCAAAATCCTCAAAGTCAAAGACCATCTGGACATGAGAGGCACTCAATTCCTGGCAGAAGCCTCCACGAACCAAGACCACCCACTAAAACTACATGCAACACACCCACAGACACCAAGAAATATCAAAACAACACCCAGCACACGGTATCACACACAATTATTGTCCTCTCTCCCTCCCTGCCACCCCGAACCAATTTCCAGAAGCACATCCATACTCATATCTCTCACCGATCCATCCACTCACTCACAGGACAACACGCAGCTGCATGCACGACCTCCCGAAATCCATCCTTCCGAATCCTCCCTTCCTCGCGAGGACAGAGTCCACCTGGCCAGGCTGAGATGCGGACACCATCCAGCTCTCCTGAGCTATCAGAAGAGACTGGATGACTCCGTTGTCGACGCCTGCCCGGGATGTAACACAGCACCCCATACCATTAAACACATCATAGAAGACTGCATTTCACACAACCACTTACGCCAAACAACACAATCTACACTCAATGAGAGCTCTGTGGGAAAGCCCGATCGTGCCATGGCCTTCCTCAGGGACTCGGGGGATATTTGGCCAGGCAGCTTAGGGAACAACAACAAACAACAAACAACAGAAACATTTATTATCCATCACTTCGGTCTTCCTGTAAAACCTCTTGAGCATGTGATGTGATACACCTGGATTTACCCTCACATCAATGACAAATCAACATTGTTCTTACCTGTAGCACAGCATCGGGACCTTTCCATTGCATCAACAGTTTGTTATTATTAGTAGGCAGAAGCAACAGTCTCATCACCAACCTTCAGCTACTCGGCTTACACTTCCGGTCAAAGTACATCTTATATTGATCACTACTAGCTTCAGAGTGGGTGACTACCAACTCTGCCGACTTCTCCAACCTGTTTCTTAAATCAAGGACATGATGGTAAGAATTTCTAATCTCCTCGTCAAGCTGTTTGTTAGCCCAAAGTTCATGCAATATGCTCAATGGACCTCTCACGTTCCTGCCATAGAGAAGGTCAAAGGGTGAAAATTTGAGAGAATCATTAGGTACAGTCGTCTCCATAAGAAGTTTCACAGGGTACTCCCCCCATCCACCCTCCCAGGGAGGAAGGGATTATTTGGTAATGTTGGTATTCCTACACAAACTACCGGAATCCCCCACTCTCCAATTTCTTCCCTCCCTTTACCCCCAACACTTTCTCTCTCGCTCCCCCACTCACCCTAACACCCGGATACCTAAATGAGAAAGCAAACTATTCGATGAATGGCACTCAGCTTAAGAATATAAACAGAAAAACCGATCTGGGAGTAAAAATATCGAGTAATCTAAAACCGAGTCAACAATGTTCAGAAGTTGTTAAGAAGGCAAACAAAATAATTGGCTTTATAGGCAGGTCATTTGAGCATAAATCCAAAGACGTTATCCTAACCCTTTACAATTCCTTAGTCCGCCCTCTTCTGGAATACTGAATTCAATGCTGGTGCCCTTATTACCAAAAAGACATAAACAAGCTAGAACGAGTTCAACGTCGAGTTACCAAAATGATACCTAGCCTAAAGAACAAACCATACGAAGAGCGTCTTAGAGAATTAAATCTATTTCCTTTAACCCAGCTCAGATTAAGAGGTGACTTAATTCAAGTGTTCAAAATCATCAAAGGCATCGACAATATGAACTGTAGTAAGTACTTCACTATCGACCAATATAATTACACGCGAGGAAACAGTTGCAAAATTATTGGTAAACCTTTTAACTCACACGAATCTAAGAATTTCTTCTTCAATCGAGTTGTCAACTTGTGGAATGGGCTTCCCCGAGACGTTATAGACTGCAGCACCGTTGATTCATTTAAACTCCGCCTAGACAAATATCTCGCATCAAACCCGCGACTGACTGCATTTGTAAATGAATAACTTTATTTTATCCTCCCTTCAGTTACTAACCCATATGTCCCCTACTAACTTCCTAGTCCTGCCACGGACATTAGTTCCAGGGCAGTAGTTCCCTTTCCAATGTTCCCTTACCCACTCTAAACCACTGTTTGGACACTTGATCCTCAGTGTTTGGAGGACAAGCAGCCTAGAAGGGTCACTAGACCTGTTGTTGCTTGATTTCCTTTGTACTCCTTCCTTTGTACCCTTCATGTAGCGTTCTTTACCCTTAGCGGGTTTTTGTTGTTTACGTGTTTTATTGTAAATCTTGCAAAATTTATTTAAAAGTGACCATAAATACCCCTTCTTTCTCTTTAAACACTTTAAAACCTTCCACTACAGCCAGGCTATCATTAGAAGAAATTACTCAGGTTAGGAAGGACCTTTACGAATCAAAGGTGTAAACGCGAAGTCAGGTATCCCTCTGACTCTCACATGTGCTTCCTAACTTGAATTAATTCGGTTAGTGATGGCCAACATGAAATCCATAAAGGCATCGTCTTATTGAAGAGGTTTATTTTTATTGCATGTATCCAAGTGTGAAGATGAATAATTACAAACACGTCTTTTGGCTTAAATGTATCTGTAGTATACTAAAATTCCAATACACAATTAAAATGTCTTGTGCATGATTAATACAGTTACACAATTTTAGTTAATTGGAATAAACATACATACAATACAACAGCATACCGGTTGTGATATCATCTTTTGCAAACATAGACAACAATAATTCAAGCACACCAACATACACAGCTATATATACAGAAGGTAGAATACACAGAAATATAAACCGAGAGTTATATAGACAATACAGAAATAGGATATAAATATTTAAATTTTAATGTTGAAATTGAGTGATTGTTACTGAAGTCACAAATATTGACTGTTAGTTAAATAATCAAAGACATGGTAAGCTATTGATAGACATATATTGTAAGAAATAATTGTATGTAAAACATATAAGCAAACTAATATGGAAATATACAAATGAACGATTGGGTCAAATAAAGCAAATCTCTTGTAGATCCAATTCATAGTTTCCAATGCATTTTGAGGAAAATACAGCACTTGATCATTATACCAAATAAAATAAAACTGATGTTAATCATGCGAAACCATTAGTGCAGATTTACTAATAATTCGGTAATTCCGTATTGTCCCCTTTATAAACTCCCTTATAGGACTTATCGATCATACTTTATACGCTCTAACTCCGTGTTTTATTATAAATGTGTACACCGCGCATGTTTAGCCTTTACTTACTGAATATGAGAAGTATCCAATGTCGCTAATAGTTTCGTCATAATTCTTTGGACTGAAATTTGCTAATCAATAAAACATATAAATATATAAGATGAAAAGTAAATTATAACCTTGTAAAAAAGCAGTCTTAAAAACTAAGGACAATGCCGGATACGTGTCTTCAAGGGGGGGAGGTGGAGGAGACTATAAACATAATAATTATGACTAAACATAATTTGCATATTAAACGCATAGGCTGAGAGCCTTACATTCCACGCTCAAACACGGTGAAGCCCGTGAGGTCTTGTCTGGAGAGTGAGACATGCGAAGCATCCATCATGCTCGAAGCAGCTCCATTTCTGAAGCATGGTTGCTTCGCTCAAGTGCTTTCACCCTCCAGACTAGACCTCACTCTCAGAACCGCCACCTATTGAGCAGTGAACTCACTAGGCATTGTCCCTGTAACCATTTTTGAAATATTCATACAGTGTTATTTAATCAGGGAACAATGAGGGTATTTGTTGGCATTTCGGTGGGCTTTGTGGTAATGGCAATGATACTAGGTACAGCACAAATCAATCAAATAATATCTTCCAATTGACATATCGGGATTTGAACCCGGGGGATTACCAATCCAGTGGCATGACCACTCACACCTCCCCTTAGATGCATTTAAGCAGGTCATGCATACTAAAGTGCACAATAGGCAGTAAAGCTTACATAATGCAAATACCATAACCACACATACAAACCCAATAATAGGGTATATTAGATATGACAATATGGGAAGTCACCTAAGGCCAGGATAATAGGTCTGAAAAAAAGAAACTTAAAACAAGCTAGGGAAAACGAATTGGAGTGAAGTAAATTATCATTAATAAACAGGAGGCAAACTCATGAGATTGGATGAAGAAGAGAAACGCACAAGACAAAGGAAAAACATAATTACAGAAACTATCGTAAGGCAAACCAATGGACAGACAAGAATAAGGACGAGTAGTAAAAACAATATGAAGACATTTACATAAAAAAATGAGGAAATGTTACGCGAAAAGAGGTACAGAGTCGTAAATTATAAATAATAATAAATATTGTAGGCATGTATAGAATGTAATAAACCGATAAACGGTAGAACAGCTAGAAGAAAGTCCATTAAATAAGAAAAATAACTAGAGGGGCACTCGGGAGAGCGCATACCTCCGCCGCCGCTGGCGGAGGTATGCGCTCTACCAATGTACCTTGATGTAATAACTTCGTCATTGGCGCATATCCAATGTGCTCACCAAATTTCGAGAACATTGGTTGATAACTTTGTGAGCCGCCTATGCTGGCAGAGGTATGCTCTCTACCGATCACCTCTTAAACTGAATCACTTCTTACTTGGTGCAAATCCTATCCGGCCACCAAATTTCGCGAACATCGGTTCATAACTTTTGAGAACTGGTTTACAGGCAGACAAACAAACAGACAGACAAACAAAGGCAAAACAATACCTACCGAGCTTCGTTGGCGGAGATAACAGATAAACAAATGTGCAGTGGTCATTATAGAAAGAAGACTTCAGAGTGGGCAAGTGGAAAAAGCATGATTGACTTAGTTGAAAAACAAAACAAAATAGTTTGGATATAATTAAATTATGTAAGAGAAGGAAATTAAATAAGATGAAACGGATACCTTAAATGTTAACTTGTTTAATGTAATGCTTTCACATGCTACTAAGTGGATATTTTGTATCTCATATGCTTTAAAATTCATATGCTTTGGAATTCGTAATTCCGGATCTACTGAATAATATGAGGAATCCTATATATTCGAATGTAACTTCTATCACCAAAATGGTTTAATTACATTCTCCCATTTAAATTATAACTTCAGCAATACAAATGTCCGTTGTGCATTAATTATAATTTATTGTTATGTATTCATCCTTTCTCATTCTTGGAATTCAATTATATTTAACCTTAACTAAGATATTGTTTTCATAACTGGGTAACAAATGACGCTTGCTGTTCGCATTTTTGTGTCGTGAATAAGTGCAATGCTATATTTCTTTATAATCGTGCGAGGTGATCAGTAACTTGTAGTCAGGTTCAGCGTGTCATGCCGTGGGAATTGCGTGCCAAAAGCGATTTTATTATTTAAATGCCCTCTATAGGGTGTTAATAAACAGAAAAACTTGGGTGGCAATTTTACTTTTGGGAATTTGTTTATATTACACCTTATAGATGGCATTGAAAACATAAAATCGCTTTTGGCACGCAATTCCCACGGCATGACACGGTGAACCTGACTATTATTTAGGCATATACTGTGATATTTACATGATATGATTGTGTATGTTTATAATTATATATTAGAAAAAAACGACAAATGTATGATACAACATGTAATATTCATGCCATGACTTCATAGCACTGATACAAATAAAGGAATTATAAATATACTTTTCTGTGATCATGACACATTCATACCACCCTTTACCACCAGTAATTACACCACTCAACATCTAGTTGAATATTAAGCAGCATCAGACTTTCTTCAGAAGATTCCTATTCGATGCTTTAGGACTTTTATTAACTTTCTTAATAGAGTGACATATTGTTAGAGTAACTTTAATTATACCTTCTTCTTGTTTGCATTAAATCATTCCAGTGATTTAATTAAGCGCTCTATCTTTTTTCCTTGTATACATTATTAATAAATGGTATGTTGTTGTGATCAGGCTGTATCAGAGATCATCAGCCTGTAGTAGTAGTGCATTTATACCGAGTTAGAGGATACCCCGCTATCGCAGATTTAACTCTGGAGGGTATAGGTGTTTTTGTGCGCCGGCATTATAAGTTCGAGGGTTGGATCTAGTGTTACCGTTGCGGCTGTGTGCCTTTCTAGTCCAATGATTAATAACCCTTGTTTTATACGAGTCCCGGTCGTAACACCTACTTGTGCTTAATACACTATAGTACATTTCATCTGGATATTTGACTAGACCATGCCCACTTTCTGACGTCATCACCGTTGTCTGTGTATAGTAGTCAAACATTAGGCTGCATGGATCGGCATATGGATATTTTGGTATAACAAATGATATCTTCACAACAATTATATACATTGTCTTTATAATTCCCCATTAAAAGCAGAATAGTTATTAGAAGCTACTTGTTTTTGCTCCGGGTCTGCTTGCGGAAGTTGGCGCCTCTCCGGGGGATCTGGGACCTGGGAATCTTAACTGGGGACCCCAAATGGGCCTGGATATCTGAATATGTCTCCGGGACGACCTAGATGTGTGTGATTTTATGTTCCGTTTTTGTATATGTTTGAAATGACTCTGTTCTGGCTCTGTCTTGAGTCGGTCACCCCCATAAAACAAAAACAAATGGGGGCCAATGTATATAATGGTTGTAAAAATAGTTTAGTAAAACTTAAAATTCATATAACGATCCACACAGCCTAATTTTAAACTACACAGCCAATGGTGATGACGTCAGACAGTGGACGTGGTTTAGTCAGATATCGACATGAAAGGTACTTTATTAATTTTAATATTTTCTTATATTTTTAAATTCAGATTATGTGGACAGTCTCCTAGGCCTCTTGTTCACCGAGGTATTGAGGAACCCGGGACCCTTCAAAGACCTGCATGGAGAAGTGGTGGACCCAGGTGCTCTGTGTGCCACATTACCCCGACCTGATAAAAGTGAGGCTGTGGCCCACTTCCAGACCCGCTTCAGTCAGGGATCTTCATCCAGCACTGGTAACTTGAATCCCTGATAATGTCCAGTGTCCAATGGGTACTCTTTCCGTATACGGAGGACGACGCATGAAGTAAGGGTTACTCGGATGTCCTTCCCAAGATAACCCCAGCACCACCGAACAAAGTGCCTATATGCTGCATACCTGTAGCGCCTGAAATAAATCACAATTTGTCTTGATAGCCTAATGATTAGTGCGCAGAATTTTGGTGTGAGTATCCTAGGTTCGAGTCCTTAGATACCACCTATATTCATTAAGTTTCATTAATTTCATTAATTAGGTATATTTTTATGTTAATTGTGTGTTGGTAAATATATATCATATTATGGATTATGTATTGGTGACAAGGGAAAGATTGTGTTGACTGATAGATGTGCAATGTGCTGAGAGATGAGGCTGATCATTATCTAGTGAAGGGAAAGCTGAGAGAAATAGAGGATGAATGGGAGGAATAGAGGAACAGTTTAAGGAAGGGGTGAAAGCAAGCGCAGAGGAATTATGTGGTAAAAGGAGAGTGAATGGCATATGTATCAGGAAGGGAAGCGAGTGGTGGAATTATACTGTGAGAAAGGCAGTTAAAACGAAGAGACTTGTTTGAGAGGGTTTTACGGGATGGAAATGGAGGTGGGGTCAAAGATTGTGAAGGAATTTTGAGGGACGTAAGAAGATGTTCTGGAAGGAGATAAATGAGTAAGGAAAGGAGAACAAAATAGGGAAGGGTCGGCGAAAGATGCAAATGGAGAGTTATTAGTTGAAGGTGTGTAAATGAGGAAAAGATGTGGTTAGTAGGGTACTGTATTTTGAGTCTTCGCTAAATGTAAGAGACGGAAAAGAGGCAGTGATTGGAGCAGTGGTGGTGTGATGCATTGGAAGATAGAGAGATTATTGAAGAACAGGCAAGATAAATGGTGATGAATAGGTATGAATGAAGAATGCTTGTGAACTGAATAGATGAGTGATAACGTGGTTGAAGGGAGTGGGGTTTGGGTGCCACATGGATTAAAAATAGAAAGTGATGGTATAGTCATGCAAACTGTAGCCTACACATTTGTCACTTGTGACGTTAACCACTCTGTTAGAACCGCATGGCTTGTCCTACAGTGACTCGCTAGGATCGCCAGGGCAGTGGATGGGGCTACAGTTTGTGTATTAGAGTGTGCTTTATTTCATATGAAAGCTTGTGTCATGGGCAGTCCAGAAAGGCTCTTTGTTTTCACCCATGTCAAGGCTTTATATATTTAATTGTAAAGTATATGTTTTATCATTAACTAGTAATGATGGGATCTGGGAGAGAGAGAGAGAGTAGAACAGAGTGAGAGGGAGCGCGTAGTGTTTTGTCCCGCTCGATGACGTCACGGCTGGCTGCCTCGTTCGCGGGGGGTGGTGGAGAGAGGTCCTTACCATGCTGCAAGCTCTCTTGCTAGTGGTTAGAGGACTTGTAACCGCTTTTTTCCCACGCGGCTCGAGCTGGTGCGAGTATATATACAGTTCCTCGCCACTCTCTCCCTCAGATCTGGTTTCTAGAACACACCCATCTTTTTTTCCCTTGCTATCTGTCCCCGCTCCGTACCTGAGAATCTTTTCCTCTGCCTAACTCTCTCATTTTCCATATCTTTCACCACCTTTTATTAATATTATACCCCCTCTGGTTAACTGTGCAAAATCAGCTTAATGCTGGCCAGTTGTATTGTGTGTTAAGGTCTGATATAGCCTATGTATGTTAGTTGTTAAGATAAGTGGATCACGAAGCATTGGTTGGCTTTCATATTACTGCTTCCTTTAATTATTAGTGTTCTGCTGGATTAGATAATGCTAGACTAGGAGTCTGATATTATAAGGTATTTTTTCCTATGAGTGCTGGCTTTAGTTAAAAGCTGCACGACATACCTGAGAACTGGAGTTGATTGAGTAAATTCTAGTCTGTGTGCCATTGAGAATAGAGCATGCACGAATGAGGGCTTTTTGCCTATACCATTCTGCACTGTTCTAGTCTCGATTGTTTGTCTTGAGGTACGCCAGGAGAACGCTTAATACTTCGGTATTAAGGTTTCTCAAGAGAGCTACCCTTCCCTATAACGTAATATTTGACGCACAACTTGAGATTTGCACTAGGCTATGCGGCATGCCATGCGCACCAGTATCTCGTATCATTGACTCTAGCTAGACTTTATCAATCATAGTAGACATTAAGTATATTAACCTAATTACTCTTTTTATGCATACCCATTTATGATTACACAAGCATTTCGCAGCCTAGTTTGATGTATTGAGACACAAACGACTTAGGCTCTTTTTGTTGATAGGAATACTGCATTGTCGTGGCGATTATTATTATTGTTGTAGTGTTTAGGATATTCTTGGCTCCGACGGCATTATATATTCTGCCTTTTTGTGTGCATAGCCTGCACGAGCATTGTTTCCGCTGCCTGCCTTTTTGGGTTCCATTTCCGATACGAGCATCTTTATAGCATCTAACATTTAAAGAAGATTCCTTGTTAGTGTTGAAGGACTTTAGTGCACTTTCTTTCATGCAGGAGTGCCTGACATTTATTGATTAAAGTAACGTAAGCTGTAACTTCTCTTACCACCTTACTTTGCATACCATAACCAAGCACCTTCGGTTATAGGTAGTAATAGGCTGTTTTCACATAACATTAAGCCTAGAGTACACGCACATTTATTGAGAGTTTGATAGCCTATTATTGCATATAGAACTCTGTAGAGTATTTGTGTTCTTTGTTCACTGGGAATATACATCAGAGGTTGGAGCTAGCGCTTTCCGTTGTAACATTTATGCCATTACTAGTCCAATGAATAAGAGCCCTGATATATTTGAACCCCAGTCGTAACAAATGGCGACCTTACCTAGGATTTGGTGAACCTACATTTATTAGCAGGGAACATTTGTTGTTTTGGAGAATATTTTGCGGGGATCAGCAAGAATAATTGTTTCGCAACATAGTATAGCCCTTGAGTATTTCCGAGAATTTTTGTGTGTATATTGAGGTATAAGAGTTTGGGGTACTTCTTTTCTGAATATTGTGGTGAGAAATTTTTGTGAGCATCATGTCTTATACCGGGTCAGAGGAGAATGGAGACACAGTACGTAATGTCGAGACTGAGGAACAGCAGTATGATGAAAGGGTTAATCGGGTGAACTGTGAGGAGGATGCTAGGATATTTTTGCAATGGCCTGTTACTGCCGAGCGGTTGGAGGGTATGGAGCGGTACAGTCTTCAATGCCTGGCCACAGCTATCGGTCATGCGGGTACTAGCGGCATGACCAGGGATAACTTGATAACGTGTGTACTGGGCAGGGTGACTGGTGAGCGAGATGGGTTGAGTGCTCAGAGCCCTTCGGCCATGCTTCCCCTACACTCGACTCCCAGCCATCCCCGTAGTTTGCCGACCCCGGGTACGCTTCCACAGTTGGGTGGTGACTGGCAGGGTGGGTTGCCCCTGGGGGGACCACCGGTAATTTCAAACATTGTAGCACCTTCACCTCCTCAAGGGTTAACTCCAGAATTATTGCTTCAGCTCGAATTAGCTAAGATCCAGCAGCAAATAGAATTAGCCAAGATAGAAGAGAGAAAAACTATCAGTCATGAGCACATAGAGCTAGCAAAAATCCAAGCTGAGTCGACTAAGTACTGTGCCGACAGGGACGTAGAGAAGTCGCGAGTAGAGACAACGGGACAGCGACTTGGGGCTGGTAACGGCTGGTAACCGTGCTCATGATCAATCTCTCTCGCACTTATTGAAACTGGTTCCGGTGTTTGATGAGAGTGGTGTAACAGAATTTTTCACACGCTTTGAGAAGAAGTGCCAGGAACACCAGTGGCCAGAGAATAAATGGGCAGCACTTGTATCCTCTAGATTAATAGGCAAGGGTCTTAAAGCCTACGATGCGTTACCTTTGGAGTTATGTATTGTGTACGAGGATCTCAAGGAGGCTGTCCTGAGGGCTTACGAACTGCAACCAGAAACGTACCGTTTGAAGTTCTGGGGTGTAACTAAGGGAAGAGATAGCACCTTTTTGGAACACGCCCGGGACTTGTCCGATGCTATGGGGAACTGGCTCCGATCTGAGAAAGGTAACAACGTTTGATGGAGTTAAGCAGTTAATGATGTTGGAGCAGTTCTTTAAGAGCACGGGCGGTGATCTAACTTTGAACTTAAAGTAGGAAAAACCCCAGAACTCTAGTAGAAGCAGCAGAAATGGCTGATCTACGGCTGTCGTTGATTCGGGGTTGCGGATCCTCACAGAAGTACGATGCAAGTGCTAGGGACCGTTATCCTCCCCCTCCCCGTAGCAATGACACATTTAAACCAAAGAGCAATGAAACTAAAACTGAAGCCAAACCTACCACCACACCGTATGTGAAAAGTCAGGGGCCTTTTACATCACAGTATAAGCCGAAACCGAAATTTATGTGTTTTAGGTGCCACCAGGAGGGTCATAAGGCAAATGAGTGCCCTAGTCGACCTCCTCTGGCAGCCGTGTCTTTTGCTCAAGGCATTGGAGTGTTCAAGAGGACATCGGAGTTTGTTAGAGGCATTTCTTCCGAGGTAAATACACTGCCAGTGCAGAAGGATCCGGAAGGCTTATTCCCTGTCCGTGATGCCTTTAGTGACCACAGGGGACTCGGTTGTGTGGAGTGGGGGGGTAGAAGACATGAGGTGAGAATTTTGCGTGACACTGGGGCATCGCAAACACTGTTGGGAAATTTCACTGGTAAACCTGTCAATACGGCGCGGGTGGTTGTGGTTCAGGGAGTTAATGCGACAAGGTCATACCCGCTTGTAAGAATGAAGATGGAAGTTGATGGTGTGACTCGTGACCTGGATGTAGGAATTGTGGAGAAGTTACCTGTTGGGGGCGTCGACCTCCTTCTCGGCAACGACTTTGCGGGGCCTACTTCTGAGGCTCCACCCTTGGTCGTTGCCGAGAAGCCGGCCGACGTGAGTAGGGAGCAGCAGGAGTGGGTTGAGAAGTGTCCGGTGCAGCCTATGGCGTGTGTTGTCACCGGAGATCCTGCATTCAGGGAGTCACATTCTGGTCAGCAATCTTTAGATCAGCGGAGGAAGGGTACCGAGAAGGGGTTGAAAGTTGATGCGGTTGAGAGTTTAGTATCAACGGACCTTCTCGGGGACTCATTATTAGGACCACATTTCGAGTCTGGAGAAGACCCAGTAACTGTTCCTGAAGGGGCAGAGGATGGGCTTAAAAAGACGAGAGAGTTGAAGGAGGACAGTGATGCACAGTCGGGAGATGTAGCAACAAGGTACCCTGACGCGTACCCTATGAGAAATGGGTCGGCGAAAACGGTGGTCCGAAGCTTGCTAGGGTATTTTTCCCGGTATGGTTACCCGCAGGGGATTCAGTCAGTCCAGGGACCCAACTTCACTTCTAGCCTCTTTGTACAAGCAATGCCGCAGCATGGGATTGTTGGGGTTGTGTCATCTGCATATCATCCGGAGAGCCAGGGTGTGTTAGAGCGATGGCACTCAGCCTTGAAATCTGTGCTTCGTTGTTGTTGCTTTGAGAGTGGGAGGGATTGGGATCTTGGCCTGCCATGTGTTTTGTTTGCTGTGTGGGAGGTACCTGGGGAGCGTTTGGGATTCAGCCCTAATGAGCTCGTCTTTGGACACCGTGTCAGAGGGCCTCTCCATATGGTTGAAGAAGTATGGGAGGGCGCAGAAAAACCTTGTTCTATGCTCAAGTGTGTCCTCAACAGTCGAGAACGGATGTTGCGGAGTCTGGAGTTGGCTGGCCGTAATTTGACTAGCTCTCAGGCCCTCAGGAAGGACAGGTACGACCTCAAGGTTGAACTCAGGGAGTTTCACGTGGGTCAGGAGGTGTTGATTCTACTGCCCCTTGTAGGTCACCCCTTATCCACGAAGTACGCTGGTCCTTATAGGGTGGTGGAGGAGCTATCGGACCTGGTTTACTTGGTAGCCACTCCAGACAGACAGAAGCGCAATCAGTTATGTCATGATAATCCCGTGAAGGAGTATGGGAGGCACCCCCCTGAGCCTCTCACTGTGCCTGTGATGACGTTTAGCAGTCAAGGTGGAGAAGGAGAACGGGACAGTCAAGCTCAGGTGGAGGATAACTGGAAGGATAAGAAGTTCAAATGGGCGCCTGAGTGTGAGAACGTGTTTAGGGAAGTAAAACACCTGTTGTGCACTCACCCGATCCTCAGGGCCCCTGACTTTAGCCTACCTTTCCAACTAGCAACGGAGGCTAGTGGTGTGGGGGCTGGTGCCGTCCTTGTGGAAAAGGACGATGATGGGCTGGAGCATCCTGTTAGTTTCTGCTCGGAGAAGTACAATTCGGCCCAGGGGAGCTGCTCTGTTGTCAAGGAGGAGCTGCTGGCGGTTGTACTTGCTCTGAGGCATTTTGAGGTCTATGTTCCAGCCTATGGTCCGGTCGTTGTAGTTTACCCAATCATCACCCTCTCAAGTTCTTGGACAAGTTTCACAATCGGAATATGAGGCTGACCAGGTGGTCACTAAGGTTATTGGTATATAACCTGGACATACGCCATATTGCCGGTTGTGACAATGTGGTTACAGATGGTCGTTCAAGGGTATATGATCCTGGGTAGATTGACACACGGGTAGCCTCCTGCTTTAGTTTGAATAGTATTTTGCGCTTGGTGCTTGTTGGCTCGCGGTTGTAGCCCAGCGTATTGGGTCGTAATGCAGGAGTTGAGCGTTTGGTATAGAAGACAAAACTAGGCTTGCCCCTATAGTGCAGCCGAAATAAACAAATTATAAACATAAAAATCAAATAAAAACTCTTTCTTTGATAGTTGAATTTGTTTAGTATGTTATAGCAGTAATTCTGAGTTGCACTCCTTTCAGAATGCTGGGCTAGAGAAGCTCGCTCTTGAGGAGCATAACTACATATAATTTAACCTATGGTGTTGGGGAGGGTTATAATTTAAAAAAAAAATTTTTTGAAGAACTGTGCCAGATATTTTACTGCCGCTGGGTGATGGGAAGTGGAGATATAGCATGGGTTCTAACCATCAGATTTTTGTGAGCCTTGGGGCCTCTGAGAAAAATCTTGGGGGGGGGGTGACGTTAACCACTCTGTTAGAACCGCATGGCTTGTCCTACAGTGACTCGCTAGGATCGCCAGGGCAGTGGATGGGGCTACAGTTTGTGTATTAGAATGTGCTTTATTTCATATGAAAGCTTGTGTCATGGGCAGTCCAGAAAGGCTCTTTGTTTTCACCCATGTCAAGGCTTTATATATTTAATTGTAAAGTATATGTTTTATCATTAACTAGTAATGATGGGATCTGGGAGAGAGAGAGAGAGTAGAACAGAGTGAGAGGGAGCGCGTAGTGTTTTTGTCCCGCTCGATGACGTCACGGCTGGCTGCCTCGTTTGCGGGGGTTGGTGGAGAGAGGTCCTTACCATGCTGCAATCTCTCTTGCTAGTGGTTAGAGGACTTGTAACCGCTTTTTTCCCACGCGGCTCGAGCTGGTGCGAGTATATATACAGTTCCTCGCCACTCTCTCCCTCAGATCTGGTTTCTAGAACACACCCATCTTTTTTCCCTTGCTATCTGTCTCCGCTCCGTACCTGAGAATCTTTTCCTCTGCCTATCTCTCTCATTTTCCATATCTTTCACCACCTTTTATTAATATTATACCCCCTCTGGTTAACTGTGCAAAATCAGCTTCATGCTGGCCAGTTGTATTGTGTGTTAAGGTCTGATATAGCCTATGTATGTTAGTTGTTAAGATAAGTGGATCACGAAGCATTGGTTGGCTTTCATATTACTGCTTCCTTTAATTATTAGTGTTCTGCTGGATTAGATAATGCTAGACTAGGAGTCTGATATTATAAGGTATTGTTTCCTATGAGTGCTAGCTTTAGTTAAAAGCTGCACGACATACCTGAGAACTGGAGTTGATTGAGTAAATTCTAGTCTGTGTGCCATTGAGAATAGAGCATGCACGAATGAGGGCTTTTTGCCTATACCATTCTGCACTGTTCTAGTCTCGATTGTTTGTCTTTGAGGTACGCCAGGAGAACGCTTAATACTTCGGTATTAAGGTTTCTCAAGAGAGCTACCCTTCCCTATAACGTAATATTTGAAGCACAGACTTGAGATTTGCACTAGGCTATGCGGCATGCCATGCGCACCAGTATCTCGTATCATTGACTCTAGCTAGACTTTTTCAATCATAGTAGACATTAAGTATATTAACCTAATTACTCTTTTTATGCATACCCATTTATGATTACACAAGCATTTCGCAGCCTAGTTTGATGTATTGAGACACAAACGACTTAGGCTCTTTTTGTTGATAGGAATACTGCATTGTCGTGGCGATTATTATTATTGTTGTAGTGTTTAGGATATTCTTGGCTCCGACGGCATTATATATTCTGCCTTTTTGTGTGCATAGCCTGCACGAGCATTGTTCCGCTGCCTGCCTTTTTGGGTTCCATTTCCGATACGAGCATCTTTATAGCATCTAACATTTAAAGAAGATTCCTTGTTAGTGTTGAAGGACTTTTAGTGCACTTTCTTTCATGCAGGAGTGCCTGACATTTATTGATTAAAGTAACGTAAGCTGTAACTTCTCTTACCACCTTACTTTGCATATCATAACCAAGCACCTTCGGTTATAGGTAGTAATAGGCTGTTTTCACATAACATTAAGCCTAGAGTACACGCACATTTATTGAGAGTTTGATAGCCTATTATTGCATATAGAACTCTGTAGAGTATTTGTGTTCTTTGTTCACTGGGAATATACATCAGAGGTTGGAGCTAGCGCTTTCCGTTTTAACATTTATGCCATTACTAGTCCAATGAATAAGAGCCCTGATATATTTGAACCCCAGTCGTAACCCACTAAATAATCAAAGATTGTTTTGGTTTTGTAATAAAATATATATATATGATTTTTGTATTTTTTATTCAATTTATGTAAAATAAATATAACCATTGCAGAAAACATTATAACAATAATACATAATAAATACATACTCATTTATGCCAGCTCTTTGCATCCGTCCATACAGCTGTCTGTATCCAAAGTAGACAGCCTGGAGATTCCACGGGCACAGTGCTATTGAATGGAAGCCTGGGTGTTCTATCATGCAACTGGGAACTGGTTCAGCTTCTCGACATTTCTCTTCAACCTATTGAGAGAAAAAAAGAGATTGCAGAACAAATAATTATTTAGTTTTATGAATCAGTGCAATAGGCCTATCTGATAACAGTTCATCTTCTAACAATGTAGAGAAAATTCCAGTTATCTGTCAATTTACTAACTATGTACTTCACCATGGGGGCAGGAGTCTATGAATGATCCTACCCTTGTAAAATGCTCCTACTCAACGAGACAGAGAAAGTGGCGAGGGAACGCAAAAGTGGTCTTCTAAGAATTAGGAACTTACAGGTTTCTGTTCGGGTTCTGTCTCTAGTCGGCCACCTCCAGCAAAGGGGTATGTGCCTGAGTATTATACATACATACATAATATTGTACTTACGATCATATGGTTTGTCTTTCTGTAGTGAGTTAGATTATGGTTCACAAATGTTATCAACTCGCCAATTTTAGTCACTTCTTCAATATGCTAAAGTTACATGAGAAAGCTCTAACCGATACCCCTAGGAGGTGCAATGTGTTGTTTGGAGTTCTGAAGGAGTGGTAGCTAACAGGAAAGAAAATGAACTTTGTGTAAAATAATGTCCTCTGCTTATTGTGAAAAGCGGGCTAACCCAGGACACATTCTTTCTAAACTGTGGCAACCACTGACTGTAGGCCTATCCATAGATCTTAATCTTGGGAGAGATCAGGCAACTAGATGCTATCCATTTTGGTAGCATCCTTCATAGAAGATATAATATGAATGGTTGTTCCGGAACTATTTGCAGATAAGTAATTGGTATTGAATGTAAAAAGACTACACAACCACAACGTATTGTGGGAATTAATTTAACATTGTTATTGCAAGACCTGGGCCACATTAATTATTTATAATTAAATAGGACATTATAGGCTACCAACCATTACGCATTATTTCAAATACGGGTTTACCAAGGAGCAGACCAACACCAAGTGCAAGTGGTCATCGAGAGGCTGACAGTAATGATTTCATTTTACAAGGACTACTCTTGCTGCCATCCACCACCACCATTCTTGACTCGCAGCCGCACTTCTGACATCTTTCATGTTTTGCTGTGAGACAATTATTGTGCTACTTCTGCAGCAGTTCATCAATCATTTACTGTATGCAAGTGGTTGAAAGATTGTGTTTACAGTTACTCCTAGTTCAATGGTTTATGAGGTAAGAGAAGCAGGAGTTACAAATAAAGATGTTGCTACACTCATACTAACCTTGATAATTTCCTGACAACACTTGCATTCATCTTCTGTGCCCATTGTAGCACAGTTTCCACATCGGCACCTGCAAATAGCAATAGAGATAAGTTAATGGGTAGTAGAATATTTCGGTAAACAGACTTAACAAGTGTTACGACCGGCACTACAAAATAAACAAGGGCACTTAATAATGGACTAGAAGATAGGCTATATCTGCAACAACGGTACGCTAATTCCAAACCCTCGAACTATTATGCCGGTGAACAAAACACTCAAACCCTCCAGAGTTAATCTACTGGATAACGGGGTATCAATTAACTGGGTTTTAGTGCACTTCTACAAAGGCTTTCCGGTGATGGCAAAGCCTACTCACAACAGGAGTACTTTACGTTAATAAAATGCTCTCAAGTAATAACAATGCTTAAATAAACTATAACAAGATTTAATAAAGGAGTATATGCTTACGTTAACTTTAGTGTGAGTCTGTACTCACCACTAACCTCTTCAATGCTCTATGAAAACACTGGAAGTCTAGTCCTACAGCAATCAGATAAAGAATCTTCTGAAAACGTCTAATGCTGTAAGATGCTCGTCAATATAGAACAGAAATAATGCAGGGGCAGGACACCAAAGCGTGTATCTTAAATACACCAACAAGTAGGATACATATATATGAAACAAGGGAGTGCAACAACTCTGTGACAGCACTAATAATAGCCACTCAAAACAGTACTTCCTTAGCCAACGTAGCAGCCAAACTGGGTTGTGCACTATGCATCAACCTAGGCTAAAATAAGGCGTGAATAATTCCTAAAGCATACACAATTAAAGTTAATAAACACAATGCTGTCTTTCTCACTAATAAAGTCTAGCAGTGGCAAAAAGGTACAAGGAAACTAGGCAGAGCGCAAGCATGCTCGTAGCCTACTGTCTCCCCTTGAACAGATTTCCCTTATGTTACGTTAAGTGACTTGGAGGCTCTCTTGGTAAGTCCAGATCTCAAGTATCTGGTCTTACCCTGGCGCTCCACAAAGGTCAACAAAATGAGGTAGCAAGCATATAAGTGAGAGTAAGCAAAGGCCCTTCACTTGTATAGTGCTACACTCGCAAAGGAAAAATATGCACAAGGGTTACAGGCTACCTAGCTTCGTCGAAGTCGTACAGGCTCTGACTTGCCACGTACATAACTCGGACAACGACCAAAGATACCCTCCACTGTCTAGCATTAAATAGTAGGAAAGAACAGCTCAATAATTAGAAGCACCCCAATACTATGCTACCATGTGACTATGACTCTAATAATCCCTAAAGCTAGTGCAAAACATGTATGTGAGAACTGGTGCTGGTAATACGACTGGCCGACTATGGAAGTCGTATGCGAGAACCAGAAGGGATAAGTAAATTAATAAAGAGGAGAAGTATTGGAAAAGAAGAAGTTCAGAGAGAGAAACAGTAGTACAGGGGGTTAGATTGGGGACAGATTGCAAAGGACATGTAGGACCAAGCACGCTATGCCAAGCTCTGCAGGAGACACGCGAGTAGGAGCCCCCCAGCATTAACAAAGACAGCGGCACCCAATCACAGACGACTACGTCATGAGGAGCAGGCGCCAGGCCCGCCGGTCAATCACAAGCGTGGGAAACGCCGCCCGAGCGAGGAAGGCACACGTACATACACACGCACATAATACCACCTCGCTGCCCGCTCTCTTTCTCCTTACAACTTCACACAACATATCTTATACTCTATCAATGATATAAAATACTTCCAAGTGTCACATACAAGAACAAAGACCACCACTGATCTGTCTGTGACAACATGAACACTATGAAAGAAAGAACATCGTTCTACGATTATTATAGCCCATTTCAGTGCCCTGGCGAGCGCTAGCGAGTTACGAGTACATTCTGGCAAGCTGGCCAGCGTAACACAAGCAAAACCTAAACTTTGGTCATTCAACTAAAATATTCGAATGTCTGTAGTCTATTGGGCCAAGATGGCTGTGTCCATTGAGGGTGAGAATGGTTAAAGCATCTGAGATAGATGAAGTGTGTGGCGGGATGCTGAAATATGGTGGTGAGATAGTGATTGAATGGGTATGAATAATGTGTAGACTAGCATGGGAGAAGGAAAATGTGCCAGAACACTGGAAATTAAGCATAATTGTCCCACTGTACAGTTGTAAATGGGAGAGAGGACTGTGTGGTAATCATGGGGGAATATGTCTCAGCATCGGGAAAAAAGTGAGAATGGAAAAATGGATACTGTACCGGTTCCCTAGGTGAGGAACAGGGTGGGTTAAGGAAGGGAAGAGGGTTTGTATACCAGATTTTCTCCTCGAGATATATGAGAAGCATTTGGAGAAGGGACAAAAGTTGTCTGCTGCCTTTATAGACTTGGAGAAAGACTATGACAGAGTTGATGGAGAAGGTTTGTGGAAAGTACAGTACTGAGAATATACGGGGTAGCTGGTAAGTTGCTGAAAGCAGTGAAGAGCATGTATGAGGATGCAAGAGCAGCAGTGTATGTGGATAATGAACAGAGCTAGTTCTTTGATCTGATTTTTGGTTTATAGCAAGGGTATGTGATGTCCCCATGGTTGTTCATGATTATATGGATGGAGTCCTGAAACAAATACAAGGAAGTGCAGTGGATGTTGTTGTGCCCCTGATAAGGGAGGGAAAAGAGTGGAAGTTGTCAGTGCTGCTGTTTGCTTATACTGTAATACAATTCTGATGAGTAACAATGAATGGGAGTTGCAGGGTCTGGTATATAAGTTTGGAACTGCGTGTGAGAAACGGAATCTGAGATAAATGTGGTGAAGAGTAAGGTTATGGTCTTTGTGAAAGGGATGCAGTCACAGAGTGTGAGGTGAGATTAAACGGTCAGGTTATGGAGAATGTCAGCTCATTTAATAATTTGGGCAGTGTGACAAGTAAAGATGGGAGTATAGAGGATGAAGTGCAGGAGAGGGTACAATAAGGGAAGAGGGTTGTAAGAACGCTGAAAGCAGTGACAAGGAAGAGGGTGATGAGCATGGAAGTAAGGAAGTCAATGCATGATAGTGTGGTAATCCCGACATTGACATACGGGAGATAAGCCTGGACGTTGTTGGAGATGGAGAGATATAGACCAAGAGTGAGAGGGTGGAAATCAGTAACTTGAGAAGTGCATGTGGAGTTGGAAGGAGAGATAGATGGACCAATGAGGAAGTACGAGAGCGGTGTGGTGTGGATGTGCTGGAGTGTGAAAAGAAACACCTTGAGGTGATTTGGTCATGTACAACATACAGTGAGTGAGAGAATGACTTAAGAGAGTGTACAAGAGTGAGGTGGAAGGGCAGATGATAGGAAGAGGCAGACCGAGAGTGAGGTGGAAAGATGGAGTTGACAAGTATATGAGTGAGTGGTGCTGCGTGGGATGAGGGGTGCTGGTTGACAGAGGTGCATGGAGGTGATTCATTTGTGGCCACCACTTTGGGGATCAAGGCATCTGGGAATAGCCTAGATATATAGATATAACCTAACATAACTTTGTTTCTTAGCTGATAAGATACAATATTGCATGATATACCGGTAAAATATTTTGTTTTCGGTACTTATTACCGAAATTACCACTAATTTGTTCTCAATATTTGAAGGCTAAGGATGTTGCAAAGATTATATTAAAATCTGTTTTAACCACCGGAGAAACATTTTATGTGCACTATATAAAGCACTGTAAAAACAGAAAAACTCTCCCTATTGACGGCAGTAAAACTCTTATTTATACCCCTTACTGTCAAAATAGATGCTGATTTCAATAATTCATGGGGGGGGGGGGGGGGGTGAGTGGGCAAAGCCCCCCTCAACCCATCCTGTATCCAAAGGCAAAACATTATTGTTATTTTACTCTGAAAATGACATATATTATTATGTTCCTTCCAACAACCAACTATACTCCTAAAATCGATTAATGAAATTTACAAACACATGTGGCAGTCCGTGGATTCGAATCCAGGATGCTCACACCGAAAATCAACACCTTATGCATCGCACCACGAAGACAGTTAAAGAATGGTGGACACTGCCTACGATTTAGTATGCAACTTCGAATCGTGCATATCAATCTAAGCATGTACACACATCCCAACTGCAACTCACGTAGGCTATGCATATGTGAATGGAAAGAGCAATTAATGGGGCCTTAACCACTAGGGAAGTCCTCTCGATAAATTACCCCTGAACCAATATCAATTATTATGTTCCTTCCAACAACCAACTATACTCCTAAAATCGATTAATGAAATTTACAAACACATGTGGCAGTCCGTGGATTCGAATCCAGGATGCTCACACCGAAAATCAACACCTTATGCATCGCACCACGAAGACAGTTAAAGAATGGTGGACACTGCCTACGATTTATTATGCAACTTCGAATCCTGCATATCAATCTAAGCATGTACACACATCCCAACTGCAACTCACGTAGGCTATGCATATGTGAATGGAAAGAGCAATTAATGGGGCCTTAACCACTAGGGAAGTCCTCTCGATAAATTACCCCTGAACCAATATCAATTATTATGTTCCTTCCAACAACCAACTATACTCCTAAAATCGATTAATGAAATTTACAAACACATGTGGCAGTCCGTGGATTCGAATCCAGGATGCTCACACCGAAAATCAACACCTTATGCATCGCACCACGAAGACAGTTAAAGAATGGTGGACACTGCCTAAGATTTATTATGCAACTTCGAATCCTGCATATCAATCTAAGCATGTATTTACCTAATTTACCTAATTTATTTACCTAATTGTAGTTTACAGGAGTTGAGCTAAGCTCGTGTTGTCCCGTCTCTCAGTCTACTTTTTATCCAATTTTTTCTTGAAAATATGGATGTTCCTTGCCCCTACCACCTCCTCCTCCAGCCCATTCCATTTATCAATACATCTATAGGGGAAGCTAAACTTCCTGATATCGTTCTTGCAGGTAGGTCTTTTTACTTTGTAGCTGTGGCCTCTAGTTATTCCTGTATCCATAATTAATATATCCTCCCTATCCAGCCTCTCCAGCCCCCGGGTACATTTGTACATCATTATCATGTCTCCCCTCTCTCTCCTCTCTTTTAGACTCGGTAGATTTAATTTGTCTAGCCTCCCTTCATATGGCAGTTCTCTGAGACTTGGAACCAATCTAGTGACTGCTCTCTGGATTCTTTCTAACTTGTGAATATGCTTCTTTAGATGCGGGGACCACACCACTGCTGCATACTCCAATCTTGGTCTAATCATACTCTTCATAATTTTCGCTACCATGGTCTCATCCAAATAGTTCAGAGCAACTTTCATATTCCCGGCCATTGCATACATTCCGCTAAAGAGCTTGTTAATATGTTTCTCTGGCGACAAATTATCTTGTATAATCAACCCTAAATCTTTTTCTTTTTCGGCCTTGCTAATTTTATTATCTCCCATCCTGTACTCCCAATTTGGTCTATTCACACTTCTTCCCATATTTAACACATGACATTTACTTATATTAAATTTCATTTTCCACTTGGTGCTCCATTCGTATATTTTATCTAAATCCCCTTGCAGCTCCTCACAACTACTTTTATTTGTTATTTGTCTCATAATTTTTACGTCATCTGCAAACATTGACATGTAAGAGTTTATGCCTATCGGCAGGTCATTCACGTACATAAGGAACATGAGAGGTGCCAACACAGATCCCTGCGGCACACCACTCTCAACTTTCCGCCACGATGAGTAAGTTCCTCTAATGTTGGTCCTCATTTCCCTATCTGTTAATAGCTCTCCATCCATTTCAGCAAACTCCCCCTGACACATCCTAGCGTCTCAAGCTTAGATAACAATCTCTTATGTGGTACCTTATCGAATGCTTTGGAAAGGTCTAAGTAGACGCAGTCCACCCATCCGCCTCTTTCTTGGAGTACATCTATCACCCTACTGTAATAACATAGCAAACTGGTAACACAAGATGTCCCTTCTCTGAATCCAAATTGCTTTGGGGTTATTATTTTCTTTCTCTCCAACATTTTCATCCATCTCTTCCTAATTAGCTTTTCACAAATCTTGCATACAATACTAGTAAGTGAAACTGGTCTATAGTTTAGAGGGTCCTCAGGGTTTCCATTCTTGTATATCGGAATGATATTAGCTCTTTTCCATTCAACAGGAACCTGTCCTTTATCTAAGGAAGCTTGAATTATGTCCCTCACTGGCTCCACTAATTGCTCTGCACACTCCTTTAAAACCCAGGCAGACACTTCATCCGGTCCCATAGCTTTCCTTACTTCAAGTCCTCTCATCGCAGATAACAGCTCATCTCTAGTTATTTCAATCTTACTAAGACCACTCTCCAGTACTCCCGCCTGTGGTTCGTCAAAACCTTCCTCTCTAGTAAAAACTGACCCCAATTTGTTATTCATTACCTCACACATGTCCGATACATTTTCATACGTCCTAGCATCAACTCTTAATTTATTAATTTGTTTCTTTACCTTCAACTTACTGTTTATATATTTATAAAATAATCTAGGGTCACTTTCACATTTATTTACTATGTTCTTCTCATAGTTCATTTTAACTTGCCTAATTATGTTAACATATCTATTCCTCTCCTGTTTATATTTATTCCGATTACTCTCAGTGTTCCTTCTTCTTAATCTAGCCCAAGCTGCATCACGCCTACCCAAAGCTCTTTTGCATTTCAAATTAAACCAATCTTTCTGCTTAGTAAAATTTCCAGTTTTATATCTTGGGACAAACATATTGGTTCCTACTCTATAAATTTCGAGGAATCTACTATATTACCTTGTACGTCCCGTTCCTTCAAAATAAGATCCCAATCTACTCCCTCTAAATATCTTTTCAAGGATACATAATCAGCTTTACTATAATTTAATCTGTCATTTATGTAGCTATTGTCTAATCTATTGGCATTACTCGAGGTCAACTTCCATTTTAGTAATAGGTGATCACTTTTACCTACAGGACATAGATAGATTATATCACTAATTTCGTGAGGATCTTTTGTAAAAATCAGATCGAGTTTAGAAGGTTCGTTATTACCCCTCATTCTTGTATTTTCCTTCACATGTTGTGTAAGTACATTTTCCGTAACCAACTCCACTAGCCGACTTCCCCAAGATCTCTGATTTGGCCCTGCATCTCCCGATTCCCAATCAACCTCACTACAGTTGAAATCTCCTACCAAGATCAATCGATTCTTCCTTAAAAGCAATCTTCTCAACGACTGAATCATATCCTCTACCATCTCCTCAAACTCCAACTCCCTCCATGCTCTGGTCTTTGGTGGCATGTAAGCTACTGCTATGTCTAGCTTTTTCCTTCTATATCATTGAGTTCAACTGCCATTATTTCTGCCTTGTCATTATTTAACTCCACATGCTTTGCTGTCATAGGGTTCTTAACTAATACTGCCACTCCACCTCCCCTTTTACCCTTTCTATCATTTCTCCATATATTATATCCTTCACTAAACACTATGTTGCTGTCAAAGTCCTGGTTCAGCTTTGTCTCTGTCAAACAGACTATCTGTGGTTGATCTTTTCTTAATATATCTAACTCTACCTTTTTACTGTTTATTCCATCTATATTAGTGTAGTAGCACAGTATATTTGAATCCACCTCCTTGTTTCTCTTCCCTCTCTGCCTCCTACCAGGTTCACCTCCTCCTCCTCCATCCCTTCCCTGACCCAGTTCCACCTCCCCCACTAATTCTATTCTCCTCCCCCCTCTCTCTCCCTCTGTTCCACCCTCTCCACCACATCCTGGCTCTCTCTCCGGTCCCCTGCTCCCTGCATTATCTCTCGCTCCGTCTCCTTGCTTTGACTTCGTACTTGTCTCTCTGTCTCTGTCCCTATCACTCCTCTTACTTTCGGTTCTTGGTGGCTCCTGATGTACCACTTCCTTACTTGCCCTTCCCTTATTCTCCAAAAAAATTCTTCTTTTGCTCTTCAGACAACTTTCCATTCTCTTCATCAGCCTTAGCTTGGAGTTCCCTTAACTGTTCTCGTTCTTCTACACTTAGGTCCTTTTTTACCCTTATATGATTCAGCTCTGTCGAATTTAATTTCCAGCTCACATTGGCTACTGCTTCTGCTGTTGATCTAAAACTTTAGTTCCACTCTTAGTGGTCTCATCTCGCCCTTCTTATATATTCCTAACCTTCTCACCTCCTCCAGTTCTTTTACCCATCCATAACCCTCGTCTAAGTAATCCAGTATCCCCTTGACTTTCACAACATCCCTTTCCTTTCTTACCTTCATATCTGCCAGGTGCTCTTCCACATCTCCAAAGATTACTACACACTTACCTCTATCTATTGTCTCTCTCACTACCTTCTCTTTCTTCTTTAAAACTTGCACTACATTTTTTTCAAACTCTTTCTTTTCCTTTTCTCTCTCTTCCTTCTGCTCCTTCACAATTTCTTCAAGGGCTACCATCGTGGCACTCTCTACCCTTGTCCACTCATTTTTTACCTCACTAATTCCTTTTACTTCCTCACTCAGGTGGCCCTCATATTCCTTAAGCTGAGCCTTGAGTGCCACATTTTCTGACGCTAACTCGTCTACTCTGGCCATCACTGCCTCTAGGCTGTCACTTACTGGCCTAGGCTATCCACCCCGCTAGTAACGCCACACATATCGGACAAAACTTCTACTTTAGCCCCTAACTCCTTCCTCCAATTTTCCATCACTCCCCTCCATCTCACAAGACCCATTAATTGTTTTTTCATACTTGCCAACTGATCATCCTTGTCCTCGGTGATAAAGCCTTCAAATTCATAATCCTCCTCATCCCCAGCTAGGCTTTCACGCCTTCCCGCCATCGCGAGGTGGTCGTCTGCCAGCCTAAAAACAACAATCGCCCCACTATCCCATCTCACTCCAGGAACTGTTTTACTTAATCCATATTTTCAATTACTTGGAATATCCAATTAAATCTGAATTGCTCATAAAACACCTAATTACTTATTGAAATGCACATATAAATTTCCGGGACAACACTTAGACACTCCTATCAACTTCACACAAGGTAACTCATTATCGGGGAGCAGCTGCGAGGTGTTGACAGCTCGGAGGTCGGCGGAGGTACACACATCCCAACTGCAACTCACGTAGGCTATGCATATGTGAATGGAAAGAGCAATTAATGGGGCCTTAACCACTAGGGAAGTCCTCTCGATAAATTACCCCTGAACCAATATCAATTATTATGTTCCTTCCAACAACCAACTATACTCCTAAAATCGATTAATGAAATTTACAAACACATGTGGCAGTCCGTGGATTCGAATCCAGGATGCTCACACCGAAAATCAACACCTTATGCATCGCACCACGAAGACAGTTAAAGAATGATGGACACTGCCTACGATTTATTATGCAACTTCGAATCCTGCATATCAATCTAAGCATGTACACACATCCCAACTGCAACTCACGTAGGCTATGCATATGTGAATGGAAAGAGCAATTAATGGGGCCTTAACCACTAGGGAAGTCCTCTCGATAAATTACCCCTGAACCAATATCAATTATTATGTTCCTTCCAACAACCAACTATACTCCTAAAATTTTATCCGAGTATTTTAAGATCGTTGGTAAATGGGGAAAACACTTTAGCCGGGGATTGTAACTAATTTTAACTACTTTATAATGTTGAAAACTACCTAAAACCGAAAAGAAAAACCATGGGAAAATTAGTGGTAGTTTCGGTAATAAATTCCTTGTTTTCTTTCATATACCAAGAAGGGTGATTTCTTCTGTAAGTACGGTACGGTAATTGACAATTTTTACTTTTGTTCTAAGAATGATTTTGTTTATCATTATTTGTTTGATACCAGAACGAGCTT
This sequence comes from Paralithodes platypus, assembly GCA_032716605.1. NCBI lineage: Eukaryota > Metazoa > Arthropoda > Malacostraca > Decapoda > Lithodidae > Paralithodes > Paralithodes platypus. The sequence goes on along the minus strand of CM064523.1, from coordinate 55,564,123 downwards.
CGTAGCACACAGGGCTCATCTGCAGCGCTCCCATAGACATTGGCAAAGATTTGCTAAATATGAACAGCGGCGCGCTACATTCGCATTTGGCAGCGCTGCAGAGGCCTCTAGAGGACGGGGTAGATGTCTCAGTGCCGCGGCCTGAGGGCTGGGAGGCAGACGGGTGGACTGTCGCGCTCCCGCCCACTGAAACTCAATTCTACGGCTTTAAAAGCCTGTAAATTGCTAGGACGTTCCAGAACTTCTCCCGTAGTGAGTGGGTTAACTAAGCTATCTTTACTGACAAATAGGAGAATTATAAGGAATAGGCTAGGCGCCTTATTATACATACTTTATTAGGGACAATATAGGTCTGTAGAATCCTTTTACTGTACTCATGTATAATCCACTGTGGGAGAATAATTTTGATAACAATTATAAAACCCGATATTAATAGAAAGAACGCTTAGTCTAATCACTCTTGTCTCAGAGCTCCTTCGGACATCCTTACTGTTTTCAAACGCCTTCTTTATGCAGTATAATCGATATTTACCCCCTGCTGACAACATAGATGATTATTTCAACTAAGTCATGTGGGGGGGGGGGGGGGGGGCTCCCCTCAACCCATCTTGTATCCCACTGTAATTTATTCCCACATTGGAATTATAACTAAAACCATGAAAACACTCATTTATAAAAATCTGGAGGATATAACATGAAAAATAAGTGTGTGAGCCTATTCCCTATAATTACCAATATGACGCAAGGCCTCAATAGTGACGTTGGATATGACAATTAATAATAGGCTAGGCCTACATTCGTGTCAGTGAATGTTTCTAAGAGTAAATAAATATCACCAAAAGCTGTGATTATCCTAAATATTACAGACACCAACAAATTGTTGTCATAAAGTAAACACTGATAAATATATTAGGCTATACCCGGTAGGCTATTGGTTAATCTATAAGCTATAAAAATCGGGAAAACACTTCTTTAATCACAGTCTATGACGTGGGACCACACAATTATATAATAGAGGTTTAAAATTACCATTCAGTGACCTGCATATTCAGACGCTGTTGATTTTGTGCCACCTCAGGTACAAGTACAGCTGCAGCTGCTTCTCCCTCTCCTGCGGCTGGATCTCGTCCTATAGGTTCATACATATAAGCCTGGACACCACCAATATTCATCACTTGAGATTCTTCGCCATAATCACGGTTATCACCCTCAGTATTGGCAAACGAATCGGAACTACTGTCACTATCCTCCATTTCCACCTTTCAGAAGAGCTTGTTGTGTTGCTTCATACGTCATCAGAGCGCTTAAACTCCGAATCCAGAAAAGTGTCACCCATATCCTATTTTGGCCATTATATAAATAAGTAAGCTATTGTAGCAGAAAATATTGCACCAAAAGCTATAGTGCACACTGCCGGTAATGACTGTGGAGGAAAATAATAGCATGCACACCCACCTTTAAGCTGGGTGCCATTCATTGAATAGTATGCTTCCTCATTTCGGTTTGCGATGTGGAGTACTTTATATTTTCCCCCATGGAAACTTGTTTGCCAATTGTGAACCCAACATGAAAGCATATCTAGATTATGTTGCATATTTTTTCAACATGTTCATTTGAGAGTACGCTATTTGTAGTTTCAGTATCGTCAACAAACTTTGAGATTGTACAGGGTAGTCCCTCATCTATGTCGTTAATGTTAACTAGGAAGAAAACTGGCCCTAATACTTATCCCTGGGGTACCCCGCTACTTACATTGATCCATTTGTATGCTATAACGTTTATGAATACTCTTTGTTGTCTGCCATTGAGCCAATGTGCTATCCATTTTAACACACCGTCTTGTGTTCCATGCGCTTTTAGTTTTATCAAAAACTGTTTGGGGGAGCTTTGTTAAAGTCCTTTTGAAAATCAAGGTATATAATATCTATGGCGAGCTTCTACTGATCAGACATAGTCCCAGTGGTTTGGAGAGCTCATACTTAGCTTCCTTTACAACTCTAAGTGATATCGTATCAGGTCTAGGTGATTTTCAGTACCTCTTTCTGTAATCAGATATTGCTTAGAGCATCAGAATTATCTATCTGAACCGGTGATGCTGTAGGGATATCACTAAGGTCTTCTGTTGTAATAAATGATTCCAAGAAAGTATTGAGGGCATTACTCATTTGTACTTCGTCTTTGGTGCATATACTCTCTATTTTCATAGACTAACAGTCCAATAGTTAAAGTAACTACTTTCTTCATTCTGATGTAACTATAGAATTCTTGCGTGTTTGACTTACTTTGATTCACTTTGATTTACTTGTAGCTGCAGGTTTTTGTTTACTTTGCTCAATTAACTTTATATCTTTGCGTCGTAGTCCTATGAATTTTACCCGTTCTTCGTCAATTTGTGAGGATTGTATACTATCATTAGCGTTATATAAACCCACACTGTATCCTCTCTCCTTACTCCAAACTCCCATTATCATTCCCCTTAACTCTCTTCTAGTTATTTATGTCTTCCTACAAATTCCTCACTTCCGAACTATAATAGGGCATTTTAGTTAGGGCATTATAAATCATATTTGTTATTGTTCGTTGTTTCTGTGTTTGTAATAAAATATGTATTCTTAACCCCTAAATGTCGGCGCGCAACTTAAGTCGAGTTAAATAAAGCTGGACTATGTGGCGGCGCTCGACATAGGTCGAGTGGCAATTTCAGCACGTAATGTTGCTGAGAGAGAGACAAGTGGTGGCAGGAGAGTAGCGAGCGTATGACTGCTCCAGACCACCGCGGAGAACCTACTGACACGAATCTCACCTCCCTCCTCCCTCTCTCACTCGCTATATACGGAATTGTATCGGGAAAGTGGCTAATTACATGCTTTTTGCACTCGCGTTGCACGGTTATTGCAAGAAAACTAGCCATCATAAAAGGATCGTTATGGTGTCATTCGAAAGCTCTGTTTATGCCCTTTCAGGGATAGATACTTGTTTTACGTTCTGGGTCTTATTTAGGCATGAAAATGATCACGTAAACAGCCCTATTTTGGCTAAAAACACCCCGCTGGGCGGTACATATAAATAAACCGCATAGGCCGCTCTTAAGGTGTTAATACCCCATTTAGGGTTGCTCGACGTAAATAAACTTCCAAAGCCTTTCAAACTCAAATTTGGCGAGATGATGCAATGTGTTGAACGGTTAATTGATCAAAGAGGTTAGATTTGGGGCAAAAAGTTGAATTGCGTCAAATAGTTGAATATAGCCGAGGAGTCAAATTTGCAAAACACCTTGGTTGAATTGATCCGGTCAAATTGCACTAAGGTTTATTGGCCAAATGTGATTAAATTGACGTAAGGTGCTTGAATTGGGCTGAGCTGTTGAATTGGGCAGAGTCGACAGATTTGGCCGAGCAGTCTAATTGGGCCGAACCTTTGATAATAAAGTAAGCCGACAAAATAAGCCAAGCGGTTAAATTAGGATAAGCTGTCATATTTGCCAAAGTGGCCGAATTAGGCTGAGTAGTCAAATTGATCGAATTGGGCCCAGCAGTCTAGTTTGGTGGAACGGACGAATGTGGGTCGAGTTATTAATCTGACTATAATATGTTACTATCCTGTGAATGCAGTCACCATAATTTCCGTTCATGCAACAACAATCATTAAGGTCCGGCGCACATTAAGTTGTCGGCAACCCAGCACAGAGCAGATACCAAATCTGAAAACATATTTAGAATTACGGTGTGCGCATTGGGAAGCAGGGCAGTGCATTCCTACGTCTAATTTGAAATTACCATTTTTTATATTTCTGCCCTGCTCTGTGTTGCGTCACCTGTGTTACCTGCGTTTCAGTGCACGCTAGGCCTAAATCACATCGGACTAAAAGATATGTAGAATATTAGTGTAAATCAGAGTATGTTGCGTTTATTACGGTTAGGCTATGTCGGGAACTTAAATATCGGAGCTGCAAAAGGCTTTACACAAAGTACACACACAAATATATATATACCGTATATATACTGTATATATAATTTATATATATATATATATATATATATATATATATATATATATATATATTTCTTATCTCTCAGTGGGGTTCGAACCGCCGACCGTCAGGACGGTAGCCGACGCTTTAATCAACTACACCACGGCAGTCGGTTCGAACCACACTGAGAGATAAGAAACATTTAGTGGCTCACGTATATTTGTGATATATACTCCATATATATACCGGTATATATATATATATATATATATATATATATATATATATATATATACCGGTATATATATATATATATATATATATATATATATATTATATACGGTATATACATTTGTTTTATGTGAGGGATAAAAAAGGCAGAACTGCCTGTAGAAAGTGCCTCCCCCAGAGTTGAAAGAGTGACAGGGCCAAAATCAAGGGATGTTCGAGCCAAAATGCATAACCACATGGAGTTTGACGCAATTTAAGTCGTAGGAAGATAGAAATACTGATTCTGGGAGAGAGTTGCAGAGTTCAGCTGTTGATTAGAAGAAAGATTGAGAACAGCGTTTCACTCTTGGGTTGGAGAGTTCCACAGATTAGGGGTGGGATTGTGCTGCAAGACGGGTGCTACATGCTCTACGAAGAGGGGGTGGTATACACTAAGAGAGCTCTGAAGAACACTGATTATTGTAATAGCGGTAAAATAGTGAAAGATATGCAACATTGCAGCGAAGAGATAGAGACTGCAGAGCGTTGGTGAGTGGTCGTGAGTTAATGAGGAGGAAGGTTTCCTTTTCTACTTTGTCTAGAAGTGCTGTGTGAGAGGATCCTCCCCACACGTGTGAACAATACTCAATACATGGACGCACTGTGCCCCTGTACAGAGAAAGAAGCTGTGCAGGGATAAAGAACCCCCGGGGGAGGTTGAGCACACCCAGTTTCTGGGAAGCTGTTTTAGCAAGATTGGTAATATGATCTTTCCAAGAGAGGTCCGGAGAAAAAGAGACACCGAGAATATTAAGAGAAGATGAATGGTTAATTTGTATGTTGTTGAAGAGTAGGTCATACTTTTCTGGAAGGGGGCATAGAGTAGACAGATGGAGGAATTGAGTTTTGGAAGCATTAAAAGTAAAACGGTTTTCTCTGCCCCAGTTAGATATAGTAGAGAGACCAGAAGATAGATGCTCTATGGCTTCCTTGCATGAATTTTGGAGTTCCTGTTGTGTATGTTGTTGAAGAAGGATAGTTGAATTGCGTACTGTAGAGTCGTCAGCATATGGGTCAATGGGGCTGGAGGTGCAGTTGAGAAGGTTGTTAATAAATATTAAGAAGATAATTGGAGATAGGACAGAACCCTGAAGAACACCAGAGTTATTAGGTTGAGGAAGTGAACGGTGACCGTCCACAACACCATATACAGGTAGGCTATATATATATATATATATATATATATATATATATATATATATATATATGCGAATATGCTTCCACACTAAATGTGTGTAGTAAAGGGTAGGTTCACTGCACAAAATTTTAAAAATGTTAGTGCTAAAATTAAATTGCATCTAAAATATATTGCATGCACAAAATAAGGGTTTAAAAAGTATGTCCGAGTATCTTATTAGAAGGCTCGGACTGTTGTGTACATATTAAAATAATGTTTATGTAAAAGTGTTAAAATGCATTTCTCTACTTTCGTAGATCTTCAGTTATTATAAAAATTTGCAAGAGTCCAGAGTCAGGTATTTGTTCTGTACTCTTCTGTGGATTTCCAGTCACTGATTTAGACAATAAAATGTTTGTCTTAGGTTATGATAGTTAAAAAAATACTTCGTTCTTGTTCCAATATTGTTTTTCGTTCAGAGTCTATTTATAGTTCTTTATTCAAATGAGGCTTGAATTTATTTATGAAGTGACTTTCTTTACTCTTTCTCAAAGCAACGTCATCTTTCTTTACTTTGTAAAATATATATATATATATATATATATATATATATATATACTGTATATATATTTAATTATATATATTATATATATATATGTATATATATATATATATATATATATATATATATATATATATATATATATATATATATATATATATATATATGTATATACAGTATATATATATACAGGTATATGCAAACCGCGTTTGGTGGTAGGAGTGAATTGTTCCTGAACGAACTATGGTGCACCGGCCGTATATACAGATAGCCCAGACCATCAGAAGGTAATGGCCGTAGTGGTGATGGTGTAGCAGTCGTAGTGTTAAACCAATAGTGTTATGGACTGGGTGAGTGATACCCCTTTTGGTAGTGGGGGAATGTACTGGCTTAGATGGGTGGGTTGTGTTTCTTTCTTTGTTTTATGTATATATTAACATTGTAGTGTTTGTGTGTGTGTGTATGTAGGTTTGTGTTGTTGCTATATAACGATGTAGAGTAATGTATTATGCTGTTTATGTAATGTTGTATGGTGAAAGTACTTTTTGCATGATGTAACTAATTTAGTGTTATATACTGTATACTATAGTTTAGGTATGAGTTATATTATTGTACAGTATATTTGGTATTTAGTGTAACATAATGGTTTACTGTAATATTTTTTACAACTTTTGCATGTATAGTATAAGGTGGTATATACTGTATATACAAGTAAACCTTCATACAAACATATATATGGTGAGTAAAACACACTACATACAGTGTAGTGAATATTAACAAACTACCACACTGAATATATGGATTGACACTACACTGTATCACCTGATCCTTACAACACATACGGTATGGAATAACGAGAGAGAGAGAGAGAGTAGGAGTAATGTCACAGTCCATGTCCAGTTGTTGAACAAGGATTACAACATGAAGCTCTAGTTTGTAGCATCCATTAACTGAATAGTACAGGGTGGGCCACAAAATGTGGAACCCATACACTTAACAATAATGTATTAATGAGACAAGGTACACTTAAAAGGACTATATTACCAGAAAGGTGACACAACAACAATAAAAAAAGTCAACGGGTGAAGTCTCTGCCACAAGAGGTGCATTTATTTCAACACATGATCCAAATGACCACCGTCTTGTCTCCGGCATTCCTGGATCCGGAGAGTGAAGTTGTTTATCACTCCGATGCACTCTTCCGTCTTGATGGCTTTAATCTTGGTGGTAATGGCCTGCTTCAATTCAGCTATGGATTGAGGACGATTCTTGTAGACATGGTCCTTCAAGAGCCCCCACAGGAAGAAATCTGGGGGTTCAAATCTGGTGAATGCATGGCCCACTCGGGTTCGCGACGCCTGCTGATCAGTCGGTCAGGGAATCTATCGTCCAGCCACTCAATTGTGATGTTTGCTATATGTGGAGTTGCTCCATCTTGTTGGAACCATTGGTTATCCCTGTTCACACTACGGGGAGTTCCAAGTCCCCTCCAAAACTTGTTATGCACAACAATGTAGCACTCTTTCGTGACCATGACTGCGTTGTAGTTGTCGTCCTCAAACCAGAATGAGCCGATTATGCCGTGCTTCGATATGGCCACCCAGGCTGTGCATTTGACTGAGTGCAAGGGCCTCTGAAGCACTTCATCTGGGGACTGTGTGACCCAAAACACATTGTTCTTCTTGTTGACCTGGCAGGAAAGCAGAAAGTGGGCATCGTCACTAAGCCAAACATCGTCGAGAAAGTCTGGGTCCTCTCTGATTCTCTCGTCGAACAGCTGGTACATCACAACACGTTTGCGCATGTCAGCTGCTGTGAGTTGATGTTTGATTTGGATTCTGTATGGGTAAAGCTGAAGGTCCTTGAGCAAGATTCTTCGGAAAGTGGGATGGGAAATTCCCAGCTCTTGGCTGCGCCTTCAAGTGGACTTCTTTGGGCACCTTCCAACTGAATCTCTTACGGCATTGACATTTTCTGGAGTTCTCGCAGTCACCTTTGCACCATTAGGAGGGTCTGACACTCTTGTTGAGGTTGTTTACTGTTCCGTTGGCTTTAAACTTGTTCATCCACCTAAAACTGTGGCTCTCTTGTGGATAGTTGTTGAAGGTAAACTTCCTGCGGTATCTTGCTTGCACCATTTTGAACGGTTTTGTCTCTAAATTGGTACTGACACAGAACTTTTTTTGCTCAGTTGTCCAAGATATTTCTCACTTGCTTTCCAATTGTTATGGTCTCCTTAGCCTAGATCTGAAAAAGAAGAACAAAATAAATAAATACCTTTTCACAGACTCATCAACCGATACATGGGTTCCACCTTTTGTGGCCCACCCTGTACTATACCGTGAACATGTACTATGGTTAATATTATACCATACAAATATTATACCTTACATTTTACAGTACTTCTAAAGGCATACATGGAATGAAATACCACACACATAAATTATACATTATAGCACATTACTCAATGTTTATTGCATCGGGAATACATACTGTATACTCTAGTACACATTCACAATTAGCTGTAAATATGTACAGACTAAATAGCTAAGCATTTTCCTGATGTGAGTTAATGTCGCATGATCATATTTTAGTAAGTGCAATATAATGGCTACCCCCCCCCCCCCCTAGTCTTCTTCCTAAGCTAATTCGTTTGCAAGCGACACAATGATTTCAATACATTTCCTAGCAGAATTCATAGGGGCTTAATGTTGCCCTTATTATAACTCCTAAATTCCATGGGGAATATGAGCTTCCTAACTGGAGTGTAGCTACAGTATGTTGAACATTAATATAAATTAGCCATACACAACACACTTTATGTAAGTAAGGGACTGCTCACTTTTAAACATAATGTAACTTGATTACTAGAATATAACAGTGCAGTAACCTACTGTACACACAAACACATACACCCGAGAGAGAGAGAGAGAGAGAGAGAAAGAGAGCGAGAGCGAGAGCGAGAGCGAGAGAAATGGCAAGAGGGAGCTGAGAGCAACGCAGTAGGGACACCTATGTGATTTATTTTACCATCAGTTTATGAACCCAAGAGTTATTTGGTATAATTCAGGGACTGAGTGTAGAGACAAGGTGGTGGAGAGGCTGGTGATGAGGACAGGAGGAAGAGGAGGTGAGGTCTGGAGGAGGAGAAGGAAAAGGAGTGGATAAGTGAGGGGATGAGGAGGAAGAGGATATGTGTGAAGAGGAGGAGGGGTGGAGGAGAAGGATGTGGTGAAGGAAGAGACGAACAATTTTAATTTGAAAGCCAAAAATAAGGGGTGTGTGGGAACAGGAAAGGGGTATGGAAAATATCAACAATGAAATATAGGAAGGCAATGAGGAGAAGGAGGAAAAGGAAAACTGGACTGAAAAGAGGTAGATGGCATGGAGTAAATACAGAAGGAGATTAGGTTAATTATAGTGATTTCGATTTTTATTTTAATGATGACAGAGAGAAGGATAATGATGATATAGTACGGCGTTGGAGGAGATAAATACAGATATGGGGGAGGACGAGGAGACGAAAGCATAACACAAAAGGAGAGGGACGAGCAAACTGAGAGGCAAGCAAAGGAGTACTAGAATGGCGATGAGGAGGGGCAGGCTAGAAAGGGGAAGGAGTACTAGAAAGATGAAGACGAGGACGGGCAGATGAGGTAGGGGAAGGAATACTAGAAAAACGAATATGATGATAGCAAGTACGGTAGGAGAAAGAGTACTAGAAAGACGAAGATGAAGAGGGGTAGGTGAGGTAGGAGAAGGAATTGTGGTTGAAGGCGAAGATTATGAGAAACATGTGTGACTTCTGGATCAACAAGGAAATATAGAATAGCTGCTACACAGAGTTACTAGGAATTGTTAGTATCTCAAAGACCTTACCACCCAGCAAGGAGATTATGCTTGGTAAAGAGAAAGGTAGTGTCAATGTTTACGACAGGTCCTTACATCACCAAATTAACAACACAGTTCAGAACAATTTGGAAACAAATGCAGTTCGGAGTCAATGTGTGTGTGTGTGTGTGTGTGTTTTGGCTGGAGGAAGTTTGTGTCAGGCCAAAAAATGGAGTTGCCTTGTGTGAGAGTTTTGTGTGAGTTTATGTGTGTTGTGTGTAGGTGTGAGCGAGCATGCGTCAACAGGAACAACTGTCCGGATAATATAAAGTTGGACACTTTTTGAGGAGATGCTCCTATAGATGTTTTAGTGTGTGTGTGTGTGTGTGTGTGTAAAACATGATTATCTCAACCAAGCAAAGATTCCAGAGATCGCCGCTGTGTGGCTGTCTGTTTATTTGTTTATTTGCAATAAGATTTATGAAAAAGTATTGGACTTCTTCCCTACCTTCGTTTGGTACCAGCCCATAAACGATAAACTTTTTGGGCAAAGTTCGCTGACCACCCGCCACCAACCTTTAAACAAATTACTGATAATGCATCGATGTGTGTGTGTGTGTTTTCCAGCTTACTTGCCAGTGAATCTTCACAGTTCAGAAGATGACAAGAAATCAACAAAAGACGAGGTTCCTTGCATCAGCTGTTTTGACAATATGCCCTACCCAACCTTCCTTCTCTTCTTCACTCCTTCCGTCCTGTATTTTCTTTCGTTTCACTTTCTTCCCTCCCTCTTCTTCTTCCTGTCTACTGCTTGTCCTATTCAACACCACCTTATATTTAGCCACCCAATTCCTTCTAAGTTTTCCTCTGGAATTACTTATCTATGCCTTTCATTAATATTCCCTTTTTCATTTAACATTTATGCCCCCACCCCCACCCCATACCTATGTATGTTTATTTTGTTAGCTTCACTCTCTCCTGAGCTTGTGATCCCCCCACCCCCTCCCTTTCTCGCTTTCGCTCTCTCTCTCTCTCACTTCCTGGTAGAGTAAATGATGAGGGAGGTACGGGGTGAAAGGGTCCTCATTGGTGTCCGATTTCTGTCGTTGTGTGGACATGAACTGGGAACCTTACACAGCTTTTCCAGCATATTTTTTAGGATTAGATCTTTCAAAACATGTGTGGTAACACTTATTATACTATTTGTTTTGCCTTCTTTACTGGATACTATTGACTCGTATATAAATGTCAGTGCTGTGACGTTCTTTTTTCCAATTTTTATTGATATTCCCTGGACCTCTTTCTTTTCTAATGATGCACACTCCACCTTGAGCCACATACAAGATTTTGTAAAAATTGGAATGGAAACTTTTATTCCTCATCAAAAGTACAGTAAAAGATCTAATTCACCTAAATGGTTTGACCATAATTGTGCTAGAGTAACTGAACAAAAAGCAATAGCCTACAATGCATACACAAGATCAAAAACACATGAAGCCTTTAATTACTTTAGAAACATCAGAAATCATGCCAAAACTGTATTAACCCTTAACTGGCGGCGCGCAAATTATGTCGAGTGAAATAAATATGGACTATGTGGCGGTGCACAACTTATGTCCACCGCCATTTTCAGCACGTAATGTTGCTGAGAGAGAGAGCTGAGCGGTGGGAGGAGCGTAGCAACCCTATGACCGTTCCCCACCACCGCGGTGGACCAACTGAACTGTATCCCACCTTCTTCCCCCCTCTCACTCTCACTACACAGGGAATTATGTATGGAAATGACCTAATTATAGGGTTTTTGCACTCGTGTTGCCCGATCGTTGCAAGAGAACCATTGGTCGTACAAGGATGGTTCGGGTGTCATTGGAAAGCTCTGTTTACGCCCTTTCAGCGATAGCTACTTGTTTTACGCTCTGGGTCTTATTTAAGCATGAAAATGATCACGTAAACAACCCTATTTAGGGTAAAAATCCCCCGCTGGGCGCTACGGTCAAATAGACCGCCTAGCCCGCCAATAAGGTGTTAAACCTAACTAAATCAAACTTTTTCCACAAGCAGGCAAATAAACTTCTAAATAATCCAAATGATAACAAAATATTTTGGTCTACTCTTAACTCATTCAAATCCAACTTCACTACTGCTTCATCCATTCCACCATTAAAATCTCCGACTGGCAATCTTGTAAGTGACCCACGAGGTAAAGCTAACCTTCTTGCGGATATTTTCTCCACCAACTCAACCTTAGATGAAATAAATTAAGATGTCCCTGTACTTAATTTTAATTCGCCTGAAATTCCCTCACTTAAGATCCACACCAGACATGTCAAAACGATTTTGCAGAATCTCTCAGTAGATAAGGCTCCTGGTCCAGATGAAATTCCTCCAATAGTACTTAAGAATTGCTCCTTGGTGCTCGCTCCTGTATTGGCAAAAAATTTCCGTCTGTGTACTCATACCTCATGCTTCCCAGTACCCTGGAAAGAAGCAAACATCCATCCAGTTCCTAAAAAAGGTGCCTCTTCAGATCCATCAAACTACAGACCAATGGCTATAACTTCCACTCTTGGTAAAGTCTTTGAAATTATATTAAATAATCACATAATTAAGCATCTTGAGAATAATAAATTAATCAGTGATAGGCAATATAGTCCAGTAAATCTAGCAATCATTTGACTGGACCTAGAACAAATTGCAATAGAAGGTTTTTTGGCTTTAACTTGTTTATTAGGTCCCTCTGATGAACATATAAAAAGTCTCCAACTTTTGGACACTGGGAAAGTGGTTAATTTGCATAAATTCAAGATGGCCGCCGTCCAATGCTTCAATTTACAGATAACTTTTTTCTGGTTGCTCCTAGACCCTATAAATGTATTACAAACAACGTTTTTTGGCTTTAACTTGTTTATTAGGTCCCTCTGATGAACATATAAAAAGTCTCCAACTTTGGGACACCTGGAAAGTGGTTAATTTACAGCCGAAAAACCTTACAGACAGGCTGAACTGTCTCTTTCACAATGGGTGACACACGCACTTTGTGCTTGTATGGGTTTTTTGACCTGTTGTCCCTCTTTTTTATAAAAAAAAAAAAAAAAAAACCATGACGTAGTATGACGTCATTCAGAGCCAATTATGTAATTCATGATAGGAGTTCGTATTCACTTGGATCATCGGTGCTTGCATCAAAGTTGCTATTTTGACAGAGTCCTTTACATTGACCACATGCACTGGAACATTCAAGCTCATTCCGTTTGCAACTACAGCGTTGAGTGTCACAGTTGCCCTTACACTGACATCTGACCAATTTCAGTAGTGAATCAGGAGCCACTGGCGAATCCATCGTCTTCGGTTCAAGCTGTCCCTTCCGCAGACACCAGCCCCATTTTTCGGGGTCCACACAGTTCCCCATCCATTCCTGGACCTGACAATAAACTCGGAACGAGTGGTATTTGGCTGCATCGGTTGTTGGGGGAAGGCTGTGAACTTCAACGGTAGTTGAACTTTTTGCCACCTTGTTGCAAAACTTTGTCTTTCGCAGTCCGTCAAGGGTGTCATTTCCTTTTCCCCCGTACAAATAAACCAAGGCCTTTTCACCAGCTGATGATATCGCGTCTATACTTCCACTTTGGCAACAGAATGCTTCTATACATTTCAAGAAACCGTTGTCTTCCCTCACTTTCCTCAAGGCAGCCCCTTTACCAATACCATACAGTCGTGAGGTTGTGTCACATCCACAGAGTGCATGGACAACTGGCAGGACACGACAGATGCTTTCACCGAGAGCTTCTGCTACTGAGTTAATATGCAAACATTTCCCACCTTCCTTGCTCGACTTGAAGTACAAATCATTCATCCCTCGTTCCGCATAATGACACAACAGCACCAACAAGTCTGTGTCCTCACCTATCACATATGTCACGGTTTCCCTTGCATGCTCAATTCCCTTCTTCGCAATCATGACATCTGCATCTGCTGGCGCATTGACACAGTCAATTCCATTTGCCTTGAATGTTTCACACAATAAGTCAATGAAGTTTTGCTTTTTTGACCGAAGGGGCATGGTTGGAGTGAACATCACCTTTTGACCAAAGACTCCTTTTGATCGTCGATTGTGTGTCATGTCCTTGGTAGTAGGTCCTGATTTATAACCGTCGAATACAACCACCGGGTTGAGAAAGTTTTTGGAAACATGCTTCATGTACATGCTTGCAATGTCCTCAAATGTGTCACCCTTCTTCCATGGAATCCTTTGCAATAAGGAACCACCATCCAGAACATGGGTCACAGTCCTTTCTTCCTCAAATGATTCCAATGACGACTTGGGAACAACAGCAGCTATCTCATCTCCTAGCTGTGGTTTATTGGCTTCCCTGAGCCTCCCCCACTTATCGAACAGAGCAGTAGGGTAGCTAGACAACTCATACGCAAAGACCTCTTCAACACCTAAGTCCCTGTTATTAGCAAAGATGAGGAGCCTCTGGAAAAGGAGCTGTGGGTCGATTGGTACTTTTTCAGCACTGATTGTAACCTTTGCACCCAACGACTCAACTTGATCTTTCTTCCTAAATGAAAGTCAAAAGCATTGCTACCTTCCATCTTCTGCACAATGTTCATACCAACCTCATACAGTAAATGAGGATTGGCCGAGGCTGGTCCTGTCACACCGTTGGCAATATTCCTGAGTTAATTTGATTCTTGAAATGGATCATAATCCTTGAAGAATGCGAGAACCTTCTCTGTGTCCTTCCTATCTCGTTCACGCCTTGCTTCAGTCATTTCTTTGTGCTGCTCAGAGGTGTGGAAATGCTTCCCTGTCAGTTCTTGCATAACTTCACTCACCTCAGCGCAGGCTGGCATAGCAAGTAACCAGCGCAGGCGTTGCGTTTCCTCCATGCCCCTACCACGTGTCAATCCACCATTCGTTTTCAAAGAGCGCATCAAAACCTGCTCTATAACCAAGTCGCTTGGCAGTCCTGCCCACAGCCGATCACTTCGGCGGATCACAAATAGACCGGAGTTCAATTGACAGAACATGTCTGGGTTGAGCTGCTCAAGTTCAATCATGTCTTGAATGTACACATGGGCTGACTTGGCATAATTGTTATGACCACACGCTGCAAAGTACGGCAACATCTCCTGGAGTGTTCCGAGGTACAGTAGGAAATCGCCCATTCTCAGTGCCCTCAGGAAGCGACGCAGCAGGTCAATCATGTCCATGTATTGAATCCATAGCTTTCCCATCTTATGCTCTGCTAAGGAGCTCTTCTCAGCTTTAAGTTTTTCAGAAATTCTGTTGAAAACGTCTTTACTGCAGACTTCATCTGCATGGCTTCTGCATTCACTTCCATGGCTTCGGTAGATGTCGCACCAATCTGTTGAAACAAGAAACAAGATGATGGGATTAGTATAGGCCTAGGCAAAATGTAATAGACAATAATGTGCAGTAAAGGTAGGGCTTGACCTAGAACAAATTGCAATAGAAGGTTTTTTGGCTGTAAGGTTTTTTGGCTGTAAATTAACCACTTTCCAGGTGTCCAAAAGTTGGAGACTTTTTATATGTTCATCAGAGGGACCTAATAAACAAGTTAAAGCCAAAAAACGTTGTTTGTAATACATTTATAGGGTCTAGGAGCAACCAGAAAAAAGTTATCTGTAAATTGAAGCTTTGGACGGCGGCCATCTTGAATTTATGCAAATTAACCACTTTCCCGGTGTCCAAAAGTTGGAGACTTTTTATATGTTCATCAGAGGGGCCTAATAAACAAGTTAAAGCCAAAAAACCTTCTATTACAATTTGTTCTAAGTCCAGCCCTACTTTGACTGGTCTAATATGGTTTTAGACGATGTCGATCAACTGCAGACATTCTTTGCCTTCTTACGCATCAAATCAACCAAGCTACAGACCAACATTAGTGAAACACATACAATAGCACTGGATATATCAAAGGCATTTGATAGAGTCTGGCATCAATCCTTATTGTCGAAGATGTCGCACTACGGCCTTGCATCATTAGTTCCACTAATTTCTTCATATCTACATAACAGAAAAATACGTGTGATGGTAGATGGCCTTTATTCTCAATTTCACTCAATAAATGCTGGTGTTCCCCAGGGATCAGTTTTGGCCCCAACTCTGTTCCTCATTCATATCAATGATCTCATATCTACCACTCATAATCCAATACATTCCTACGCAGATGACTCAACACTCCACAGTTCCTTCACATTTACCAATTCTTTCACCCAACCCGATCTTATAAATTCAAAAATAAACACTGCAATTTCTCTGAACCAGGACCTTTCTAGAATTAAAGAATGGGGACAAAAGAATCTAGTTTCCTTTAATGCACAGAAAACCAAGTACATTCAATTTCCTAGCCGACAGAATCTCACTGACTCCCATATATTTGTTAATGATGTAAATATTCCCACTTCCCCTAGTATTGACATTCTCGGTGTAACATTAACTACTAACTTGAGCTGGACACATTATGTTAGAAGCATTGCTAAGAATGCCTCTAAAAAAACTGAGACTCCTGTACAGAGTTCGAGAATTCTTCACTGACGAGCAGTTGGCCGTAATATATAAAAGTCATGTGCGTTCTCAGATGGATTACTGTTCACCTCTGTGGAGTGGAAGTGGAGTGGTTGCACTGAGGCAGTTGGACAAAATTCAAAATAAAGCTATTAGATTAATCAATAACCCTGCAATCACACAGGACCTTCCTACATTATCCATACGAAGAAACGTTGCATCCCTTGCATTATGCTACAGATATTTTCACAGCAATTGTTCCGAGGAACTTGCTTCAATTGTGCCGCTTCTCCACATCTTTCCCCGTAGAACTAGGGCAGCTGAGAGCGCCCATGAATTTACACTTTCTCCTCCACAATGCAGAACTTCTGCTTATAAAAATTAATTTATCCCTAGAACTACTACTCTTTGGAATTCACTTCCCTCGAGTTGCTTTCCACAAACTTACAATCTACAAAAGGTTAAATCCAGCTGTTACAAACATTTTATGAATAGAGGATGCCTTTAGGCACATGGACCTTTTTGTTGTATCTGTGTTTTTCCTTCCTCCGTTCATTGTCTCTTAAAAAAAAAATAATAAAATCGTGTTTGGGGTTAGATCCTTCAATATTAATTATGTTTTATCCGGAGAAAGCTTAATCTATAGCAAAGAAATACAATTAGTAATAATTATATTACTTTATTATAGATTAAGTATTAATTGAGTTAGGGCGTAGCCTACTGTACAAAACAAAAACTCAAGTATCGTATACACTGGTTGTTAATGTTTAATTATACCTTCAGTTGCAAAATGACAGCACCCGTTATTGTTTGGGTCTAGAAAATATATTTTGGTGTCACTTAAGATATTTTTGTTAATGTTATTGTATTGTTACATACATTATATTTTCAAATACGGCAAAAACAGCCGACTACTGGTGTGGTTTTCTCGGAAAGTTGCAAAAGTGTGAAATTCTGTTAAAATGGTCCAAAGTTTTTTGTTTTTTTCGCTAGGAGTTCCAAAACTAATCACCATAACTTTGACTGTCTATTAACTGGCCAAAGAAGGACTATTTTTGAGCTGCAATGTTTTCTGGAAGTGTAACATTTGGCGTCTATTTTGGTGCGGGCAATGAAGACAAGATTGGCATTGATTGGTAAAATATGATAACAATGCAATCATATTGCTCGATACAACAATTAAGGTGAACATTGATTGTGTGAATCCCCCTGTACTTCATCCGCCTCCAGTGATTAATATTACCACATAGACACTGTCTGTATTCAGCTACGTTATCTCTCTCTCTCTCTCTCTTTATTGCGATATTAAAGTTGGTCTCACCTCATTTTTGAGAGAGAGAGAGAGAGTGTGTGTGAGGGAGAGAGACAGTAGTAGATATTCAACTAAATTTGACCTTCCATACATGAATGTAACCAAAAAAGTTGTGTATACTTATTTTATTTTCCCCTTCGTTGATGCTACAAATCATGATTATACTCTTTAAGATCAGCAATAACATTCTTGATTATTGATCTTCATTTGCTATCATTCAATCACACACAGGAACACACTTTCGCTCTCTCTTTCTTCATTGTTTTCATGTTTGTCTTCTGTCACAATCACCACCTAATCCACCACCTGTAACTCCTTCTACATCCCACTTATTATTGTCTTAATTTGTCTTCTACTTTTGTTCATCTTCCTTTCATTGCAACACAATGGCCTTACAAGGTGTGTCATTGTAGTGCCCCGGGAGTGTTGGCTGGCTGGTAGGAAACACACGAGAGTGGACGTCTGGGGTAGTGGAGTTGTTTGGTAGTGAAATAAATTAGTGTGAATTATGTTAGGTTAGCTTAGGCTAGGTGATAATAGTGAGTCAAGTCATGTAAAGTACAGTGACACACTTTGTAAGGCCCTTGTGTTGTAGTGGCACCTTTGGGGACAATAGCTAATATAACTTTCACAATCGGTTCAAATGTAACTTATAAGCACATCATTCCTCAATAGAATATATATTAAGAATAATGTTAATACAAGGAATTATATAGATGATGAACGAGGAAATATGAAATGTGCTATTGCAAATGCTCCAAGCTGCAATAAATCACCCTGAGCTCTGCAACAGCATGTCTTATAAAAGATATGAGTTGCACAAATGTGTAGCATATAATAATATACAGACTATTGGAAGAGAAAGAGTGAGAGTGAAGCAGACATGGTAAGGAGAGGGAGGTGAAATTGACGACTACAATTTGGTAACAAAAGAAAATATAGGATATCTGGGAAGGAAAGAGAGGCTCTCAATAATATAGTGAATCCTAGATTTACATAATCCATTTAATGTATATATAAATACTGACATATATAACTAAAGCATTTTGTAGTTTTTGCTGTGGGTTCGGTCTCTCCCTCTCTCACACTCTCTCTCTCTCTCTCTCTCTCTCTCTCTCTCTCTCTCTCTCTCTCTCTCTCTCCTACATTACCAGTCCAGCCACAGGAAGGTTGGGACGACCCTCCACCATGCGAGGGGTACAGTCAATGTATATTTTGGTATACAGTGCATGGGAAGCAAAAATAGAGAAAACACGGAAGAGAAAACTGTTACGACTGAGGTTTAAATATATCAGGGCTCTTATTCATTGGACTAGTAATGGCATAAATGCTACAACGGAAAGCGCTAGATCCAACCTCTGATGTATATTCCCAGTGAACAAAGAACACAAATACTCTCCAGAGTTCTATATGCAATAATAGGTTATTAAACTCTCAATAAATGTGCGTCTACTCTAGGCTTAATGTTATGTGAAAACAGCCTATTACTACCTATAACCGAAGGTGCTTGGTTATGGTATGCAAAGTAAGGTGGTAAGAGAAGTTACAGCTTACGTTACTTTAATCAATAAATATCAGGCACTCCTGCATGAAAGAAAGTGCACTAAAGTCCTTCAACACCAACAAGGAATCTTCTTTAAATGTTAGATGCTATCAAGATGCTCAAATCGGAAATGGAACCCAAAAAGGCAGGCAGCGGAACAATGCTCGTGCAGGCTATGCACACAAAAAGGCAGGATATATAATGCAGTCGGAGCCAAGAATATCCTAAACGCTACAACAATAATAATAATCGCCACGACAATGCAGTATTTCTATCAACAAAAAGAGCCTAAGTCGTTTGTGTCTCAATACATCAAACTAGGCTGCGAAATGTTTGTGTAATCATAAACGGGTATGCATAAAAAGAGTAATTGGTTTAATATACTTAATGTCTACTGTGACTGATAAAGTCTAGCTAGAGTCAATGATACGAGATACTGGTGCGCATGGCATGCCGCATAGCCTAGTGCAAATCTCAAGTCTGTGCGTCAAATATTACATGATAGGGAAGGGTAGCTCTCTTGAGAAACCTTAATACCGAAGTATTAAGCGTTCTCCTGGTGTACCTCAAAGACAAACGAGCTTAGAACAGTGCAGAATGGTATAGGCAAAAAGCCCTCATTCGTGCATGCTCTATTCTCAATGGCACACAGACTAGAATTTACCCAATCAACTCCAGTTCTCAGGTATGTCGTGCAGCTTTTAACTAAAGCCAGCACCCATCGGAAACAATACCTTATAATATCAGACTCCAAGTCTAGCATTATCTAATCCAGCAGAACACTAATAATTATAGGAAGCGGTACCGAACAATATGAATGCCAACCAATGCTTCGTGATCAACTTATCTTAACAACTAAACATACATGGGTTATATAAGACCTTAACGCACAATACAACTGGCCAGCATGAAGCTGATTATGCAGAGTTAACCAGAGGGGGTATAATATTAATAAAAGGTGGTGAAAGATATGGAAAATGAGAGAGATAGGCAGAGGAAAAGGTTCTCAGGTGCATGAGGGGGACAGGTATCAAAGGAATAAGAGGGATGCGTTCTAGAAATCAGATCTGAGGGAGAGAGTGGCCAGAGAGCAGTATATATACTAGCACTAGTTCGAACCGTGTAGGAAAAAAGTGGTAACAAGTCCTCTAGCCAATGCTAAAGAAGCTAGCCAAACATGACGTCATCAAGCATGGTAAAAAACTCCTCTAACCAATCCCCGAGGCCAGCCAGCTATGACGTCATCGAGTATAGCAAAACACTGCGCTCCTCCCCACACTCTGTTCTAGTCTCTCTCTCTCTCTCTCTCAAATCCTATCATTACTACTTAATGATAAAACATATACTTTGCAATTAAATATATAAAGCCTTGACATGGGTGAAAACAAAGAGCCTTTCTGGACTGCCCATGACACGAGCTTTCATATGAAATAAAGCACACAACAATACATCAACTGTAGCCACATCCACTGCCCCGGCGATCCTAGCGAGTCACTGTAGGACAAGCCATGCGGTTCCAACGGAGTGGTTAACGTCACACCCCCCCCCAAGATTTTTCTCAGAGGCCCAAGGCTCACAAAAATCTGATTGTTAGAACCCATGCTATATCTCTACTTCCCATCACCCAGCGGCAGTAAAATATCTGGCACAGTTCTTCAACAAAACATTTTACTAAATTATAACCCTCCCCAACACAATAGGTTAAATCATATGTAGTTATGCTCCTCAAGAGCGAGATTCTCTAGCCCAGCATTCTGAGAGGAGTCCAACTCAGAATTACTGCTATAACATACTGAAAAAATTCAACTATCAAAGAAAGAGTTTTTATTTGATTTTTATGTTTTTTAATTTGTTTATTTCGGCTGCACTATAGGGGCAAGCCTATTTTTTTCTTCTATACCAAACGCTCAACTCCTGCTTTACGACCCAATACGCTGGGCTACAACCGCGAGCCAACAAGCACCAAGCGCAAAATACTATTCAAACTAAAGCAGGAGGCTACCCGTGTGTCAATCTACCCAGGATCATATACCCTTGAAAGACAATCTGCAACCACGTTGTCACAACCGGCAATATGGCGTATGTCCAGGTTATATACCAGTAACCTTAGCGACCACCTGGTCAGCCTCATATTCCGATTGTGAAACTGGTCCAAGAACTTGAGAGGGTGATAATCTGGGTAAACTACAACGACCGGACCATAGGCTGGAATGTAGACCTCGAACTGCCTCAGTGCAAGCACAACTGCCAGCAGCTTCCTCTCGACCACAGAGCAGCTTCCCTGGGCTGAATTGAACTTCTCCGAGCAGAAACTAACAGGATGCTCCAGCCCATCATCGTCCTTTTCCACAAGGACGGCACCAGCCCCCACACCACTAGCATCCGTTGCTAGTTGGAAAGGTCGGCTAAAATCAGGGGCCCTGAGGATCGGGTGAGTGCACAACAGGTGATTTACTACTCCAAACGCCTTCTCACACTCAGGCACCCATTTGAATTTCTTATCCTTCCAGTTATCCTCCACCTGAGCTTGACTGTCCCGTTCTCCTTCTCTACCTTGACTGCTAAACGTCATCATAGGCACAGTGAGAGGCTCAGGGGGGTGCCTCACATACTCCTTCATGAGATTAACGTGACATAACTGATTGCGCTTCCGTCTGTCTGGAGTGGCTACCAAGTAATCCAGGTCCGATAGCCTCTCAACCACCCTATAAGGACCAGTGTACTTTGCGGATAAAGGATGACCTACAAGGGGCAGTAGAATCAACACCTCCTGACCCACGTGAAACTCCCTGAGTTTAACCCTGAGGTCGTACCTGTCCTTCATGAGGGCCTGAGAGCTAGACAAATTACGGCCAGCCAATTCCAGACTGCGCAACATCCGTTCTCGACTGTCGAGGACATACTTGAGCCTAGAACAAGGTTTTTCTGCGCCCTCCCATATGGAGAGGCCCTCTGACACGGTGTCCAAAGACGAGCTCATTAGGGCTGAATCCCAAACTTTCCCCAGGTACCTCCCGTGCAGCAAATAAAACACATGGCAGGCCAAGATCCCACTCTCAAAGCAACAACAACGAAGCACAGATTCCAAGGCTGAGTGCCATCGCTCTAACACACCCTGGCTCTCCGGATGATATGCAGATGACACAACCGTAACAATCCCATGCTGCGGCATTGCTTGAACAAAGAGGCCAGAATTGAAGTTGGATCCCTGGTCTGACTGAATCCCCTGCGGGTAACCATACCGGGAAAATACACTAGCAAGTTCCGGACCACCGTCTTCGCTGACCCATTTCTCATAGGGTACGCGTCAGGGTACCTTGTTGCTAGCTCCATGATGGTCAGGGGATACTTGTAAAAATCTCCTGACTGTGCATCACTGTCCTCCTCCAACTCGACAGCACCGGTACCACATTCAAGAACCTCCGGGTCTTCTAAGTGTAATTTACGAATGTCCGAAGGAGCAAGCATATCTAAGTGTTTGCGAAACAACTCATGCCCCCCTCCTACACTGAATTTAGCCTCCCGTTGCTCTCTCTCTGTGTATCGTTGCTGTCTCTTCGTCTTTTTAAGCCCATCCTCTGCCTTCTCAGTAACAATTAATGGGTCTTCTCCAGACTCGAAAATTGGTCCTAATAATGAGTCCCCGAGAATGTCCGTTGATACTAAACTCTCAACCGCATCAACTTTTAACCCCTTCTCGGTACCTTTCCTCCGCTTGTCTAAAGACTGTTGACCAGAATGTGACTCCCTGGATGCAAGAGATCTGGTGACAACACACGCCATAGGTTGCACCAGACACTTCTCAACCCACTCCTGCTCCTCCCTACTCACGTCGGCCGGCTTCTCGGCAACGACTAAGGGTGGAGCCTCAGAAGTAGGCCCCGCAAAGTCGTTGCCGCCCTACAGGTAACTTCTCCACAATTCCTACATCCAGGTCACGAGTCACACCATCAACTTCCATCTTCATTCTTACCAGCGGGTATGACCTTGTGGCATTAACTCCCTGAACCACAACCACCCGCGCCGTATTTACAGGTTTACCAGTGAAATTCCTCAACAATGTTTGCGATGCCCCAGTGTCACGCAAAATTCTCACCTCATGTCTTCTCCCCCCCCCCCCACAACCGAGTCCCCTGTGGTCACTAAAGGCATCACAGACAGGGAATAAGCCTTCCGGATCCTTCTGCACTGGCAGTGTATTTACCTCGGAAGAATTGCCTTGAACAAACTCCGATGTCCTCTTGAACACTCCAATGCCATGAGCAAAAGACACGGCTGCCGGAGGAGGTCGACTAGGGCACTCATTTGCCTTATGACCCTCCTGGTGGCACTTAAAACACATAAATTTCGGTTTCGGCCTATACTGTGATGTAAAAGGCCCCTGACTTTTCTCATACGGCGTGGTGTTAGGTTTGGCTTCAGTTTTAGTTTCATTGCTCTTTTGTTTAAATGTGTCATTGCTACGGGGAGGGGGAGGATAACGGTCCCTAGCACTTGCATCGTACTTCTGTGAGGACCCGCAACCCCGAATCAACGACAGCCGTCGATCAGCCATTTCTGCTGCTTCGACTAGAGTTCTTGGGTTTTTCTCCTTTAAGTTCAAAGTTAGATCACCGCCCGTGCTCTTAAAGAACTGCTCCAACATCATTAACTGCTTAATTCCATCAAACGTTGTTACCTTCTCAGATCGGAGCCAGTTCCCCATAGCCTCGGACAAGTCCCGGGCGTGTTCCAAAAAGGTGCTATCACTTCCCTTCGTTACACCCCGGAACTTCAAACGGTACGTTTCTGGTTGCAGTTCATAAACCCTCAGGACAGCCTCCTTGAGATCCTCATACACAATACATGACTCCAAAGGTAACGCATCATAGGCTTTAAGACCCTTGCCTATTAATCTAGCATTCTAGATGATACAAGTGCTGCCCATTTATTCTCTGGCCACTGGTGTTCCTGGCACTTCTTCTCAAAGCGTGCGAAAAATTCTGTTACCCCACTCTCATCAAACACCGGAACCAGTTTCAATAAGTGCGAGAGAGATTGATCATGAGCACGGTTACCAGCCCCAAGTCGCTGTCCCGTTGTCTCTACTCGCGACTTCTCTACGTCCCTGTCGGCACAGTACCTAAGTCGACTCAGCTTGGATTTTTGCTAGCTCTATTTGCTGGTGACTTTTTCTCTCTTCTATCTTGGCTAATTCTATTTGCTGCTGATGCTGAAGCTCACATGCCCTTTGTTGCTGCTGAAGCTGAAGCTGACATTTTCTCTCTTCGATCTTAGCTAATTCGAGCTGAAGCAATAATTCTGGAGTTAACCCTGGAGGAGGTGAAGGTGCTACAATGTTTGAAATTACCGGTGGTCCCCCCTGCCAGTCACCACCCAACTGTGGAAGCGTACCCGGGGTCGGGAAACTACTGCTGTTCCTCAGTTTCGTCATTACGTACTGTGTCTCCATTCTCCTCTGATCCGGTATAAGACATGGTGCTCACAAAATTTCCCACCTCAATATTCAGAAAAGAAGCACCCCAAACTCTTATACCTCAATATACACACAAAAATTCTCGGAAATACTCAAGGGCTATACTATGTTGCAAAACAAAAATTATTCTTGCTGATCCCCGCAAAATATTCCCCAAAACAACAAATGTTCACTGCTAATAAATGTAGGTTCACCAAATCCTAGGTAAGGTCGCCATTTGTTACGACTGAGGTTTAAATATATCAGGGTTCTTATTCATTGGACTAGTAATGGCATAAATGCTACAACGGAAAACGCTAGATCCAACCTCTGATGTATATTCCCAGTGAACAAAGAACACAAATACTCTCCAGAGTTCTATATGCAATAATAGGTTATTAAACTCTCAATAAATGTGCGTCTACTCTAGGCTTAATGTTATGTGAAAACAGCCTATTACTACCTATAACCGAAGGTGCTTGGTTATGGTATGCAAAGTAAGGTGGTAAGAGAAGTTACAGCTTACGTTACTTTAATCAATAAATATCAGGCACTCCTGCATGAAAGAAAGTGCACTAAAGTCCTCAACACCAACAAGGAATCTTCTTTAAATGATAGATGCTATCAAGATGCTCGAATCGGAAATGGAACCCAAAAAGGCAGGCAGCGGAACAATGCTCGTGCAGGCTATGCACACAAAAGGCAGGATATATAATGCAGTCGGAGCCAAGATTATCCTAAACGCTACAACAATAATAATAATTGCCACGACAATGCAGTATTCCTATCAACAAAAAGAGCCTAAGTTGTTTGTCTCAATACATCAAACTAGGCTGCGAAATGCTTGTGTAATCATAAACGGGTATGCATAAAAAGAGTAATTGGTTTAATATACTTAATGTCTACTGTGACTGATAAAGTCTAGCTAGAGTCATGATACGAGATACTGGTGCGCATGGCATGCCGCATAGCCTAGTGCAAATCTCAAGTCTGCATCAAATATTACGTTATAGGGAAGTGTAGCTCTCTTGAGAAACCTTAATACCGAGGTATATATTAAGCGTTCTCCTGGCGTACCTCAAAGACAAACAACGAGCTTAGAACAGTGCAGAATGGTATAGGCAAAGAGCCCTCATTCGCGCATGCTCTATTCTCAATGGCACACAGACTAGAATTTACCCAATCAACTCCAGTTCTCAGGTATGTCGTGCAGCTTTTAACTAAAGCCAGCACCCATCGGAAACAATACCTTATAATATCAGACTCCTAGTCTAGCATTATCTAATCCAGCAGAACACTAATAATTATAGGAAGCGGTACCGAACAATATGAATGCCAACCAATGCTTCGTGATAAACTTATCTTAACAACTAAACATACATGGGTTATATAAGACCTTAACGCACAATACAACTGGCCAGCATGAAGCTGATTATGCAGAGTTAACCAGAGGGGGTATAATATTAATAAAAGGTGGTGAAAGATATGGAAAATGAGAGAGATAGGCAGAGGAAAAGGTTCTCAGGTGCAGCAAGGGGACAGGTATCAAAGGGATAAGAGGGATGCATTCTAGAAACCAGATCTGAGGGAGAGAGTGGCCAGAGAGCAGTATATATACTAGCACTAGTTCGAACCGCGTAGGAAAAAAGCGGTAACAAGTCCTCTAGCCAATGCTAAAGAAGCTAGCCAAACATGACGTCATCAAGCATGGTAAAAAACATCCTCTAACCAATCCCCGAGGCCAGCCAGCTATGACGTCATCGAGTATAGCAAAACACTGCGCGCCTCCCCACACTCTTATCTACTCTCTCTCTCTCTCTCTCTCTCTCTCTCTCTCTCTCTCTCTCTCTCTCTCTCTCTCTCTCAAATCCTATCATTACTACTTAATGATAAAACATATACTTTGCAATTAAATATATAAAGCCTTGACATGGGTGAAAACAAAGAGCCTTTCTGGACTGCCCATGACACGAGCTTTCATATGAAATAAAGCACACAACAATACATCAACTGTAGCCACATCCACTGCCCTGGCGATCCTAGCGAGTCACTGTAGGACAAGCCATGCGGTTCCAACGGAGTGGTTAATGTCACAAAACATATTTATACAATGAGGGCGGGGGGGGGGGGGGGGAAGAGATAATACTTTTAGTAATGGTTACCAGTAATGGTGAAAACGAAATAACTAAATATGCAACCAAACCTACAGAACCAAGCAGAACAATTACCTCACAGTCAAGCTGACTGACAAGACAAACACAAACTCGAGAGGTTATACTAAGAGTATGTTGGTGTACTTGGAATATGATTATTGATGGTGAAGGCAAAAGTACGGACGAACAGGTGGTAAACAAGTTGAAGAAAACAATAGTGAAGGATAGGAGGAGGAATATTTATAACAACGAATGTAAGAATGGAACCATGATATAAACTCAGACGATTGACCTCGATTGACCATCAAGGTATTTTGGTCTACCTGGGGAAAGAAAATTACTGATGACAGCAAAAGGGAAGACAAGAAAGTGTTGATGTAGCGCTGGGGTTGTTGTGTAAAGTAGTTGCCACATGGGACAGATATTACACATAAAGTAAAAACACAGACATTAATACGCCAGGATACTTTCCAGATATTTTGGTCAACCTGAAAATAATTTGGTGGTGGAGGCAAAAATAGAGGAGGACAAAAATCATGAAAAGTAAAAATAGCGTTGGGCAAAAATTAGGAAAACGATTAAGGAGAAGGGGTTGAGAAGCTGCTGTGTGTGGTGAAAACATGGATAATAACGAGAGAGAGCGATAGAGAGTTACACAGATAATCAGACTGGTGTTAATAGAATTTGATAACAAATTTAAGCATATAAGGAAGTAAGGGCCAAAGAGAGAGTGAGAGAGAGTGAGCGAGTTTGACGTATCGTAAAATCCGGGTAGTCCATTCTTGATATACATTCTACTGTATTTGGACAAGGAAAACGGTTTGTTTACACCCCATTATATTAACAAATTGTGAAATTTACTATCAACACTTGCTTTTTATTTATTTATTTTCTTTATTTTTGCTCCAAACCATTGTGGGAAGTTGGTCCAGGTAAAACATATGTAACATGATAAGGCACAAGAATATTACATTAACCGGACAGTACAGTACGACATTAATAGAATCATTAGAAAACTAATCAATAAACATACAGAAGCTCATTGTGCAGTAAAGAAAACTTAATGACATGTAAGGAAGATAGCGATTATACAAGGATATAGGAGGGGCTTTCTTAGATATGCAACAGCAAGGATAATGGGGTAATTGGAGGTAACTGAGGATATAAGAGAACAGTCAAGATGACAGGAGAAGATATTGATATTGAAATGGGAATACAAATGAAAAGGAAAAAGAGGAAACAAGAGTTAAGAAAATATAATAAATTCAGTTATAAAAAATGGGGGGAAATCATGAGGGGAACTCAAAGAAATGTGGAATTGGTTGTTATTCGGTCGGAGATGGCGAATTAGGAACACCGGACGACACCGCCAATCTGGTTTGTGCTCTGTGAGTATACATGCTACGAGAGAGAATATGGCTGGAAGAAAACTTTAAAAGACTTGCCCTTTTAGAATATATGGGGTTAAACTAATGCATAAAAAAAAAAAAATAATAATTAAAATTCAGGCATTCACACTTAGCGATTTGTTATTAAGAAGTATAATATATAATGTTTAAAATAGTGACAACATATAGCAATTAGATGATCAAACAGACTTGTTTTTAACACATGTACAGGGATAAGTGCTCCAAGTCTAACATAAGGGGAAAAATCATGCGTTCCCAGTGTAGCCTACACTGAAGAGAAAAGTGCGTGTGATTGTTATCATTGGTAAAGTTCCCTGTTTGTTATCTTTCTGGTGGTGGTTGACTGACACAAAAAAACATTTTTGTGTGTGACGGTGTTGTGTTATCAGCGACAAGTTGCAGCAACACAACTCCAACCAACTATCATTATTATCAGTTGTGTGTGAGAGAGAGAGAGAGAGAGAGAGAGAGAGAGTTGTATAGATCCACGGACAACACGGACCCTTTGGTCCTTGCAATACAGTCCCGACATAATTATAAAATTATACGTTATTACCGAGTCCTTATTAACTAAACCAAAGTTACGCATTGTAGATTGAGACGAGGTAATGTGGAATAGAGCGGTGCATACCCATGTGCAGTGTGTGGAAAGGATGTGGGCGCTAACTCGATTCGGTGTAGCGTCTGTCAATGTTTAAATGTACCATGGGAGTAAGCGCTATAGTAGAATAAAAGTACCCCTGCCGAAGGATAAGTCAGAAACCAAGAAATTTGAGTGCGTAGTGTGCTTGTGTTAAATGATTATCCTGTGGCTGTGAATTTTGGAAATGAGTCATTGGAGCTGGTGGATGAGTTTTATTACCTAGGAGATACCATCTCTGCCGGTGGTGGGGCCGTGCCTGCCACTGTCGCTAGAATTAAATGTAGCTGGGGGAAGTTCAGAGAACTGCTGCTAATTCTGATCATGAAAAGAATGCCTCTCCCCCTGAAGGGAAAGGTGTATGCTTCATGTGTTAGAACTGCAATGACGTATGCCTCAGACACATGGGCCGTTATAGTAGAGGATGTTAACAGAAAGGAAGGTAATGAGATGAGAATGGTGAGATGGATGTGTGGGGCCAACCTGCAGGATAGAATAACTAATGATGAACTGAGGAGACGCTTAGGTATAAAGAGTATTAGTGAGGAGATGCATATAAGTAGACTAGGATAGTATGGGCATGTGGAGAGAACGGACGAACAAAATTGAGTGAGAACATGCAGGTCTGTGATTGTGGAGGGAAAGGCACCAAGGGGTGGATCGAGGAAGACCTGGGATCGGACTATACGTGCCAATATCAAATCCAAAAACTTGACAATTAAGTTAAGCAGCCCTTAACAGGGTTGCCTGGAACGCCGCCATTAGGACAAGAGACTGAAACTGCACATGTGTGTGGAGCACTCGGTCTTAACATTTTATGTATGTATTTATGCATGTATCTGTCTACTTGTAGCCCCCTTCCAGGAAACCACGACTTACTCTCCAACAACATACATATTAACCCTTAATCTTCTCTTAATATTCTTGGTGTCTCTTTATCTTCTGATCTCTCATAGAAAGACCATATTACCACTCATGCTAAATCAGCTTCCCTGAAGCTGGGTGTGCTCAACCACCTCCGGGGATTCTTTACACCTGCATAGCTTCTTGCTCTGTACAGAGGCACATTGCGTCCATGTATTGAGTATTGTTCACACATGTGGGGAGAATCCTCTCACATAACACTTCTAGACAAAGTAGAAAAGATAGCCTTCTGTCTCATTAACTCAAGTCAACTCGCCAATTCTCTGCAGTCTCTCTCTCTTCGCTGCAGTGTTTCATCTCTCTCACTATTCTACCGTTATTACAATAATCAGTGTTCCTCAGAGCTCTCTCAGTGTATTCCACCCCCTCTTCGTAGAGCACTAGCACTCGACTTGCAACACAGTCCCACCCCTACTCTGTGCTAATCTAGAACCCAAGAGTGAGACGTTATTCTCAATCTTGTTTCTATTCAACAGCTGAGCTCTGGAACTCTCTCCCAGAATCAGTCTTTCCCTCTTCCTAAGACATAAAATGCTTCAACCTCAGTGTGTCCACACATTTTCGCTCGAACGTCCCTCGATTTTGGCCCTGTCACTCTTTCAACTATGGGGGAGGCACTTGTCACAGGCAGTTCTGCCTTTTGCCTCCCTCGCTCACATAGAAAAAATATATATCAAATAAAATACAGTTTCTACCAGTATTAGTAATTCACCCACAACAGGATCTAAATTACTAAGACACGGATAAGCGTCGCAGGAAAGCCTACATTTATTGTAGCACCCATTTGCCTTTCCGTTATAATTGTAGATGTGTGGGCTATAAATGATGTGTTTGTGTTATTTTTATTACGATGATTTACATCATTATTTATTTGTTTAAATTTCGCTATCAAAAACTTGCTCACTGATATAATACAAGTAGTTAACTTTATTATATTGATATTTGTTATTGTGCATCACTATCAATGGAACTATACAATGACAATATCTATTCATATACATTCCTCTTTCAGACTCAGACTAAGTTTCCATATAATTGATCAAAGTTATGGCGGACTATAAGCTCCATCATCACTGTTCCATTATTCAAACTCAATTATTAACCCTATAACTTTCCCAACTGACCAATTACCAGCAAGCCAAAACATTCAATCCCCAGAAGTTAAATATAGTGTGACGCCTACCAGCGTTGGCAGAATCGCCTCCCGGTAGCCACTAGCGCTCGCCAGGACAGTTATCAGAGAATGTTGTTCTTTCTTTCATAGTGTTCGTGTTGTTGTTGTTGTTGTTGTTGTTGTTCCCTAAGCTGCCTGGCCGAACAGCCCCGAGTCCCTGAGGAAGGCCATGGCCACGATCGGGCTTTCCCACAGAGCTCTCATTGAGTGTAGATTGTGTTGTTGGCGTAAGTGGTTGTGTGAAATGAAGTCTTCTATGATGTGTTTAATGGTATGGGGTGCTGTGTTACATCCCGGGCAGGCATCGACAACGGAGTCATCCAGTCTCTTCTGATAGCTCAGGAGAGCTGGATGGTGTCTGCATCTCAGGTGGACTATGTCCTCACGAGGAAGGGAGGATTCGGAAGGATGGATTTCGGGAGGTCGTGCATGCAGCTGCGTGTTGTCTGTGAGTGAATGGATGGATCGGTGAGAGATATGAGTATGGATGCTTCTGGAAGTTGGTTCGGGGTGGGCAGGGTGGGAGAGAGGACAATAATTGTGTGTGATACCGTGTGCTGGGTGTTGTTTTGATATTTCTTGGTGTCTGTGGGTGTGTTGCCATGTAGTTTAGTGGGTGGTCTTGGTTCGAGGAGGCTGCTGCCAGGAATTGATTGGCCTCTCATGTCAGATGGTCTTTGACTTTGAGGATTTTGGTTTCTTGATGTAGGTGATCTGGGTGCAGTAGCTGTGCAGCCTGTAATGATCTTCAGGGCTTTGTTTTGAATAGTCTGTAAGGTCTTATGATGTGTTTCAGCTAGGTTAGAAGCCCAGGCTGGGCTTGCGTATTCCATCACTGATCTTATGTATTGTTTATATACTGTGGTGGTAGTTTCTTTGTTGTGTCCAATGTGTGAGCAAGGACCTGAGGGTGTTAAGTCTGGGTGTCAGTTTCTTTTTAATGTTTGTGGTGTGCTGTTTGAATGTCATATGAGTATCATATGTTACTCCTAGGATTTTGGGTGTGTGTGTATGTGTTAGGGGTGTGTTGTTTATAATGAGTTGAGGGATGTATTTGTGTTCTCCTGTCCAGCTTGTGAGCAGGGTTGCGGTGGATTTGGCTGGGGCTAGATTAAGTCTGTTTGTAGTGCACCAGCTATGTAGTGTGTTGAGATAGGGTTGAAGGAGATCTGTTGCTCTTTTTGGGTCATGGTGTGTGCATGTGAGTGTTATGTCATCTGCATAGAAGGGTAAGTTTACTTGGGGCATATTGGGTGTAGTTATATCGTGCATGTACAGATTGAAGAGTGCGGGCGATAGGATGGATCCTTGTGGGACTCCGTTTGGAAAGTTTCTGATTTTAGATGACTGACTGGCAAAAGATACGTGTGCACATCTGCCTGCTAGGAAGTTGGCCAGCCACCTTTTTGTGTTGTTGTGCATGTTTGTGTTGTAGATTTTGTTTGTTAGGTTGTGGCGGGGGATGGCATCGGAAGCTTTACTAATGTCGAGTGTGGCTAATAGTGATCTGTGTGGTGGTCTAGCTGAGTTGATCCCGTCAAAAGCTCTTTGTGTAAGGTCTGTGAGAAGAGTGTTTGTGGAATGCAGTGGCCTAAAGCCATGTTGTGTTGGAGCTAGGGGTAGGTTAGGTGTAATTAGTTGTAATACTAGGCGTTCCATGACTTTGGAGGGGGAGCAAAGGAGTGTGATGGGGCGGTGCGAGGAGGGTAGCGTGGGCTCTTTGTTGGGTTTGGGGAATGTGATGATGATACCATGCTTCCAAATGTCTGGTATTGTGTTGTGTGAATAGCTGTAGTTTGATATTGTTACGGCTGGATCGGCAATACATATTCGGGATTCTTGATCGTAGGACAGAAATGGCTTAAGTGACAACGACACGCTCGATTCCAGTCCCAAATACTATATGCTCCAGACAACAAAAGCACCAACGCCCTACAGAGTTATCGTCTACGGTAACGAGGTACCTTAACTCGGCGAAAGTGTACAACAGGGGTAGGCTATGAGGCTAAACTCCCTCAGACATTTATAGGTTACGTTATTACTAAAGAAATGCAATACTCAAGAAACTACGTTAATATTAAGCCTCTAATAATGTAGAATAGAAGCAGGCTAAAGGTATGACAGTGAAATGCTAAATGACAAATGTACACTAACTGTCCCCTACTAACATGCACTAGCATGTAGCATACAAGATGTTCATGATCCAGTAGATACCTAATAATACACATGGGAGGAACATAAATAGTAGTCACTTATTATAATAATGAATCTATACTTGGAATAACTAAAAGGTTGCAGGCAACAGTACTGCGCCGGTAGCCTACTACCGCATAGGCTACTTCGCTTCTCTCACTCTGTCTCCCCTCCGAGTCCGTATGCGCCCTACGCAACAGAACTCCGGACACAGCAGCAAAACGACAGTGAATTAATTGATACATGAAAGTATTAATAGTGTTGTCTTGTGTGTGAGTAATGTGTATTGTAAAGTGTTATAGATATATACTTAAAGAGAGCTGCAATGCATAGTAAAATAAAGATATATCCCACTCATCACCCCCATGTGTTCTAGCTAGCAGGCCAAGTCACAGGAACAACGAGTCCCAGCACCGAAAGCGAGAACCCAGGAGAAGACTGTAGAACACAAGGACAGATAAATTACGTTACTCTACTATACCGGCACTACGAGCGAGCTGTAGTCTTGGGTGCTACACTCGCTCCTGGCTCGGTATGCAAATCAAGGCTAAGTCCTCGTCCCTCTACAGACAACTCCTGGGCATGGTCGGGCTCTTACACATGGCACCAGTCTAGTCACAAATGGGATGATGAGCGGGGCATATAACTCGTGAACATGTAGAACGTTCACCAACTATCCTCATCAAGAAGATCGCTGTTCACATTAACCCCTTAAATCTAATACATGTAAATATATGCTTGTCCTAAGAGTAATACGAGAGGTGAGTGCTGAAACTCCTTTAGGACCTCAAGGGAAGGTTATGCATTTAAATAGAGAGAAGAATGAAATGAGAGTAATGTCGTCAGAGAGAAAGAGTGCAACCGTGAGAAGTTGGGAGAGAGAGCTAGGGATGTTAGAATCTCAAAGGTTCTAGGCAACCTGGTCATAGAACACGCAGCCAGCCTCCAGGCAATGTGCTGTACGACAACATGGGCCCAGCCCAGGCAGGCAACAATGGACTACCAACCCTATCGCGCCTAGCTATAAGGGCAAGGCTGCCAACCAGTCCATACGTCTGGCAACCACCCGGCCGGCAGCGCGGCGCGTTGCTACCCTCTTGCTCTGAAGCCTAACTCACTCTCTCTCTCTGAACTCCCAATGTCCTATCTATCAACTTCTCTATTGATACTACATATTAAATGGAAGGTCTCGACATGGCTTAAAACAAAACCCACCACTGGTTAGCACATGACGAGACCTTTGCAGAGATACAAAGAACATAGTTATAAGTTGTCACACTCAATATACATAGCGGCTGACGGTAGCCAGATCACGGGCGGTACAGTGGAGTACCAAGGAGTACAATCAGGTTGTGTTGCCCAGCACTGGGGTGCGTCACAATATGTTAGTGAGTGCTTGTATGCCTTGTGGTCCCAGGTGTCTGAGGTGTATGTTGCTTATGTTGTCTAGGCCACAGATGGTTGAGTGCTTGAGATTGTTGATGATATGCTTTGTCTGGTGATTGGTGAAGGGTGTATAGTCAGGGTCTATGGGGAATTGTCTCTTACGTCGGATGACACGTCGGTCGTCTTTGTGAGGTTTTAGGTGGCTGATATGTGAGAAGTGATTGATGAGAGTGTTTGCTTGTTGTTTACATGAAGGAGTAGAGTCTGTTGTTGTGATTGCAGCATGTGATTGTGTTGTGTTGCTGTTGGAAAGTATGATGCTGTTTAGTGTTCTGTAGAGTTTTTTGGGGTTTGTTTTGTGATCAAGTGTTTGTAGGAAGTTATTCCAATTTAGTTTTTGTTGTTCTTGTATTTGGTGTTAGTTTGGGTGTTGAGTGCTTGAATTTGTTGTGTGATGTCTTGTGTGTGGGGTGCTGGGGAGTGTTTCAGTATGTCGCGTTGTCTGATGAGGTTTTGAATTTCTGGTGTGAAGTTGGGGTTGTGTCTTTTTCTGTTACCTCTTGGAATGTGTTTCTTGTCAGCGTTTTGGATAGTTTTATTGAGTATGTGTACAGCATTGTTGATGTTAGTGATGGGTGTACTGTTTAAAGTTGTGAAGTGTTGTTCTGTCTCATTTGTGAATGCTTCCCAGTTAGCTCTTTTATAATTGGTGTATGTGTGTTTGTGGCTAGCTGGGGTGAGTCTGGTTTTGGTGGTGATAATGATCGGGAGGTGGTCAGAGCCTAAGGTTCTGACCACCCTCCAGGATGTTGTGGGGGCGAGTTCTGGGGAGCAAAAGGTGATGTCTGGAGATGATGGGTTATAGAGGGCTTGGTGAGGAATATGGGTATGTTGATGGATGTCATTAAGGATGATGAGGTTATCGGTTTGGTTTTGTAGTACCAGCCCTCTGTCTGTGTCGGGATTGTCGACAAACCAGGCCAACGTCTTGGCGTTGAAGTCACAACCCAGGATGATGTGTGGGGTGTTTGTGATGTGTTGTAAGTGTGGTCTGTATTCATTTGGTACTGTAGGGGATGTTTGGGGAGGGATGTATGTGTTTATGATGGTTATGTTGGAGTTGTTGCCAGTGCGTATTTTAATTGATTGTATTTCTGTTGTGTTATCATTTGGGGGGAGGAGGGATTTGGTTTGTACACTGGTTACTATGTATGATATTTCTTTGTGTACCAGGGTGATGAGTCCACCGCCCCCGCCGACAGCCCGGTCTTGTCTGATGGTGGTGAAATTATGAAATGTGGGTGTTTTTTGTGTTGTGCAGAGTTTTGTTTCTTGTAAGATGGCAATGTGTATGTTGTGTTGTTTGATGAAGTGTGAGAGTTTGTGTTTCTTTGTGTTGATGCCATCTATGTTCAATTGAAGAATTTTAATGTTATGTGCACGATGTATGTTGGGTGCTGCTGCACGAGGATGGGGTGGGGGTGATGGGGGGGGGTGGGGGTTAGGGAGGGGCTGGGGGTTGGGATGGGTGAGGTGGGGGTGGGGATTGGGGAGCAGGAGATGGGGGTTGGAATGGATTAGGATGGGGTGTAGTGTGTTAAGTTGAGGATGTGGATGGTATGGGAAGGTTAGGTGGGTTAGGGAGGAGAGGTGGACGGGTTTTAGGGGGGGGAGTGGATGATATGGGAAGGCTAGGTGGGTTGGGGAGGAGAGGTGGACGGGTTTTAGGCGAGGGATTTGACTGGGAGAGGGAGGGGCATGAGGAACAGGTCCAGGTGTTCGTGTAGTGTTTCTTGGAGGCAAGTGTTGTACAGGTGAAGTGGGTCCAGTTCCTGCATGAATTGAAGAGAACTGAACCCTTAGTGTGGCGACTCGAAGTGATGGGTTTTGAGCAAGTTGGACATATGTATGTGTACGTGGGTCCTGGGTTGCTCTCAATGTCTCCGGCTAGAAGAAGTCTTCGACTACAGTTATCAGAGAATGTTGTTCTTCCTTTCATAGTGTTCGTGTTGTTACAGCCAGTCCCGTGGTGGTCTTTATTTTCGTCTGTGACAATGGGAAGCATTTTATATCATGAATGGAACATAAGATGCATTGTAGTGAAGTTGAGAGAGAAAGAGTGAGCGAGCAGCGTGGGGGCAGTGAGTGTTGATTTCCTCCTCCCTCCTCCCTCCCGGAGGAGTTTCTCGCTGGTCTTTCTCTCGGTTTTGATTGGCTGGTGGTTCCTGGCGCCTTCTGGAGGCCTGCTGCCTTGTGACGTATCGGTCCGTGATTGGCCGACCACCATGCCTTTGTGTGATCCTGAGAGTCCCGAGGAACTACCTTCCTCAGAGCTTGCCTGACCAGCATACCCTTCACACCTCCCTTGCTACCTGTCCCCGACTTCTACCTATAGAACACTTTCTCTCTCTCAACTTCTTACCTCTTATGCTTCAAATATATTTAATATCATAACTTCCCTTTGGTTCTGCACGATTTCATATATCGGCCATCGTATTATATGCTGAAGCTCTCAGATATTCCATGCTTAGTTAGACATTTTGGAGGGGTTAACATTTTGTCTGTAGAGATTCGACACACTCGCGGTGTCTCCCTACCTATTCCTTGGTTGTCTGCTGGGCTATTTAATGCTAGACTGGGGTAATGCTACTGGTGTTGTGATTTCCGATGTGTACCAGGTTTTGTTGAACTTGTACAATCGCAACGGATACGTGGGAAGCCTAGGTGGTCTTTCTGACTGTGTACCTTGTGAGTTTAGCACTGTGTTGCGAGTGAGGGCTTTTGCCTCTGCCACCCAACACTGTGCTAACTCGTTTTGCTTTGACTTGAAGAGGGTCGCCAGGAGAGAACCAGATACTAGCGATCTGGATCTCTCAAGAGAGCACCCCGTCATTTGACGTAATTTGGCCGTACAGTCTTAAGGACCTCGCTAGGCTACGAGCCGCTTGCTCAGCCATTGTTTCCTAGCCTACGACATCCCAGCTAGACTTTATTCGCCTAGCAGACACCCGATTAGGATTATAAGCTCTTATGTTATTTGTGCAGCATTTTATTCACGTTGATTGTAAGCCTTGGTTGTTGTTGAGTTGCACAAACCGAGCAGGCTTTTGCGTTGCCTGAGGAAGTACTTCTTTTGTTGTTGGAGATAATACTATTGCGCATTTATCGTTATTCCCGTGCCTGTTAACACTGTATGTCCCTACACTTGTCATATCTTGTTACTGCTTTATATAACAGTTCAAAATCCGATTCGATCATCTTAAGCAGCATCAGACTTTCTTCAGAAGATTCCTGTTCGATGCTTTAGGACTTTCATTCACTTTCTTTAATATAGGAGTGACACTTTATTATTGTTTAGAGTAACTTTAATTATACCTTCTTCTTGTTTGCATTAAATCATTCCAGTGATTTAATTTAGCTCTCTATCTTTTTCCTTGTATACTTTATTAACATAATTATATGTTGTTGTGATCAGGCTGTATCAGAGATCATCAGCCTGTAGTAGTAGTGCATTTATACCAAGTTATAGGATACCCCGCTATCGCAGATTTAACTCTGGAGGGTACAGGTGTTTTTGTGCGCCGGCATTATAGGTTCGAGGGTTGGATCTAGTGTTACCGTTGTGGCTGTGTGCCTTTCTAGTCCAATGATTAAGAGCCCTTGTTTTATACGAGTCCCGGTCGTAACAATAGCAATAACTGTTTGCAGGGCTTGGTCCATGATGGTCAAGATGGCGGGAGGGTTGAAGGAGGGCGGGCGTAGCTCTCTCCCTATGTCTCATCCTTCTCAATATCCAGAGGGGCTGTGCTGATATACAGGTGCAGAGGGGACCGGTAGTGTACCAGGTCAACACTAAGCAAGTATTGAGAGACCTCATCACACAGAAATCACACACAAATTAAATTTCTGTCACCATTCCTGCCTAGTCAATTTCATACATTGGGAAGATGCAGCGTTCTAGCAAGTACTCTAGCATGACCTCGCTACAACACCTGCTGTGCTACACTCTAATTAGCTGTGGAGATGTAGAGACCAACCCAGGCCCTAGTTCAACATTGAAGAAACCTCACCACGAAACAAGTAAGGAAGACACCGACCTTTCAACAGTCCCTAGCAACAAAGTTCAAAACAACGAGCTAGCATCAGCGGCTCCCCTCACCCACACAACTGATGCCGTAAGACACACACTGCCACCTCAATACCTGTACCCTGCCAACACCACACTGCCACCAACTGTACCATCACTACCACATATATCAGCGACCCAAGTATCTCAACAGGCAACCGGCACAACTAAAAAAACAGGAAACTCTAGCAAACACATCAACAACGAAGCAACAGCATCGAACGACAACGACAACAACAGAAAACAACCACCTCTGAGCCAGTGCCAACGGGAGGTAGGGAGCGTAGGCCTATGCGCTCCCCCTCCACCCACACCACATCGCCGCTGCCCAGCTGATCAACTGAACCTCAATCCCAGCTCCAGACGTACGATAAACAGTAAGAAGAAATAATGTATAGTCTGTGCTATTGGATTCAACAATAGGAGTACACTTTTACAATGTAACAGTTGTAATGAAATTGTACATAA
Organism: Paralithodes platypus; assembly: GCA_032716605.1. Lineage (NCBI taxonomy): Eukaryota > Metazoa > Arthropoda > Malacostraca > Decapoda > Lithodidae > Paralithodes > Paralithodes platypus. Next base: position 55,525,055 of record CM064523.1, on the reverse strand, counting down.
CCGATGTACTTACGTTAACATTAGAAACGAAGTGAAATGTGTTAAATGTGGGACATCACCTGTACGAACTCAGGCAAGCATTTGTGATATATGTGAATCACCCATATCACGTCGACAGAAAATCCAAACCTGTGTTAAGTGTAAAGCTGTAGCACACATGAAGTGTATTTCTAAGAAGACCGACAGTAAGGAACATGACTTTTTATGCAATAAGTGTGTCTTGCATCTATCACCGAATGTTAATGTAAATGAACCAAATAACAACTCGGAATCCAGCCAGGACACATTCAAAGATGAATATAGAGTTTTCACCAACAAAGGGCTCCATCTTATCCACATTAACGCCAGATCAATGTATCATAAATTGTCAGAAATAAACATGTTAGCTAATAAGGCCAAAGCTTCAATAATTGCAATTACAGAAACCTGGCTGGACTCTAGTATAAATGATGGTGAAATAAACATTCAAGGTTTCAATATGGTTAGGAATGATCGTAACAGACAAGGGGGTGGAGTATGTCTGTATGTAAGAAACAACCTCACACACACAACTAGGAACGACCTCCATTTAGAAAACCACGAAGCTCTTTGGATTGACTTACACCTGCTTAGGACAAAACCCATCACAATTGGAGTGTGCTATAGGCCACCAGACGACACACAATTCTTAAACAAACTTGAACGAACTTTGTCATTACTAGACCCCCGGAATGAATCTATTATACTAGGGGATTTTAACTTGTGTTACAAACAACGAAGTTATCAGGCTTGTATGAGAATACAGGCACATACTGACAATGCACAATCACAAACAACTCATCACAGCCCCCACACGTATCTCTGATAACACTGCTACAATATTAGACCATATAAACTGTAACAGAGAGGACAACATATCACAATCAGGGGTTATGCAAATGGGGATAAGTGATCACTTAGTCACATATTGTACACGTAAAACTCCAAAAATTACCCTAGAGAATCACAAGGTCATCAGAACAAGGTCACTCAGAAATTACAACAAAGAAACATTTTTGGACATTTTATGGAATACAGAGTGGTCTCCAGTGTTTGGAAATACAAACGTTAATGACGCATGGGTTGGCTTCAGAACCATCATCACAAACATCCTAGACGAAATAGCTCCTCTGAAAGACATACGAATTAAAGCAAGGTCAGACCCATGGATCAACAATGACATACACCATCTGGAACATAGAGACAATCTGTTAAAAAGGCTAGTGAAACACAGACAGGATCAAGGACTGAAACATGAGTTCAGCAAAATCTAATTATTTCCACAATAAGGCAGCGGAATATCAGAGTAACCACCCCAAAAATATGGAGGCACTTAAAAACAACGGGCTACAGCAACAAGGCAAGGGATTCATCTAACACTAATATTGCTCTCAAAATTAATGATAATGAATTAATGTTTGCCATGATAAACGACAAATTTCAACCTACTTCAACTCCTTCTTCACCTCCATAGCAAACACACTAGCACAGAACCTACCGCAACCTCTCAACAAATACACCACAACAACTGCCACCTTTCAAAATTTCTACAGGGATAAAGGCATACACCCGAACACTTTTCGATTGCAAAATGTTACACCAAAATACACATTTGAGGAGCTCTGTAACATAAATGTACATAAAAGCACAGGACCAGACAAAATTCCTGCCAAATATCTACGAGATGGAGCCATTGGTATAGCAGGTCCCCTAATCCACATCATCAACCTGTCAATTAACACAAACACTGTACCTCCTGAACTGAAGGAAGCTATTGAAACCCCTCTATTCAAGAAAGGAAATAAATTAGATGTTAGTAACTACAGACCAGTTAGCATATTATGTATTGTATCAAAAATCCTTGAAAGAGCTGTATACGCCCAAATTGAGAACAACCTCAAAGATAGTGATCTATTCTATAAGTTTTAATCAGGTTTCAGAGGCATGTACTCGACAGACTCCTGTCTCATCCATTTAACAGATCACATTCGTAATGAAATGTCTAAAGGTAACTACACCAGTATGGTTCTTCTTGACCTACAAAAAGCGTTTGATACAGTAGACCAAGGGTTCCCAACCTAGGGTACATGTACCCCCCCCTGGTACATTTGAACTTCTCAAGGGGTACATAGGGGTCTGAGAGAATAACCATAGTGTACAAAAGATGGTGTTCTAATCTACAGGCAGATTGCACCAAATTGTGTTTTTATCAATTTCCTCATTTCAGTAAGCAAAACTTATATTAAAATTGCAAGAATGTAGTTATCAGGTGGACCACTCGCCTTACACTACGCTGACGCTCGCAATCATGTTCCTGTCTATTTTGACTGCCGTGGGATACAATAATAGGTTGAAGGGGGGCAACCCTCACCCCCTATGACTTATTGTCATCATCATATATATTGCCTGCAGGGGTCAAATAACAGAAAAAATATACGAGAACTTAACCGCGAGCGATCGACCTATGTAAACATGACGACCGTCGGACCGTACACCCGGATACTACATTCTTCCCTTAAAATTATATCAGTGAGGTGACTATTCCATTTTTTTCATTATTATGTGATTTCCTGTGGCCCACAATCTGTATTGGACGTGAAACAATCAGGTATGTATACCAACTCGAGACAGCTGCAGTACCGCCCGATAATGTCCGAGTATGTGACAGATCAAAATATTTTATAGTCACCGAGTTAATTTTATTGATAATACCAATACTAAGATCCCTATGCAGTCTACACATACATATTTCATCATAAAATAATATAGAATTTACATAATTTTATCCATTTTTATCATAAATTGTTAGGGGTACATGGGTACCTATCAGAATGCCCAAGTGGTACAGAGGAACAAAAAGGTTGGGAACCCCTGCAGTAGACCATAATATTTTATGTAACAAACTACAAGCAATGGGCATTGGTTCAGTGAACTGGTTTAAATCTTATCTCAGTGTTAGAACACAAAGAGACAAAATTGATGATAATCTTTCTGATCCTATTCCAATTAACTGTGGGGTCCCGCAGGGAAGCATCCTTGGTCCCTTACTCTTTCTCTGTTATGTGAACGACATGGAACTGAGCGTATCGTGTAAATTATTACTGTATGCTGACGACAGTGTGCTTCTGGTTTCAGGAAAAGACCCAATAAGTATTGCCGGCTCACTCTCCAAAGAACTAGAATCGTGTAGTGATTGGCTAGTGGACAATAGACTATCTCTTCACCTGGGCAAGATAGATGCCATCTTATGTGGAACAAAACGTAAATTGAAAGACATTGAGGGATTCTCGGTCAACTGTAATGATATTCCCATAACAAGTGTCACAAGTGAAATATCTCGGACTAAAACTGGACTCGACTCTGTCAGGTGAAACAATCTTGGAATCGATCCTGAGTAAATGTAGAGCACGTATTAAATACCTGTATAGACAGGTGGGATGCTTGCCAGCGGCGACCAAAAAGACCCTATGCCAAGTGCTTCTTCAATGTCATTTTGACTATTCTGTGTCATCCTGGTACTCTGCATCATCTGTATCAGCACAGCACAAACTTCAGGTCACTCAAAATAAAATGGTTAGGTTCATGCTGAACCTAGGACCCAGATCGCATATTGGCCAGGAACAACTTCAGTCACTTGGTTTGCTCAATGTCTCTGACAGGGCCATTCAAATCCGACTCATAAATGCCTTCAAAATATTTTATGATAGGGCTCCAGAGTATTTAAAGAGTAATTTTGTTAAAGCAAATGAGAGGATTGGACACAATACAAGGAATAGGATGTAAAGTAGAAAGACGGCCGGCCAATCAGCGTGCTCCTTTTGGCCGAGCCTTGTGGCCAGATAACTTGGACATTCCAGGCATGACTTCCACCATCTGAACCCCTCCTCGCTCTGTCAATGAAAAGGCTCCATTGTCGGAGCCGAAATATGCCCGTACAGCCTTATTCCAAAACTCGCTATCGCTCTCTCCACAGGCCGTCCCTTCGGATTGCAATATGTAAAATAATTCAGTGCCAGCCCTAGACTCCCGTAAGCCACAAAAAGACAATTGCAATCAACTTCCGGGGACATACTATGGAGAGAAAGAAGCCGAGGAGACCAAGTTGAATGTGCAGCTAGCACGTGCCAAGCAGCAGCTAGCCGCGCATGCGAGCCAGCCAATCACAGCGCCCCAAGGCATGCCTCGTGCCGGGCGGCAGGCCTATATAAAGGGGGGGGGGGGGAGAGGAGCTCCCGGGTCACTCAGGCAATGGGCACCACTGGGACAACTAGCCACAGCCCAGCCTCTCTCTCTTTCCCAGGCACCAAAGGAAACTTGGCTTACCCTACTACAGCCTTCCAGCCCACCTCAACAGTTCCCGGTCATACTCTCTTGGGCCTGGCCTCACTCTCACCTACGAGGAGAATACACCATCAGTATCCCTCTGCCTGTCGTCACATTGCTGGCTTACACACCCGTAGCCAAGCAATTCAAGAGGGGCGACAGGAAGTAGATGGGAGTGACTGTTTCCAGGACCACTACTGGCCAGCCCTGAGGTAGTAATTGATCCAGTGTGGCAGCAAGCAGCTTCAATCTATTCTTATTAACCCGTCCAGCTAGTTTTGTAATGTTTGTTCACCAGAACCCGGCCGGTTTTCAAAAAATGGTTTTATTCCAGAAACAATAGCGAATGGGTTAGGAATGAAGGAAAAACCACGAAAAACCGCTCAAAAAGCTTAAAGAATGGTCCTACAGAGCCCCCGAAAACGTATTTTACAAGAGTAAAAAATTGAAGGCAATTACCCAAAAAAAACAGGTTATTGCGCGCTCACGCGCACGCACGTGGACTTTGAGAGTTTTCAACCATCGGCACGGTTGCGTGAGATACGTACACAGTTCCCATACAAATCTGAGCCCTCTTGAGTGGCTACACCTGAGGTTACGGTCGGCGCAATTAGGGTGACGCGCCAGGCGCGTCTCTGGGGCTGTGCGTTACATACATCGCCGACGCGTCAGGCGCGTCGCTGGGGCTGTACGGGTTAAGGACCCATCTTGGGCCCGCAAGAAATAAAAAGAAGGAGAGAGATGATGTTGACAAACCTAGTGGTTCCTTCTAAATAAATAATGTATTCTTATAGAACAAACTAAAGAGAAATAGACTAGACTTCCGAAACAAAATAAAAGGATGATGTGTTCATAGAGTATTATTGGTCATTGATAGATAAGGCTCCATACCATTAGCTACTAAATAGATAGGATCTTATAGCAAGAGATTTGATTAAAGTAAGAGGGATTGAGATTTGAAAACAACTATAGGGCTCAGTGGGAATAATGGATAGTTGCAGATAGATGAGCTTCAGTTTAGGGATGTAGATATATATAGGAAGGACACTAGTCCTAATGTGAAGGACACTAGTCCAAGAATTATACTATATCTTATGTTGTGGAGGAAATTGAATCAATAATCTTATTAATGGTTAGTCCGTCGGGTGAGCGTCTATAGAGATTAAGCCTGAAGTAGAATTTTTGAATTAGTGTTAAAGTAAGGACGTATCTATTGCGTTAAGATATTATGTACGTATCCGGGAATAAGTGTAACGGATAAAGAGTTCAATATTGTAAAGGATAAAGATTGTGTCCTACGTGTGGAGACTTAGATGACCTACGGGTCAGTATTGTATTAGGGTTAAGATATTGTGTTGTATTAAGAGAATTTATGTTCAGGTGTAACGGACTACGCGTTTGATGCTGTAAAGGGGTGGTGAGATAAAGATTATACCATTTGTGGGGAATTAAGTGGTCTACGGGCCAGTGTTGTATTCAGGTGTTGTATTGTATTTTGGTTAAGATATTGCGTTGTATTAAGATAATTTATGTTTAGGTGTAACGGACTACGCGTTCAATGCTGTAAAGGGGTGGTGAGATAAAGATTATATTATTTGTGGGGAATTAAGTGGTCTACGGGCCAGTGTTGTATTGTATTAGGAGGATTTACGTTCGTAACGCCCCGGTCTTATAGATAGACATCCAGTGGCTCGGTAAAGGTTATATTATTTAGGAAATAGCATTTGTGATTTAGGTTTACGAATAAGAGTCTTTGGTCAGAGAAGCCCTGGTCTCTTAGTTAGACATCCGAGGGCGTTGTAAAATATATTAGTTGAGTCTGGTAACCTGAAATGGATCGAAGTTGAAGTGAGTCATTACCTGAATAGCGGGAATCCAAGTAGATGGTAACGGGAGCTCTCGAGTTCCAATGTACTATCTGGTATGGGTCAACGAACTATTCAATTCGTGTATTGAACTCATTTCGGCCCGAACAGGAAGTGGGTTACTGGACCTGTGTTAGCTTAAGAGTTGGGCTGTTAAATAAATATACAAAACTCCGACAACTGTCTAATTATATCCCCACCTTACTAGTGTGCTTGAACTTAGAAATTTAAGTACTACAGGATGTATAATTTTACGGTCCCGAGAATCCAAGGACAGGGTAAGCTAACATTCTTCTCCACTGCCATCAAAGCCTGGAACGACCTACCCCAGTCAGTCCGTGAAAAGAGAACATTGTATTCCTTCAGAAGTAGTTTGAAGGAGCACCTGAACCGGACAGCTGCAAGAAGGGAGCACCAAACTTATGTCTACTACTAAATACGACATAAGAGATGGGCAAAATAAACTGAAATGATTACTGATTACTGATAATTACTATATAATGTAAGGTATCTTAATACAACCCCCTAGAAATACTTTCTCTAAAGTATCTATTTTTTATTTTTTTTTATCCTCTCTTTTTTCCCCAGCTAACCTAATCCCACAAGGACCCCAATGGAAATACGCCTAACGGCCTTATTGGGCTATCCTTAGTTGGAATTATGCAAAGCTGGTACATGTCATATTTGTAACATATTATGTGGTACCAACATTGTAAAATGCTAACTGAATAAATATTATTATTATTATTATTATTATTATTATTAGCTGCAAGTGATGCTGCAAATATAATATATTATGTATTATGTTGTATACTGTATATTACAGTACCGGTATTATTATTATTATTATTATTATTATTATTATTATTATAATTTACCCCCTCCGTCACATATGACGCTACTGCGTCATATGAAGGTTCCGCCCAAGACTATCAAATGACGATACCGCGTCATATTAACTTAGTGAAATATTTCAATAATAAGTTATATGATGCTTCTGCATCATTTAGAGCTCAGTAAGTTAGGTAAGTTAGATCATAATCTGTCGATTGCTGGCAACCCCAAATATCTCCGACTCCTAACGGTCCCTCAGTGTGATATTGACTATTGTGGGTGAAATACCGTGCGGTCTGCCAACCCGTCAGTAAGGTAACTATTCCTGTCTGAGAGGGTTAATAACATACAAATATTATTTGGTATTTATTGCTTAGGTGTGTTTCTGTGTGTGTGTGTTTGTGAGACTACGTACATATAGTCACCTCATGTGTGTGGCACTAGATGGCGACAATGTGTTCAATTCTTAATGTTTGCGTGTCTGCTTCCCATCCTGCAGACTAGTGTTCAAGCCCCGCTCTGGTTGAAAAGACATTCTGAGACATAGCCTGCAGTTGCCATCTCCCCTTGATCAAGAGTGATGGGTAATGGTCTCTGGTTGATATCAAAAAATGTCAAGCGCTTCTGAATCGTAAAAGGAAGAGATATGGGCACCATATAAGTAACCAGACGATTAACATTATTATATTATTATTATTATTATATTTTCTAATTTGTCCAAGCTAATTGTCCACTATTATATCTTAAAACCAGTTAATAGTTTTCTTCAAATTAAGTGTGACGCCAATCAAGTCATAACCTGTTAATAACTAGATGTAACATAAATGGTAAATTTGAATTTAATAGTATAATTTGTGAGTAACTATCAAAGTTTCATCGTTCTCATTTTCTAAGTACAGCAAAGTGTAGATATAGTCCAGCGGATATGTGCCAAAAAAATGCCAAACCTTGCATTTTTTAGTAATAACAACCAAACTTGGCACAATATTAAAAGATGCCTATCTAACAAATATTGGATATGGAGCCACTCAAAATTCCGTCAAATATGGCAATGGCGGTCATTTTTAAAAATGGCCGCCATGGAACTCATTTTTCAACATAACTCCGGAATAACTTCACATAAAATTATGATTTTTGTGTTTTTATCCATGTTTTGAAGGGTAAGGAATCCAATGGACATAGTTATATTAACGTACAATGCCAAACAACGTGTTTTTGGTGGCGAGTTTAAATTAAAATGGTCTCCAATCACTCTGATTTGCGTTTACCTATATATGTTTGAGAATGTAACAATGTTTTTGTGTGTATGCTAATGTTGTCATGGAATCAAATCCCAGTATAGGAGTAAGCATTATTGCTTGGAAAACACTGTTGCTATGTTGCTATATTATGTTTGTGACTAATCATGTTTTCATTTTTTTCAGATGATATCTTGATGCAGCATGATTCCCTGTACCTGGATAATCTCTACACCTAATGCATGAGTTGGTGGTGGTCTAATATTATCTGCATGTTGGTGTTGGTATTGAATAATAATGTCAGACCAAGCTACAGAAGAAACTAAACAATCAAGCATGGACTGGAATGCATTTATGCTCTGTCAGTGTGTCAAATCAACCTCACTTCAGTGTCCTGCTGATTCCAAACGGACTGATGTCGATAAAGGTTATCATACTTTTGCAGTTAATTTAGAAAAGTTCCTTCAAATTAGTGATCTGCCAATGGAAATTCCATTCGTTGAACACTTAAATGATGGAAGTTGAATTGAAAGTACACTATCCAAAAATAAGGCCAAATGGCACAAAGAGTGTGCTCTCCATTTTAATACTACCAAACTTAACAGAAGCCTCCAAAAAGCAATGAAACGGCCATGTAGTGAAGTTGGTGAAAGCTCTGAGACCAATACAAAACTAACTCGCCAATCAATGTCACGTCCCAAGAAAAGAAAATCGGCATGTTTCTTTTGTGATAAGGCAGGTGTAGTAACACAGGACTTGCATCAAGTGATGACTAAAGATGTGGATAATAAGTTGTTTAATGACATCCATCTCTTGCAGGATGAAAAGCTCTTGGCTAAACTTGGCACAGGAGATCTGATTGTCCAAGATGCTGTGTACCACAACACATGCAGAGCAGCATTCAATCGTAGGGTAGAGAAATGTAAACTGGCTCAACAATGATCTTCATACAGAAATACTCTCAAGCTTATCAAAATGGATCGAACACAAATGGTGAAATTGTCTGAAGTCCGTGATAACTACAATGCCAAACTCTATGAACTAGGGGTCAAACACAGTTCATGTGACATTCATACTACAAGACTGAAGAACGAGATACTGTCTATGAATTCAGACCTGAATGCTCACATACTAGGACGTGATGTTGTCTTTGGCCTTAAGGAAGATGTTGGCCCTGTAGTGTAGGCATATTTGCAATTTCGTGTATTTTTTTTTTTTTTTTTGTTAAAAGCAAAAACTCACCTGATTTTGTAAGAAGGTATCATAAGCTTTAAACAAAATTAGGGTGGCATTTTTTCGGAACATTCTAAGGGAATGAAATCCAAGATGGCGTCCAAAATGGCCGCCGAACACTAATAATGCGATATCTTCGCGAGTACACGTGATACAATTACAAATAAAGTGTCTAAATATATGTTTTCTGAGACCAGGAATCTAATGGAATCATCAAATTTATGTTATATGTATGATCTACATGCCAAATTCCAAAATGGCCACCGTGCACCTGCAATGTAAGCTATACCTTCTCCCTTTGCATGCATTACCAAGCCAACAGGATTTTGTAATTACAAACCAAGTATCTATTTAACCCCTCAGACCCGGTTGGGCTCTGAGGCATCCATAAAAAAACACCCCCCGCGGAACCCAGAAGGGCTCTGAGGCTCCGGCAGCTTGACAGCCTGTAAGCTTGGTGTGCGAGGCGTCCGTCCGACGCATGTAAACAACAGCCGGTTAGACCGACGCCGCGCATCTCCGACCACAAGAAGAAGAGGCGTCCTTGTTCGTGTGTGCCTGTATGTTATTGTTAAGTGGTGAAAAGTAGTGTAAAGTGGCTGATATTGCCACAAAGTTATCTCCACGGAAATCGTCATCACATTGACTTAGAACCAGTTGACTTAGAGAGCTCTACTCAATGCCATTCTACAGGTACGAAACACATCTACGCTTGGGGATGCGCAGGAATGCGGAAGCACTCAAAATAACAAAGATACGGTAGCCTAGGCGTAGACGTTTTTCGGCCAAAACCCCCGGGTTTCGGTATGGAATACATAGCCGGGTCTGATGGGTTAAAGACATGTATTTTTCACAAAGAATACATAATTAACAATCCAACAAACAGATCTAAATAAAATAAAATACTTGAATTACTGTTCAATCTCTTAAATCGTTTTTCATTTAGTAGTTTTAACAATGGATATCAAGTGAATTATTATTTTGTGAATGTCATAGAAAGTAACACCTCAATCTTCACAGTCTTCATTTATCCCTGGTTGGACAGTTTTGTTGTTGCAGCTGAAAACCCAGCATCCACAAACTTCCGTACATGGGATATTGTTCTTGCGACAGCTGCACCTACCTTCGCATCCACTTTTGCACCCGCACTTTATGAGGTGCAATACTGCTAGGAGCTGGTGGATTCAAACAGCGAACTAGAGAGAAGTGACTTGAACCTGCATCAAATGTCCAACCAAATGCAGCTGGTGCTGGGAGACACGGGTGAGTTTCACAAGCTTTTCTCCAAATCATGGATATGTAATGTGCCCGACGAATGTGTAAGTCCAGTGAACCAGAAGTTGGTGGGAGGTTTTCTCCTTCGGCTGCACGATTTGAGAAGAGGAACCAACGGAGCTCATTCACTTTTGTGTAGATTTTGGATTGATACAAAATACAGACAAAGCGTTCCAACTGAGAGCATATATCAGCAGGCATATCAATGTCATTCCCGAGCATTGCTAGTGCATCCAGGATATCATCATCACAAGACATAAATGCCTTGAAGCATGAGTCTTTGGTTCTGCCAGCAAATCTACCAGACATATCGGAACCTGTCAGAGCATGAAAACCTAACAGTGCAGAAGCGCGCTTTGGTCCTAAGTTGTTGTATATGCTCCGCACAGAAATGTGCCTCTTCAGCCTGCCCTTTCCCGTAAGGAAAGTTGTAGACGTTGGTAAGTTTGGATACATGTAGACAAGCAACAACAAGACGTCTGTGTCTGGGGAACTGACAACAAGTTCTGCTTCATTGAGAACAGTGAGAGCATGCAGTACAAGCAAAGTGTCTGCCTCTTCTTGGCTGTGAGTGAAGAGCGAGTCTGGGATATCAACATTGCCCTTGGTTTGTGTTCCTGAGGTCACCATAAGTTTTTTCAGTCTGATGTTGGAGCTCTTGCTGTGACATACAACTTTGTCAGCCAAATACTCGGTCAGTTCTCCTTTGGTGCGGATATCTGATAAGAAGTCCTTCAGGGATATATTTTGGATTAAAGTGTTGTCTTTCATGTGGTAATATGTTGACTTTCCCTTGGTCCTCTTTGTCCTCATCTGTTCCTTGAGCGATGTTTTGATGTACCGGTACCAAAAACCAATCTGACCTCATCATATTTTGCTGCCATGTTACAGATTATCTGGAGAAGGGCATCTGCAAAGTCTTGGCATGTTTTCATTTGTTCCGTTTTGCTAACTGAATTTACCACAGCCATCCCATCAATAATGATCACTCGGTGTGCTGACGATTCATCTGTTGGGTCAACATTTGTATGTTCCACTGCTGTGTCTGCCACCTGCAAGGGTACTTGGATTACATGGTTATAAGATGGCTCACTTCCAGTTGCCTCATTTCTGTCAGCTTGAACCTGTTGTGTGTTACTGTCCAGCTTCTCAAGATGATGAAGTATTGATGCCTTATCGTATGCCAGCAAGAGGGATCCATCTGAAGCAAATAGTGATCGAGGCACCACACCAAACTCATAAGTTCCGATGCATTCCTTGAGATTCAGCTCTGGTCGACTTCTTGAAATAACAATGAACTGTTGCAACAGTCCTCGCTCTTCTTTGATTTTGACCACCTTTTCTCCCATTCGGATTTCTGCCGTTGCATTGGCAGTTTTGAAGGTACCCAGTTTCTTTTTGGTCATTTTGTCCCACACAGGAAGTTTTCCTTCCGTTAGGCGTTCAGTGACGAAACATTCAAACATCTGTTGCCCAATCTCATCACGCCGAAGGATGTCGTTGGTATTAGTTTCATTCATAATTGCTTTGGTGAGCAGGTTGTAGATCTCATCCTCATCAGCAGATTCAAATGGGTTTCCATGCTCGTGAAATACTGCACTGAGTTTGACAGCATTTTGTATTATTCGGGAGAGCTTTCCCTCTGTAAGCTCATGGTGCTGTGTTCTCTTCGCCTTGCTACCAGTGAAGTACTTTTTCTCAAAATTCATGTTGTATGTTTGAGAGTTCAGGTGCAATAAGGAAGTACTTGTCCAGTGACTTTTCATTCTGTGTGATTCCAACTATGCCTCCAATAACCTTGAGTTCACGATTCTCTTGTTCAATCCCATGGTCTGGGCCTATTGATGTGAATCCAGCAACACCTTTGGTGACGCAGAAGTTCCCTTTCATGAACTTACCAGATTTTACCAGATAATTAATCAAAATCAAAAGTAACGATTTCCGGCCGCCATATTGACATAAAAAAGGCAGCCTCTGTCTGAAAACGGACTGCCACATGTGTTTGTAAATTTCATTAATCGATTTTAGGAGTATGGTCGGTTGTTGGAAGGAACATAATAATTGTGCAAAATAAAAAGATTAGTAGTCAGGTGGAAGTTATTGTTATTATAGTCACCTCTATATACAAGTTCCAAGCAGTTCATGCTGAAAAAAATATATTTAAACCACATTAATTTAATTTTGCCGTCAAATTTAGGGCGTTTTGCTACGGTGGTGGCCATCTTGGATTTCAGGCCATTAGAAAGCTCAGAAAAAATTGCCACCCTAATTTTGTTTCATGTTTATAGTATCATCTAACAAAATCAAGTGAGTTTTTGCTTTTAACAACAAAATACACGAATCCTTTTTTAAATGACAAATGTGCCTACACTACTGCTTTAAAAGCTGCAAGTGCACGATAAAATTAGGTAGATGCTATTCTGAGTATGGCAGCAACTATATTACACCGTGAAATGTTCAACTTTGAGACAATCTTTGGAGGAACATTTGATGAACATTGTCAAGAACAGTCTGTACCAGCTCTACTCCAGCAGTTTGTCCAGCAGTTATTGGGTGGACCAAAATCTGCTAATAATGAAGTGTCTAACCAAGCTACACTAACAGTTTCACAGATTGTGCTACATGACAGTTTCATTCGTAAAAGGAAAGGTGTTACACAACAGCATCACAGCATAAAGAGAGAACCATCCTTACCCGTGTATCATGGATTGGTTGTACATTAAAAAACAAGGAAGCGTGACCTAGTTGATAAACTACATCACCTTGGACTCTCCATATCATATGATAGAGTGCTGAACATCTCTACCAGGTTGGCACGAAGGGTGTGTGAGCAATATGAGCAAGACAAAGTTGTATGCCCTATCAACATGAGAAGTGGTTTGTTCACAACTGCAGCTGTGGCAGCATCGACCATATCACCTCAGCAACAACAGCAATGTCCTCCTTCCATGGAACTGGAATTTCTTTGTTCCAAAGCCCGTCCACATATAATGCCGGTGTGTTGCGCCAAGTTGCCGATATGCCCAAGCATGTGAACACTTCAAAGGCTGTCCCAGAACTCCCAGCAGAATATGCCATAGTACCAGCAGCCACTCTGGATGTTAAAGCATCAGCAATTCCAGCAATACATGGGGATGTCACTAGCAAGGATGATGTTTCTGATTCAGCAGCCGAGCACCAAAGGTGAATTTTGGTGGTAAAGCAGGCTCCCTCCTACCATTTATCTATAGAACTAGCTATTACAGTTGACATTAATATATACAAGTAATTTTATGAGTGGAGGATGGCCTTAAGCACGTGGACCTTCTTTGTTTTGTCTTTGTCTCCTCTTGCTCCAATTATTGTCTCTACAAATATTTTCTTATTAACTTCAATTATCATTGTACAGTCACGATAACAAGTGATGGCTCATTACCTAATATGTTTTGATCAATAACTGGTATCAGCAATTCGCTTCATTTCTTCATATCAAGTGAAATATACAAACATGTTCCTACACTTACCCACCCTATTTAACATCTGAAAGACATTAATACCGCACAGAGCAAGCCAAACGTAATGACAGCTGGGACATGACTTATTAGCACGACCGTACTCAATGGCTTGGTGGTAGTTTAGTTATTTATATATTTATTTATTTATTTGTTATTTGTAGTGGTCTGTGCATGCTAAGCTTAACCTGCCCTTTTATTCTTTCCAGGTGGCTTGATTTTGTGTCTGTCCAGGAATTTATCGAGGAGAGAGATTCCGACGGCTGGGTTTCTTGGAGTGCTTTTATGGCTGCCAAAGACAAATCACCTGAACCAACCGTACCAAGCATCACATCACTTCTCCCGTTGTTCTATGAGTCATCTAAATATGTGGCCATGATGAAGCATGCTCTCAATATCATTAAACAGGCTGTTAACCTCCTCAATCCAGCTCAGGTGCCAGTGGTATGCATGGACCAACTTCTGTACACACTTGTGAAACAAATTCAGTGGAACTGGTCAGAGCAGTATGCGGAAGACAGGCTGGTGGAAATGTTTGGCCCTCTTCACATCGAGATGGCTGCCCTACATTTGCTGGGAGACTGGCTTGATAAAAGTGGTTGGACCAGTACCTTAGTGCAAGCCAATATTGCCTCCCCGGTATTGCTGATGGTTTTTTGAAGGCTGGCCATGTCGGCCGTACGCGCAGAGCTCACCAGGTTACAGTCTGTTCTCTTCATATTCTACTTCAAGCAGCATACAAAGACTACTGTGAAAATGTAGATCCAGATGAGCTTGTCCTAACTATGAGTGGGTGGTCAAATCAGAGATGCAATGAGAGTCCACACTTTCGTTTCTGGAGGATGAAAATGAACTTGCAGCTCCTTATCCTGTCCTTTGTGAGATCCATCAGACAAGGCAACTTTCAGCTTTATGTCACCAGCCTGGTAAAGCTTGTTCCATGTTTTTTTGCACTGGATCATGTTAATCATGCTCGATGGCTCCCTGTATATATAAGAGACATGGAATCACGATCTAATCACCATCCAGATGTTTACAAAGCATTCAACACAAGGCTTTTGTGGTCCACAAAACCGCAAGACCTTTCTCATACATTGGTTTGGACCATGCACAATGCACATGAACAAGCCAATGCACAAGTCAAAGGTGATGGGGGAGCAATAGACCTAACAGAAGATCCAGCAGCACTTAAACGATGGATGTTGGCAGGCCCAGAGGTCTCACGAATTGTCAACGAGTTTGAACTAGAACTAGACCAAGATTTAAAAGAGGGAGATATTTATTTAAACAATCATGAACAAACAAAATCCACCCAAGATCGATTTACAAAGGATGTCCGATCTCTAGTAGCTCTAGTGGAGGAAATGGGAAATCCTTTTCTTGAAGTAAGCGAGGATTTGCTTGTATTGGATACCAGAAATATTGCAGATCCTTCCGTTGCCAGTACTATCATTCACATTGAGAGCTTGGGGCAGGACCAATATCAGCAGTATATATCAGACAGACTTACTGGTAGGAAAGTGTCCATCTATGAACCAATAAAAAGAAACAAGTTTGCTTTGTTCAGAAAGTCTGACCAGAAGGTAACTCCCCCCCCCCCCCCCCCAAACAAAAAATAGAAATGAAGTCACTCAAGACTGATTGCTCCCTCTTTTCCAGGCTTTATATATCCTGCCAAGTCAGAAGTGGCAATCTGGAGGACTTTTTCAAGCATGAGAACCAACCTTATCCTCCATCTCTGTCTGATTTTGGTGAGATTCATATTGGCAAAAAGTATGACCTGCTTGATTGTCTACCTGGTGAAGTGTTTCAACAACCATTAAATATTGATGCCATTATCATTGATGGAGCTGCTCTGGTGCACAAAATACGCCCTGACTCAGCCAAACACAAATCCTTTAACACCTTACGAGCGGCCTATGCGGTTTATTTATGTGTACCGCACAGCGGGGTGTTTTTAGCCAAAATAGGGCTGTTTACGTGATCATTTTCATGCCTAAATAAGACCCAGAACGTAAAACAAGTACCTATCCCTGAAAGGGCATAAACAGAGCTTTCGAATGACACCATAACGATCCTTGTATGATGGATAGTTTTCTTGCAATAACCGTGCAACGCGAGTGCAAAAAGCAGGTAATTCGGTACTTTCAGTACATAATTGAGTATGTAGCGAGTGAGAGAGGGAGGAGGGAGCTGAGATTTGTGTCAGTAGGTTCGCCGCGGTGGTCTGGAGCAGTCATACGCTCGCTAGTCTCCTGCCACCACTTGTCTCTCTCTCTCAGCCACATTACGTGCTGAAATTGCCACTCGAGTTATGTCGAGCGCCGCCACATAGTCCAGCTTTATTTAACTCGACTTATGTTGCTCGCCGCTAAATAAGGGTTAAAGATTATGCATCAACTGTGTTTGTGCCATACATTATTAGCTTGTTTGACAGTGCATGTTGCCGGGTGGATGTTGTCTGGGATGTTTATGTCAACAACAGTTTGAAGAAGGCAACACGAACAAAGAGAGGCAAAGGCACCCGTAGACGTGTGGCACCTGAGAACAGCCTTCCTCATATCTGGGAAAACTGTCTGCGTGATGAGAAGAACAAGGAAGAATTATTCAAGTACCTTGCTGTGGCTATCATAGAAGCTGATATTCCTAATGAAACAACAATCATAACAACCCATGGCAGCAG
>CM064523.1:55404678-55507995 GCA_032716605.1 Paralithodes platypus | reverse complement strand
TGCCCTACGCTGTTTATTACACGAACGCGATACCGGTACTTGGGATAACTTTATTCATTACGCAGAAGCCACACTTAATTCATCTATTAATACTTCCATTGCTGATTCTCCACATTTCATTGTTTTTGGCAGAGATAAGAAACTACCTTTTACTAATTTACAGAAAGCCAATACTCCTGTGTATAATTCGGATGATTATTTGTTATATCATTTGAATAATTTTCGTACTATTTACAAGAATCTTCGAAATAATCTCACTCACTCTAAGGAAGAAATGACCACCATAGCTAATAAAAATAAATCTAATCCGAATATCAATATTGGAGATATTGTTTTTCTGCGAGATTTTTACGCTAAAGATAAATTGCAACCAGTCTTTGATGGTCCCTACAGAGTTTTGACAGTTGAAGGAAATAGAACAACAATTAAACATTTAGATGTACTGTAGGTAATGAGAAACGAGCACATGTTGATCATTTGAAGAAAATTCGGCGTACTCTACCCGGATACGAAAACACGAATTTCGAGGAAACACTAATGAAACCGAAAAAGATAAAGAAAAAGAAAAACGAACAGAAAACCCCCCCTAATGACAGATATGACCTTCGGTCACGCGCCATTGCTGCCGTGTCATCTTTGAAGGGTGATTTTGTAGCCCAGTGGTGGTTAGACAATCTAGATATTAAGGTAGATACGTTCTACATGTAAATAAACTCTGATTCTCACGATTGATGGAGCGGTAGATCATGCCGGCTCGTCCACAGTTCAGTCTCTCTATCACTCTTGACCAATCAGAGCTTCTAGAATTTAACTTCAAATAATTAATAATTTATTTATATACTCTAGTTTTAGTAGTACATACAATTTTGTTTTCTTACTCTCATTATATCCCCCAATAATCTGAGTAACGTTAGATTTACTTTCCATGAACGATTTCTACACTTTAGTCAAAACAGCTGAACATGAGTACGGATTGAACCCCCTCTTTGGAAAGGATAATTTAGATTTATACTATCCATTTCTTGAGGTACACATTAATACTGGTGATTTTTTTATTTTAATTCCATTTGCATCTGATATGATTTTGATTAGACAAGAAATTATCCCTCTCCCCACCATTATCCAAGGCGAACTTCTTGAGATTAATTTCCCTTCAGACAATTTGTTATTTTCTACAGGTAAATACCCTGATGAATATCTGGCTTTAGTAGACACTTCGGTCTTTGAGAAACATTGTCACACTATCTTAGACGTCATTACTACCTGTCCTGCTCAATTAATCCAATTACTCCCCCTGAATTATGATGATTGTAGTCGTGCTATTAAGAAAAATGAACATATGCTAGATTATTGTCAATTCACTCCCGCTCCTCAGAAAAATTTCTTCCATGCACACATTTTGGATACCTACTAATTTTCTTTATTTTGTGAAAGCAACTACTCTCCTTGTGACTTGTCCCGATCGCTCACCTTTCCACAGAAACGCAGTAGGTTTGATTTACATAAAGGATTCATGCATGATTGTCTGTCCTTTCCTCACTATTTACCCTTCCACATTTCACCTGAGTTCAATTTCTATTGACAGTCGTCTTTTTGCTAAAATTCCTCCCTCTGTTAACATTTCTGGTATTGTTTCCTATCCTAAGGTTGTTTAACATACCATCAACACTTTTAATCTAATTAACTCATCTTTGGACTCTCTGTCTTTCACTCACTTTGTCAAGCCTTACTATGTATACCCTCCCATTGGTCTACTCATGATTCTTTTGATTATTGCATTATCTTATGTTATTGCTCAAACTCTCGCCTAGCATCACGTATTAGTGAACTTGAACATTTCGTGAAAGTACTAACATGATAAATGTGGAAAACTAGTTTTATATGCACAAGAAAATTTAATTTTGGCATAATCAGACTTAGAAAATATAGTCTATATATTTAGCAGAATCAGACTTAGAAAATATAGTCTATATATTTAGCACAATCAGACTTAGAAAATATAGTCTATATATTTAGCACAATCAGACTTAGAAAATATAATCTATATATTTGACACAATCAGACTTAGGAAATATAGTCTATATTTTAGAAAAGAATGACATTGCACTATCCTAGAAAATACATACTATAAACATTGATTTGTTAATGTGGAAAGTTTCCTGATCTGAAGATTGAACTTTATATATTTGGTAATTTCTAAATTTTCAATTACTTAGTGTTGTTTTATATAGGACTATGTACTTGTTTATATTATTGATTTGTTTTATAGAATAATTACTCTTACTTTTACAATTTTATATGTAAATATATCTTTATGTATGTACCATTTTCATCACATCTCATGTATTTTATTATAGACAATCTACAAAACCTCAGCCTTTATAATCTTTCATTAGACTTAAGCATTTTTTTTGTTTTTATGTCTCTTTCACTTATTTCACTTTTTATTATAATTTTAGTGCTCCATTTGCAGTTTTGTTTTGCAGTGGGAGCAAAACCTCGTAGTGTTATAAGATCCTTTCACTCATATTTAGACAACTCATAACTCAATTCATACTTGTGACACGACTTTTGTATATGCCTGTACAAGGAGCTGTTAGCTGTGGTCCAGAGGCAAGACCACAGGTGTCCTTATCAATAGCTAAGGTAAACATGCTGATTAATCATTTCATTCCTATATTAACGACTTGCTAACCTAAACACCAGGAGACCCCTGGACTGGAGTTATGCTCGATTATTCACTCGTCATGTATTATTATTCACTCGTCATTCAGGATTATTCACGCTTTCATCATTGGTTATGCATTCTCGGAAGGCGAGGTGCGGTTGAACCTAGGCATGACGGCGATCACAGTAGAGAACTCGACAGACACGAGTCGAGGGCGGAGGTCCACTCACCACGCTCTCACACACCCCCTTTCACCATTCTCACCACTTCATCATTTCACACCTGATTTGATTCCTGACTGTGTTCCTGCATACTTATACAACAAATAAAGGAAAGGCTGATCGCATGGGTTGATTGATTCCAGACTCCTAATATGTCTATAAACTATTAGTGGTGGCAGTTTTCTACAAACACTATTCATCACAGAGAGGCCTACTGAAGATTTCACCTCAACACGGTGTCATCGGAGTAAAGAACCTCACACATATATATACTAAATGTTTTCATACTCACAGCCGGAATTGGACCACCGACAGTCAGAACAAGTGCCCATACTTTAATCCACTATACCACAGCGTGAGAGAGGATACTTATGTGCAGTGGATTAAAGCATAGACACTCGTCCTGACTGTTGGTGGTTCATGTCCGCCTGGGAGTATACAGTACATACAGTATATCATCACATTTATGATCGCATTGAATCTTAACCATTGGAATATTTATCTATAATAAGGTCAGCGTAACATTGTTATGTAGCATTTTGAATATGGTGTAATTCAAATTTAGAATATATATAAGAAAGAAATAGTGACCATAATTTGTGACCTTCACCATTCACCTTGACCTTTGAATAACAAAAACACAAAATTTGGACAATCGTTGCATTGACCAACCGAATTTGCCAGCAAAATTTGGTGACGATACGTAACCCGTTCAGTACAGTTCTGTTTGTTTCATTTCATACTGGATATTAAGACGATTTTTATTTAGTTTATGAAGGGCCTCAATAAAATCAGCAGGCTTTCAACTATCTTAATTAACCCTTTTTAATACCACAGATCCTTTATACGTCTAATTATAGCTAGACTACAATAAAAAAGACGTCACCGGTACACAAAGGGTTAAACAGTCTAGGAAGAGTTTAAAGAATATTATTCTTTTGTTCTTTGACCTTGACTTTTAATCTTAAGTTATATATATATATTTATATATATATATATATATATATATATACAGGAGGGAACCACGAGGACGGAAGGGGGTTGTAAAATAACACATATGTATCAGGTAAAATTAATGATAACTGTAACAAGGGTATCATCATAAATGCCTTTTGATATAATTAATTTCATTGGGAGTGTTTGGTGTTGTGGTGAAATTAATAAAATATAGATTATCAGTAGGTTCAGGGATATTTGGTAGCGAGGCCGGTCTATATGATCTGTGCACCATGAATATTCCTTCCTCTCACTTAAACATTAGGCCTACCATAGCGTGGTTGGGAATATGAACATGATTAGATTAATATCCAGTATTCGAGAATGGATAATAAGTCGTAGGCTTGTGCATAAACCTTTAACCGTCCTGGTGGTGTAATGGTTAAGGTGGCAAAAATCTGTGTGTGATAACCCGGGTTCGAATCCCGGCGGATCATATATACTTTAATTAATTTCATTGGGGGTGTTTGGTGTTGTGGTGAAATTAATAAAATATAGATTATGCAGAAATTATGAGTAACTTTAGTTGATAGCGTGTATGCTTCCCATCCTGCAGATTCGCATTCAACCCCGCTCTGGTTGAAAAGTGTTTTTTGGGATACAGCCGGCGGTTACTGTCTCCCCTTGGGCAAGGGAGATGGGAAATAGTTTCTGGTTGATTAACCCTTAATTAGCGGGGCCCGACTTAAGTCCGTATCTAAAAACCTGGACTGTGTGCCGGGGCCCGACTTAAGTCTGTGTGCAATTTTCGCGCAATATTGGCTCTGAGACAGAGCCGAGCGGTGGGAGGAGCGTAGGTTGCCTCATGACCGCTCGCCACAACCGTCGTGGGCCCACTGACATGTACTCCACACTACTCCACCCTCTCTCACTCGCTACACACGTAATTATGTAACGAAATGACCGTATTTTAGCGATTTTGCCCTTCGGTTGCACGATCGTTGCAAGACAACCAGTGATCGTAGAAGGATGGTTCGGGTGTCATTGGAAAGCTCAATTTACGCCCATTCAGGTATACATACTTGTATTACGCTCTGGGTCTTGTTTATACATGAAAAAGAGCACGGAAACAACGCCATTTATGGTAAAAAAAAACCCGCTGGGCGGCACGGTCAAATATACCGCCTAGGCCGCTTGTTAAGTGTTAAAGAAGGTTAAACGCTTGTGAATCCTCGAAGGAAGAGATACGGACTTTGTATAGGTAACCAGATGATTAGTATTATTATTGTTAACTATACAGTAGATGGAACATAATAATAGATTGAAATACTGTGCACTAATGTTTTCACTATGTTTACACGATAGAGTACTAGACTTGGAGATATTAAAACTAGATGGTTTTAAACATTTATGGAAACAAGTGAGAGGTACGAAAAAGAGTGGAAATATATTCAAGGGAATCAGACTAAAACTTAAATGGAAATATAATAGTGCATAATACAGAGAAGACAAATATTTTGTAATTTCATACAGTATAAAGCAGAAAAAAACAGGTGCAAAAGACTGGTATTTTATATAGAAATGGTTTGGAAACTAATGAAACAGTAAGAGAACGCAAATATGACATTTAGGCACGAAAACTAAGGAAATGGAAAGGAAGGATATGCCAAGAATGATTTTATCGGCTTTTACAATTACATATTATTGTTCGCTTGTTTATACTTGCCATCATTATTGTTTGTGTGCATATCTCCTACCATTAATTTTAATTGATCATATCATTTGTGATCTTGTATATTACTTTCACCATTGTGTTTCTATATATGTGTACACATCCACGGTCATGTTTGCTTCCTTATTCGTGTCTACTTTCTGAAGTGTTCTGTTATTAACAGTTCTAAGGTACGTGTTCATTTTTTTTCTATAATATATACTTCTCTTTTGTCTTGACTCCTAGTCTCATGTGATCGTAATTGTTTATATTTTTTGCTACCCCTGAAAATATAATGAGTTACCATATTACTACGATTAGTTATATGTTAACTGAATTACATTACACGAACGATCAGCCTCGAATGCGGACGGACCCTGTGTTGACGAACCCCGACCGACTATGGACAATCTTACGGACAATTTTAGAATAGCTACATGGAATGTGAGTGGCTTGAATGATGGCACAAAAGAGAGAGAGATTTTGGAAGTGTTAGTGAATGGCAGGCTGGATGTATGTGGAATGACGGAGACCAAATGGAAGGGTACAGATGTGAGAGAGTGGGAGTGTGAAATGGGTGTGTGTGTTGGAGTGAGTGAGGGGCAGCGAGAGGAGGTGCGTGTTTGTTTGTAAGTAACAAATGAAAGGATTGTGTAAGAGAATATAGGTCTGTAGGGTCAAGGATTGTTTGGGTGATAATGAATGTAGGAATACAAATGTGGGTGATTGTGTGTGTGTATGCTCCGACAGAGGATAAGCATGTAAGAGAGAAGAGGAGTTCTGGGTGAATGTGGAGGAGTGCCTGGATAAGTTTGACAAGAACGTATGAATATTTCTGATTGGGGATATGAATGGTAAGGTGGGTGATAGGAAAGTTGATGGAGTGGTGGGAGGGTGGGGGATACCGTCAGAGGTGAATGGGGATGGTAGTGCAGTTGTGGACGTATGTGTGAGGAAGAGGCTGTGGATAGCCAACACCTTCTTCTGAAACTGAATGATACACAGGTACACATGGAAAGTGATGTGGACGATGAAGGATAAGACAGTGGTGGAACGAAAGTCACTGATTGATTATATATGTGTGGATGAACGAATGAAGAAATCTGTGCTGGGTTTATAGGGGTATTGGAGGGGGTCTGTCTGATCATTATGTAGTAGTAGCTAAAATTAGGATACAAAAAACAATGGGTGAAGAGAGCTGGAGGGAGGCGAGAGGAAGGTGGAATGGTGAGGAGGGTGGAGAGGCTACAGGAGGAGGAAATCAGGGAAGAGTACAGGAGAGCAGTAGAAAGACGACTAGGTGGGTTCGACCTGGAAGATATGGAGGAAGTGGAGGAGATGAGCAAGGTGTTTAAGGAAGAGATCTGTGCATCATGTGAGGAGGTGTGTGGAGTGAGGAGAAGAGGGAGGGGAGTGAAAGGTACAGCATGGTGGACAGAAGAGGTAAAAATAGCTGTGGAAGACAAGAAAAAAGCGTATAGAGAGTGGTTGGGTAGTAGATGGAATGAAGATTTGGAGAGGCAGAAACAAGCGAGGTACGTGGAGAGAAAGAGAGTGGTGAAGAGAGTAGTGAAGGAAAGTAAGAGAAGAGTAGATGAGGAATTTGAAAGGAATCTGAGTGTAAAATGGAGGGAGTTTAAGAAACTGTTCTGGAAAGAAGTCGAGAAAGTTAGGGAAGGTAGCAAGGGAACCAGTAAGGGTGTGAAAGATAAAAATGGGAGAATGCTAGCCAAGAAGCAAGGGAGATTTGAAAGATGGAGGGAGTACTTCAATGAGTTGCTAAATGTAAGGAATGAAGAGCCAGTAAACATAGTTATATATGGTATGGGATGGAGAAGAGAAGAAGTAGTGGAGGAGGAGGTAGGGATCAGGAGGTCAAAAATGTGGGAAGCCATGAAAAGAGTGAAGTTGGGGAAAAAGCACCAGGAACAGATGGAGTGTTTGGGGAAATGTTTAGGTATGGTGGTGAGATAGTGATCGAATGGGTATGGAAAATGTGCAAAATAGCATGGGAGAAGGAAAGTGCACCCGATGACTGGAAGACTGGCATAATAGTCCCCCTATATAAGGGCAAACATGAAAGAGGAGTGTGTGGTAACAACAGAGGAATATGTCTTTTAAGCATAATAGGGAAGGTGTACAGTAGGGTAGTGATTTAGAGAGTGAGAACAGAGAAATGGATAGGCGATGAGCAAGGATGTTTTAGGAAGGGAAGAGGATGTGTGGATCAGATTTTTACCCTGAATTGTGTTGTGGAGAAATATCTGGAGAAGCAACAAAAGGTGTATGTTGCCTTTATGGACTTGGAGAAGGCCTGTAACGAACTGGCACTTGGGTACACAAGGGCTCTCAATCAGGACTCGAATACGGCTCACTGCCACAACGGAAACACACGATCCCAACCCCTGAGTACTGCCAGCCGAACAAAAAACACCAATACCCTCCAGAGTTCAATCTGCTATAACGGGGTATACAAGAACTCGGTACTAGTGTTCAACAACAGACTAACAAAGAGACAGGAATTATCTAGTCTGGTCAACAATCAAACAATGAAGTAAGAAACAACAACACCAAAGAATAGTGTTGGCCGAGGCCGAAGTAATCCACCCTTGACTATGAACTTAAGAAGTCCTCCACCCTCTACTTCGGATCGGCACTATTACGTTACGTTAATTAATAATCCTTAAGCATCGAGCAAGGAATCTTCTGAAAAAAGTTAGATGCTTCTCGGATGCTCGTAAGAAGTACGTATCGGATTTTGAACAGTAATTCAATAAGCAAAAACACTGGCAATTAAATACTATTAAAGGCTTAAATTGGCATAAGAATAATTAAAAGAATATGCAATAGTAAATGGCAAACATTAAAAAGAAGTACTCCGCAAATGCAACGGCAATAGCCTACTCCGATTGTGCTCGTGGGCCACTAATCACTAAACTAGCCAAGCTTGCAACACATGAAATCAATAGTGCATAAACAATATCATACATAAGGAAAGCTTCAATACTATTCTGTATCTACTAATCGAGTAAAGTCTAGCTGGGGTACTGTGGCAAAAGGTAGCAGTGACTGAGCAAAAACGGCTCGTAGCCTAGCGAAGTCCTCACAACTGTTTAAAGTATTACGTTAAAACTAACAAGTGCACTTTTGAGAAATCCAGATCCCTTGTATCTGGTTTTCTCCCGGCTCCTTGACAAAGTAAAAACAAACTGTTAATAAAATACAGGGTGGTTAGGCTCTGCCCTCACGCACTGTAAATTATTAACTCAACACAGTCAGCCGCGAAGACAACCTAGGCTTCACTGAACCAAAACGAGTATGCAGGTTTATCACTTAACCACTGCATCAAACAACAACTCGTAACACAGAAAAGCCCTACCCCAGTCTAGCATTACCTAGACCAGCAGAAAACAGGAATAATAATAATAACACACAGGGAAATGCATATACAAGTGCAACAAACATAAATCAATCCTATTCTAAGTTAACCCTTCCAAAATAGGCTATCTAATAGGCAAGTATCTCGTGAGAACTCAAGCGATAATACGTTGGCTGACTAGCTCTGCACCAACGGGACCATGGAAGTTAAACAGGCAGGGAAAAAGAGGAGATAAGAATGTAAGGTAGTAGAGAAAGTTCCCATCAGTCAGAAGAATATATATAGTTAGCAAGGGAAATGAGAAGTCGCTCTGCCTAATGAGTTCTGATGAAAAAATGGCTAGACTTCCCTTTTTATACCCGGCCCTCTAGTGAGCCCAATGTGAACTACTAAGGACCGCCCACTGACAACCATTACGTAATTTCTCTCTCTCCTCTGGGATAGACAAAGGCTCCCCTAGCACTGAGGGGGGGGGGGGGGGAGTGCTAGTGAGTTAGGCCCACCTCCCGCCTGGCGCACCCACTGACCCCCAACTGTGGCTGTTTCTCTTCCCATCATTACAAATAAGTTTTACACACAATACTTATAACTAATGATATAAAATAGAACTCGTTGACTCAGATGAAAACAAAATACATATTCATAATACTTATAGTATAACGGCTCACACGAACTAAGTTAGGAAACTCTACATAGACTACAGCCAAAGTTCCTGCCCTGACGATCCTAGCGAGAGTGGGGCATGGACTAGGCGTTCTGTACAGCATGCTCACACGTGGACATGCGTCACACCTCCCCCAAGATTTTACTCGCTCAACCCTGAGCTAAAATCTGACAAACACAGAACCCCATCAAGCCCCTCACACCCAGCGACCGCATGGCACTAAAACAAAGCTGAGTTTATCACCAAAACACATCTTATTATTAAAAAAAAAAAATCACATTTTATAACTCCTCCGAACAATAGCAAAAAGACACAATATCATGCTCCCAGAGCGAGCTTACAGCAGCTCAACCGTTTGATAGTTCGTGGACTACTCAAACTCTATAGTCTATGACAAACTTATACGATTACTTATATGAAAAGAAAGAGTTTTTATATGATTTTTATATTGTAATATATTTTTCCCGGCTGCACTATAAGGGCAGCCTATTTTCCTCCACTCAAACCCACACACCTGTGATAGCCTACGACTGATCATCCACCCTTGATAAACAATCCGCGATCACATTGTCACATCCAGCAATATGACGGATGTCCAGGTTATACTCCTGCAACATCAAAGACCACCTGGTCAGTCTCATATTGCGATTGTGAAATTGATTCAGGAATCTCTAAGGGTGATGATCAGTGTAGATAACCACGACTGGGCCATAGGCTGGAACATACACCTCGAAGTGCCTGAGCGACAGCACCATCGCCAGTAATTCCTTTTCTATTGTAGAATAGTTCTTTTGTGCAGCATTGAACTTCTTAGAAAAGAAACTTACTGGGTGTTCCACACCTTCATTGTCTGTCTGTAGCAAGACGGCAGCAGCCCCTACACCACTAGCATCTGTTGCCAGCTGAAAAGGCCTGTTAAAGTCTGGGGCCCTGAGAATCGGGTGAGTACATTGCAAATGTTTCACCAAAGTGAAAGCCTTTTCACACTCAGGTGCCCACAAAAACTTTTTGTCTTTAGATAACAAATCTGTGAGAGGTGCCTACACCGTTGAGTAACCTTTTACGAAGCGTCTGTAGTAGCCTATCATACCCAAGAATCTCATAATCTGCTTCTTGGTTGTTGGGTGCGGAAATTTATTGATAGCCTGTACCTTGTTCTGAGGAGGACACACCTGTCCCCTTCCCACTACAAACCCAAGGTACTGCACAGTGGCTTTTACGAAGTCACACTTTGCCAAATTTACTACCAGACCTGCTTCACTAAGTTTCCGGAACAAGGTCTCGAGGTGCTCACAATGGCTCTCAAAGTCGTCATCATAAATGATTACATCGTCCAAATATACGGTGCAATTTGGAATGTCCTTTACAATTTCATTCATCAGGTTCTGAAACGTTGCTGGTGCATTCTTAAGTCCGTAAGGCATAACATTGCACCGGTAGGTACTCCCGTCCACAACAAAACCACATACCTCTTTAGCACGCTCGGACAAAGGTACTTGCCAGTAACCTTTTACGAAATCTACTTTAGACCAAAAACGAGCATTACCAATTTTGTCAACACTATCATCAACCCGCGGAAGAGGATATGGGTTAGTTGGAGTCAAACCGTTTAACCTACGGAAATCAATACAAAAGCGTACCTTGCCATCTGGCTTAGGCTGCAGTGTTACGGGGGAAGTCCACTTAACTGTGCCTTTCTCTATCAACCCTCTACCGAGCATATACTCCAACTCATCCCTCAGAGCTGGTAGTTTTATGGGGGGCACACGGTACGGGATTGACTTAAAGGGTAGATGGTCCCCCACGTCAACATCATGCATAGCCTGAGTAGTGAGGCCTGGGTGTTCAGCAAATACAGTGGGGTATGAACCGAACAACTGACGGATAGCATCAAACTGCGGCTCAGGCAAATGAGCTATAGCCTCGTCAGCCCTTAGGCTCGAGTTCCCCGCCCACTGATCCGCTGAAACATGTTGATCCCAGCTATCCTCCTCTGAAGCTTGACTGTCCCCCTCTCCTTCTCCACCACGGCCGCAACAAGCCAACACAGGGACAGTGAGAGGCTCAGAGGGGCGCCTCACATACTCTTTAATAAGGTTCACGTGACATAACTGGTTCTTTTTCCTCCTGTCTGGAGAGGCAACAAGGTAATCTAAGTCTGAAATTTTGTCTACAATTTTATAAGGTCCAGTGTACTTCGCAGAGAGGGGGTTACCAACCAAAGGCAACAAAATTAATACCTCTTGTCCTACAGTGAACTTCCGGAGCCTCACTTTGCGATCATACCTGTCCTTCATCAAAGCTTGTGATTCTGTCAAATTTCTACCTGCCATCTCCAGACTCTTTAGCATGCGCTCACGGCTTTCAAGCACATACTTTAATAATGGACAAGGCTGCACAGTCCCCTCCCAAATTTCTTTCAGCATGTTAAGGGGGCCCCTGACACGGTGTCCAAAAATCAGCTCGTTTGGACTAAATCCCAGGCTCTCACCAGGTACCTCCCGAGCAGCAAACAGCACATAAGGCAATTTCTCAACGATCCCAACATCTAAGTCCTTAATCACACCATCAACTTCCAGCTCCACACGAACCAACGGGTATGACCTGGTCGCATTAATACCCTGAACAACAACCACCCGTGCCGCATTAATTGGTCGCCCCGTGAAATTCTTCAAAAGTGTCTGTGAAGCTCCAGTATCACGCAAAACTTCCACCTTATGCTGGCAACCCGCCCAACTTACCCTACCGGTCCCTCTATGGGCGCAAAAGACATCACGTACAGGGGACGAGCCTTCCTGAGTCTTATACATTGCCTGTGACCCTGCCGCTGGCAAACTACCTTGGGTAAATCCAGACGACATTTCAGCCACACCTATGCTGCGCACCAAATACATGGCTGCAGTTGGCGGCTTACTAGGACAAGATTTTGCATAATGCCCCTTCTTTCTACAATGAAAACATTCCACTTCCCCTATCGGTTTCTTCCGATAAGGGGCGGAGTTCTGACCCTTCTGTAATGGGACGGCTGTAGTCTTTGGTTCAGTCCTGGTATCTTGGCTTTTAAACTGAGGTTTATATCTATAGTGATTGTCCTGAGCTCGAGGGTTTCGAGTATCGCACCCCTTGGGAACTGCATCAACACGCTTTACAGATTCACATCCCCTGATTAGCGACAACCTGAGGTCAGCCATCTCAGCTGCCTCTTGAAGAGTTCTTGGGTTCTTTTCTTTAATAGTTAAAGTCATTTCTGCACCAGTACACTTATAAAACTGCTCGAGCAGAAACAGCTCAGTCAACTGTTCTGCCGTCTCAGCTTTCTCAGAACGTGTCCAGTTTTTAAGTGCATCTTTTAAGTCCCGGGCATGTTCAAGAAAGGTCGCCTCCCTAGTCTTTGTAACACCCCGAAACTTCAATCGATATGTTTCCGGTTGCAACTCGTATGCCCGTAGGACAGCTCTCTTCAATTCTGGGTAGTCAATGCAAGACTCTAAAGGCAGTGCATAATAAGCCTTCAGACCCTTACCCGTAAGTCTTGAGGAGACTAGAGCTGCCCACTTCTCTTCAGGCCAATTATGCTCCCTACACTTCTTCTCAAAACGATTAAAAAATTCTGTGACTTCAGTTTCACTAAATACCGGCACCAATTTGACTAATTGGGCCAAGGACTGTTCTCTTACTTGGCCCTCACGGCCCATCCGAGTCCCTGTCGACTCTGCACGAGTCTTATCTAGATCTAATTTGGCACAATATTTCTCCGAGTCGTACCTAAGCTCAGCCTCATGCCTCCTGGTCTCATCCTCTTGCCTCCTAACCTCAATCTCATGCCTCCTAGTCTCATTCTCCTGCTTCCTAGCCTCAATCTTAGCAAGTTCAAGTCTAAATACCATATCTGGAGACAGGCAGGAAGAGGGAGCTGCCACTACTGAAGGAGGGGGGGCAAAAACTGGGGAACCATCACGTGCACCACCCGAGGGCACTCCAATCTGCCAATTCTCATCCCTCTGTGGGAGAGTGCAAACCTCCGGTAACTGAGTGGACGGCACTGTGGGAGTCGAGTGAGAGGGGATCTGGGGAGGAACCCCCCCAAACGCCCTCTCCTCCGAAACCCCATGTCGCCCACGCAACACCCAGGAAATCAGCTCCCCCTTGGACATCCCTACTACATTGGAAATGCCCAAAACCTTGGCTATCAGGTGCAAGCCACAAACATCCACCCCAGTCAGCCTCTCCTCCGTCACGTGGTACCGTTTACTCACAAAAACTCTAGCATCCTCCTCACTGGTTACTAACGGCACACCTTCAAATGACATCTCTCGCTCATCGTCAGTCCACAAAAAAATTCTCGAGACAAAAGTGTTAAACTTCCTATGCAAGCACTAATTACTAAATTAACTGAAGTCTCTTAAATGCTTTACTAATTGCCATACAAAAAAAAATATTCTTCAATATGCACGCTAAAATACAAACAAACAAATGTTGTACAACTCTGCAAAAATTTATACTGTTCACAAAATCCTAAGCAAGGTCGCCATTTGTTACGAACTGGCACTCGGGTACACAAGGGCTCTCAATCAGGACTCGAATACGGCTCGCTGCCACAACGGAAACACACGATCCCAACCCCTGAGTACTGCCAGCCGAACAAAAAACACCAATACCCTCCAGAGTTCAATCTGCTATAACGGGGTATACAAGAACTCGGTACTAGTGTTCAACAACAGACTAACAAAGAGACAGGAATTATATAGTCTGGTCAACAA
Organism: Paralithodes platypus; assembly: GCA_032716605.1. Classification (NCBI taxonomy): domain Eukaryota; kingdom Metazoa; phylum Arthropoda; class Malacostraca; order Decapoda; family Lithodidae; genus Paralithodes; species Paralithodes platypus. The sequence continues at coordinate 55,493,656 of CM064523.1, read as the reverse complement.
TCAAACAATGAAGTAAGAAACAACAACACCAAAGAATAGTGTTGGCCGAGGCCGAAGTAATCCACCCTTGACTATGAACTTAAGAAGTCCTCCACCCTCTACTTCGGATCGGCACTATTACGTTACGTTAATTAATAGTCCTTAAGCATCGAGCAAGGAATCTTCTGAAAAAAGTTAGATGCTTCTCGGATGCTCGTAAGAAGTACGTATCGGATTTTGAACAGTAATTCAATAAGCAAAAACACTGGCAATTAAATACTATTAAAGGCTTAAATTGGCATAAGAATAATTAAAAGAATATGCAATAGTAAATGGCAAACATTAAAAAGAAGTATTCCGCAAATGCAACGGCAATAGCCTACTCCGATTGTGCTCGTGGGCCACTAATCACTAAACTAGCCAAGCTTGCAACACATGAAATCAATAGTGCATAAACAATATCATACATAAGGAAAGCTTCAATACTATTCTGTATCTACTAATCGAGTAAAGTCTAGCTGGGGTACTGTGGGCAAAAGGTAGCAGTGACTGAGCAAAAACGGCTCGTAGCCTAGCGAAGTCCTCACAACTGTTTAAAGTATTACGTTAAAACTAACAAGTGCACTTTGAGAAATCCAGATCCCTTGTATCTGGTTTTCTCCTGGCTCCTTGACAAAGTAAAAACAAACTGTTAATAAAATACAGGGTGGTTAGGCTCTTGCCCTCACGCACTGTAAATTATTAACTTGACACAGTCAGCCGCGAAGACAACCTAGGCTTCACTGAACCGAAACGAGTATGCAGGTTTATCGCTTAACCACTGCATCAAACAACAACTCGTAACACAGAAAAGCCCTACCCCAGTCTAGCATTACCTAGACCAGCAGAAAACAGGAATAATAATAACACACAGGGAAATGCATATACAAGTGCAACAAACATAAATCAATCCTATTCTAAGTTAACCCTTCCAAAATAGGCTATCTAATAGGCAAGTATCTCGTGAGAACTCAAGCGATAATACGTTGGCTGACTAGCTCTGCACCAACGGGACCATGGAAGTTAAACAGGCAGGGAAAAGAGGAGATAAGAATGTAAGGTAGTAGAGAAAGTTCCCATCAGTCAGAAGAATATATATAGTTAGCAAGGGAAATGAGAAGTCGCTCTGCCTAATGAGTTCTGATGAAAAAATGGCTAGACTTCCCTTTTTACCCGGCCCTCTAGTGAGCCCAACGTGAACTACTAAGGACCGCCCACTGACAACCATTACGTAATTTCTCTCTCTCCTCTGGGATAGACAAAGGCTCCCCTAGCACTGAGGGGGGGGGGGGGGGAGTGCTAGTGAGTTAGGCCCACCTCCCGCCTGGCGCACCCACTGACCCCCAACTGTGGCTGTTTCTCTTCCCATCATTACAAATAAGTTTTACACACAATACTTATAACTAATGATATAAAATAGAACTCGTTGACTCAGATGAAAACAAAATACATATTCATAATACTTATAGTACAATGGCTCACACGAACTAAGTTAAGAAACTCTACATAGACTACAGCCAAAGTTCCTGCCCTGACGATCCTAGCGAGAGTGGGGCATGACTAGGTGTTCTGTACAGCATGCTCACACGTGGACATGCGTCACAGGCCTATGACAGAGTGGATGGAGAAGGTATGTGGAAAGTACTTCGAATATACGGAGTAGCTGCCAAGATGCTGAAAGCAGTGAAGAGCATGTATGAGGGTGCAAAAGCGGCAGTACATATTGAGAATGAGCAGAGCGAGTTCTTTGACATGAATGCTGGCTTGAAACAGGGGTGTGTGATGTCCTCATGGTTGTTTACTGTATATATGGATGGAGTCATGAAAGAAATACTAGGAGGAGCAGTGGATGTTGGTGTATCGCTGAAAAGGGAGGGAAATGAGTGGAAGCTGCCTATACTGCTGTTTGCGAATGATACAGTTCTGATCAGCAATAATGAATGGGAGTTGCAGGGTCTGATAAATGAGTTTGGAACAGTGTGCGAAAAACGGAATTTGAAGGTAAATGCGGGGAAGAGCAAGGTTATGGTCTTCGAAAGGGGTGAAGTCACAGAGTGTGAGGTGAAGTTAAACAGTCAGGCTATGTAGATCGTCAGCTCTTTTAACACCTTACGAGCGGGCTAGGCGGTATATTTGACCGTGCCGCCCAGCAGTTTTTTTTTTACCATAAATGGGGTTGTTTCCGTGATCTTTTTCATGCATAAAGAAGACCCAGAGCGTAATACAAGTATGTATCCCTGAAAGGGCGTAATTTGAGCTTTCCAATGACACCCGAACCATCCTTCTACGATCACTGGTTGTCTTGCAACGATCGTGCAACCGAAGGGCAAAATCGCTAAAATACGGTAATTTCTTTATATAATTACGTATGTAGCGAGGGAGTGAGGGTGGATGTATGTGGAGTAAATCTCAGTAGGTCCACGGCGGCCATGGCGACCGGTCATGAGGTAACCCATGCTCCTCCAGTCATTCGTCTCTCTCTCAGAGCCAATGTTGCGCCAAAATTGCACTCAGAATTAAGTCAGGCCCCGCCACATAGTCCAAATTTTTCGATACGGACTTAAGTCGGGCCCCGATAGACAAGGGTTAAGTATCTTGGCAGTGTGTTGAGTAAAGATGGGACTATGGATAAAGAAGTGTGGGAGAGGGTGCAACTGGGGAAGAGGGTTGTAGGAACGTTGAAACAGTAACAAGAAATAGGGTGGTCAGTATGGAAGTGAAGAAGTCCTTGCATGACAGTGTGGTAATCCCGACACTAACTTACGGAAGCGAAGCATGGAAGTTCGGGAAGAGACTCAGACCAAGAGTGAGAGCGGTGGAAATGAGTTACTTGAGAAGTGCGTGCAGAGTTACATGGAGGGATAGACAGACGAATAAGTAAGTAAGAAGGAGGTGTGGTGTGGAGGTAGATGTGCTGGAAAGTGTGAAAAAGAACAACTTGAGATGGTTCGGCCATATGGAACGTATGGAAAGCGAGATAATGACTAAGAGGGTGTACAGGAGCGAGGTGGAAGGACAGAGAGGGAGAAGTGCACCGAAGGAGAGGTGGAAGGATGGAATGAGGAAGTATATGGATGAAGGTGGTGCTGGATGGGAGGAGAGGCGTCGACTGACTGGAGACAGAGGTGCATGGGGGCGGTTCGTTCGCGTCCACCCCTTCGGGGATCACGGCGTCAGGCAATAGATAGATAGATAGATTACATTGCGCACTAAAAAAATAGCGATACCTAGAAGTTGGCAATCTCTCTCTCTCTCCGTGTGTGTGTGTGTGTGTGTGTGTGCCTGTGTGACATGAATATGTCTAAACTTTTCATTGTTGTTTTAGCCGTGGTGGTGTGTATTTTCACAAAGTTATATTTTACAGTAGTGGTAATAGAAACATACCTAGTTACACAGTTGGTTTAATGGTTTTGTTGTTGTTTTTGTTTGTGTTATAAGTATTAATAGTTGTGTTGTTGTCGGTGATGAAATAGTTGTGCTGGTATTTTTGTCCGTGATAATGATAATGGTTGTAGATATGGTTGTGGTGGTTGTGGTGATGGTAAAACTTCCTCAGACTGTGGGGATAACACGAAAACACAGACACACAGATAAACGGACATACACTTTTAAAAATCACCGGTATACAAGATGTGTAATCATTTAAACATTTTATTATCCTGTTTCCTATTTACATTATACAACTATATACAAGACCTGCAATTTACCAAGGCTGATGATGTGAACCTGACAATAACTTGGCTCATGTGTCTCATAGTATAACAGTTTGTATTGACTGTGTATCTGTTGTAATGAACTAGTGAGATATTAGAGTGGTGTTGGCAGTGATTAACTCGGATTTATTTGCTTTCATCTCATAATCCCTGATGTAGATGTGTTGTTTTATGCACAGGGTTTTACAAGTATTTTATTCATTGTTAGTTTCTTGATTTTATGAGGTATATATTGCAGCGTTAGCTTATTGTTCTTTATGTTGTCTAGTTTTTTTTCTCTCTCTCTCTCTCTCTCTCTCTCTCTCTCTCTCTCTCTCTCTCTCTCTCTCTCTCTCTCTCTCTCATTTCATTGTCATTAAAACAATGTTCACTAAGAATAAAGTCTAATGAACAACTTGTTAATGTTCACTTTGTTACAAACATAAAACAAATCTTATTCAGTATAAGTTATCATAATTTCCTCACAGTGTTAATTTACCGTTATTACGTTCAATCTCTCAATTTCATTATTGTGTTCTATATTTTCGCCCTTTTATAATTAATGTATTCTTATGTTTTCTATGTCCTCATGTTAATTAAAATATTATGCTAATATCATCACCTATACCACACAAATAAAATGATCTTACAAAACTATTTTATATTTAGGTTAAGTTAAATGAAAAAGGAAATAATAATTTGTTTTTGATAAACCGTTTTATGAAAAACTCATGTTTGATTTGAAAGTTTGCAGCTCCGTTTTTCGATGAAGCTAAGATAAAACAATTAATTAAAAAAAACATATAAATGTTCAGTGTACTTTACGAACACAGGTTTATGAAATACAGTGTGATAGCGGGAAGATTTCAGCGAAATAAGACAAAGAAGGGACAAATAAGATTAAGTAAAACAAAACTAGAGTAACCTATATACACGAGATTAATTGGAGAGACAAACTGACAAGCAGGCAGACATAGATAAGTAGGTACAGACAATCAGATACGGTATATAAAGAGTAATAAAAATCCAACTAAAAGAGCAGCTACTTAAACTACTTATACGAGTAGGCGTAGTAAGGTCATTCCAGTACAGAGAGAGAGAGAGAGAGAGAGAGAGAGTGAATACATTCGATAATTAGATTAACCCTCCTGGCTCGGGTAGGCTCTCAAAATGACAGTGTGGGCTACCCGGGCGATCTGGCCGAAAAACGTCTAGGCCTAGGCTACCGTATTTTTGTTTAGTTTACCTGCTAGAAATTTCCCACGCATCTATAAATGTAGTGCGGTTTCCAATCTGTAGACTGGCGTTGAGTAGAGCTCTCTATGTCAACTGGTTCAGTTGTGATGACGATTTCAGTGGAGAGCACTTGCAGGCGATGTTAGCAATATGACGATCTTTTCACTACTGAAACAACGACATACAGACATACAATAACAAACGAGTCTTCTCTTTCTTGTTTTCGGACGTGCCGTGACGTAACGATCGGCTTTGTTTACATGCGTCGGACGCACGGCGTTCAGACCAAGCTGAATAGGCTTTCAAGCTTACAGATTTTTAAATGACAACCGGGCACCTGCCCTTCATTCGTGGTGTCATTTTAAAATGACAACCGGGCCAGGAGGGTTAAAACAGCATTGACCCCCTACCACCACTCCCTTTCATCCCCAACCCTCTCTATGTTGGTCGGCATTACAGTATAGGGTCATTCCATTCCAGACCGATAAACAGACAGACACACACAAACAGATAGTGTTCACAGTGAGACATACAGAGAGCAAATAAAGAGAACATCCGTGAGAGAGATACAAAAACGAGCGGCCAAATATGATTAAATTGCCTCCAACTAAAACAGCATCGACCCAAACCTCTTTAAACTTGGGTCACTCCAGTTGAGAGCCAGGCAGCAGTGTCCTGGAAACTGCTCTTTGAATCCCATGATCCACTCTCAACCAAGCTGCCTCTTCTGACTCAGTAGTGTACAGGACAAAAGTTCACGTTTGGTAGTTTCTATTTAGAAGAGGTTAAGCCGTGGAAAGTGGAGTGGGCGTAGTTAATTGCTGAATGGTGAAAATATGTGTTGTTCTTTTAAGATTTCAGGATATTTTTTCATCTGCAGTAAATACACTTTTTGCAAAAAGATTATCGTAACTCAAATTCTTATGGATTATACATAGTAGATATACAGAGTATAATTGGAGTGACATGTAGGCTAATTTACTTGTTTGGCATGCTACATTCAATAGTCGTCAGGTACAATCACCTACGCTAGTTAATGGTATACTAAATTTTTTATTTTGTTTTCTATAATTCAACTACTCTCTCTCGGGCATAGGCTGAGAGCCTGCACATTCACCGCTCAACACGGTGAAGCCCATGAGGTCTTGTTCCAGCCTAGGAAGTGAGACAAGTGAAGCACGAGCTACAACCAGCCCTCGCCAACCTGCCATCGCAGAAGTGCGGCTCTTGGTTGCCCACTCTGGCTAGAAGCAGTCCCACTTCTGAGGCTGCTTCGCCTTTATGCTTCACTGTCTCACTTCCTAGACTCGGACCCTCACTCACAGAATGCCTCCTATTGAGCAATTAACTCACTAGGCATTGCCCCCCTGTAGCATATTTTGAATATGGGAATATTCATACAATGCTATTTAATTAGGGAACAATGAGGGCATTTTGTTGGCGTTTCGGTGGGCTTTGTGGTAATGCATTGATACTAGGTACAGCACAAATTCAATCCCAATAATATCTTCCCATTGACACATCGGGATTTAAACCCTGAACCTTTGGATTACCAGTCCAGTGGCAAGACCACTCCACCACCTGAGATTATGAACAGTAATTTAAGGAAACCTAATTGTTTATGTACGGCACAAGGAAATATATCAAATGTTCACATCACTGCACGAAAAGAAGTGACCAAAACCGATTACTGACGAACTCCAAACAGCTCTGTAATAGGCGAGTTCACAGATGGGGTTTTGTGTTCGAGTCGTGATAAGTGGCTTGAAATGAGACACGGATGCTTATTGTTCTCGGTCAACATATTAAATTTGCTAAAGGAAGCCATCCGAGATCAACAGGTAGAAACAGTAAGGAGTTTATATGCCATTATGGATCCTGGCAAGATATATATATTGTGCGCTATGGTCCATAGGCTTATCTAGCCATCAATCAAAATAATTGGAACTAACAACATCGGACCTGCTCCTATTGGGGATAGATTTATAACTGTTCGGCGGCTGGAAGCCTTTCCAGAGCTTATGAAAATCGTGTTGTAGTTCGCATTACTAGGCATCATTGTAATGAACGATTTGATACATTGTATCTAATGTAAAACTGATGAGAAACACGTATTCGTTCCGGTAGGGTCAACATGTAACTGTTCTTTAATGCTGTGTGCTTACTGTAATGTTGTGAGTTAGTTAAATGGTATTGTGACATGGGCTGCACAGTCGGGATCATGCAATACCTTCTCAATTTCGTCTATGGTTTTATAATTATGAAGAGAAAAACGCATATAATGATTTGTTGTGGGAGAACAGACTATTCCAATATATGCAGTTTATATATTGCCGTCACAAAGAAAAACAATGTATAAAGTATGTATATACAGTATGTATGTATATACTCAGGCACATACCCCATAGCTGGGGGTGGCCGAATCGAAACAGAGACCGAACAGAAACAATACTTTAAAGTTCCAAATCTTATGGTACGGGACCACTTTCGCTTTCCCTCGCCCCTTATTCTTTCTCGGCTAGTAATACACTCAAATTATAAAATCGTCAAAGTTAAAAACGAGATGGGAGCAAAAATGAAACTGGTAAAGGGAAATTGGCAACGAAAGATCATTGTGACAGTGCTGACATGGAACTTTATGCCATGACAAATGAGAACAGTTGGGGGAGAAAGTCAAAGTGGAGAGGTTGGATAAATGTGTGGGACATGAGGACCAAGTCAAAATACGGGAAAAATAGACACATTTTGCTTTCCGAGAAACATGTAACAATTATTGATAACTTGCTGCTACTGGAAAACGGTAAAGGATACTGGGAGAGAGGGGAGAGAATATATGAGGGCCTTAACAACAATGTGGTACTAATATATACATATATGATCAGGAAAACTATTTCAAGGAATAAATAATGCTAGGAGAAACTGGAAATGTTACAGCAAATGCCGTAATATATGGATAATATTAAATTATTAAAGAATAAGAGTTATTTTGGAAATTGGCATATACACATGTCTGTCTAGAAGAAACTATAATGTGATATGGATTAGTAAAACGACAATATGTTGTGAATATTATAATTGTTACAATATACAATTCCTTGCAATATAAAATGCTAAAGGATTATAGAAAAGATTGATATTTATTAAGGAGGTATATTATAAGTCACAATAAATATATACGTGTCACGAAAATATCTTGATCATAACTTTACAAGAAACTGTAGAGTGAAGAGGAAAACACAGCAACAATATGTTAATATGAACACTGCACTAAATAGGAGACGAAAATATCAAATTATAACAGAAAACTGAAGAATTAGGAGGATAGAACAAAAAACAAATATTGTGTCACTAGAAACTAGTGTGAGGAAGACGCTATTCTAAAATATATATTATATAGGTTTATAGAAATGCAAAACATTACATGTCTATGTGTTTCAGATTGACCATGTAATGTGATACTCAAGTTTAAGTTATGCATTGTATATTTTACAACTTAACCTCTTCAATACGGTGACAATATATTAATGTAACTGTGGTAGGTGGAAACGTTCATCATCCATATGCGTTGGTCAAAGTGTTTGTTAAAGAATGTATCCTTGTTGGTAAATGTATCGGGTCAGTGACCAATTACAGGTGTTTGGTGTTGGAAAATATATAGATAAGATTAGTACAGGGTGTCAGTAAGAAGTTTAGGCCCTGTAGTTGGGACCAGTATAGGTTACTGTTCCCAACAATCATACATGACCCCTGGAGGTAATAATGTGGTGTTGAAGCCGGGTACTCCCACATAACTTATATAGGTTGTAGATGGAGATTACCCTCTCTGTCTCCACAATTACCTTTGGGTGACCACGGCTCAAATGTCCATGCACTATATATATCTAAGCTTTTTAACATAAATTTTAAATGTTTGTGTAGATTGTTTAACAGATCTTCTGACATGCATACTTCGTCTTCAGAGGCAGTTTCGTACATTGGATATTGACTATACTTGGATTACATATATGGCTAGGATTGTATTAAAGTTGTTAAAAGTCAAACTAAAAAGAAAACAAACTTAAGTATACATGCGGGCAGGCTTAACTATTATATATCTAAATATACAGTATGTGAACCAAACATCAAATATTTGCAAACACGATTTTCACGTATTCTGATTATATATATATATATATATATATATATATATATATATATATATATATATAAATATACAGTATACTGTATAGTTTTACTATCATTGTGCTTGTAAGAAAAATGATTGAGTATAAGAAATTACGAGACTAATTAATTCCATAACTATCCTCACACTATGGTTTAACTCAAGTAACATGGATGTGCTTGTATGTGACTATATTCTGTGCATGTAATTATTAATTTGGTTCTAGTGTAGCGTCTCGTTGTATGAGACCATATGTGTCGTGTATAAATAATGTGTTCTGTTGTACCAATTGTATAGCTCACCTTGCATTTTGTTGTACTTATATCATTATCGAACTCTTAGCTTCTCCCCGTTAGAAGAATCCACACATATGTGTTTTGTCTAGCATACAATAATAATGTAACACTGCAAGTAAGGAATGGCCGACTGGGGATAGACACAAACACTCTGTAAACACCCTGAATAAAAGGAGATTAATAAATGTTATTGTTGTAACATATCGATGGACATGAATACAATTGTACAACTAAATACTACTTTAGTTAACTTGTGCATCCGAAAAATTAGTAACAAAATAATTGTGCACTATGTAAGCTTAGTGACAAACGAAGTGGTTATGACGTAAGGAGTGGTAAGGGTAACACATATGACAACATAATGATGGATGTAGTACTAAGAGAGAGAGAGAGAGAGAGAGAGAGAGAGAGAGAGAGAGAGAGAGAGAGAGAGAGAGAAAGAAAGAGAAAGAGATAACAAAAACAAGAGAAGGGGGGGGGGGGGTAAGAAGAATGGGTAGGAAGTGAATAATTAGGTGAAAATGAGTCCCGAAAAGGAAACGGAATGTGGAAAAATGCGGTACATATTTGTTGCTTTTACCGTGTGTGGCTGAAAGCGTGTGGTTGTTTGTTTGTGTGTATGTGTGTGTGTTTGTGTGAGAGACAATCTGAAAATGTATGTGGAAGAGGAATTGTGCATTACTGTGCCCGTGTGTACAAACATTGGTGGGTCCATGGTTCCAAATTTTGTAATATATATACTGTATGTTGGTATATATGTAAAAGTAGATTGAACCGACTGTTTCATTAAGTGTACACAAACATTTAAAATATTCAGAAACAGTGCATTTGGTTAGGTTAGGTTTAAGTAGGCTTGCTTAGATTAGGTTAGATAGGTAAGGTTAGGTTAAGTTTGAGCGGGATAACGTTATCTATGTTTGAAAAACGAAAAACGTGCTTGTAACCATAATTTGTGTTTGTACCGACCTGTGACCGATAAACTCACCATCGCTTACATTGAGTGTGCCTGCGGGCATGGTTTATTATCATTCCATATTTAACAGATAGTAATATAAATAATGTATTATTTAAATATTTACTATGGTCATTAGATACACATTATATGTGGATAAATAAAGGGATACATAAATGAAATATATCAAATAATAGATAACTAGGCGGATGGATAAATAGTTGGTATGATATACAGATACATAGTAGATACAAAATAAAACAAAGCATACCGTACGTCAACATAGAACATACCAACTCGTTATTTATAAATAATTAAGAGTGTGACATCTGTTCCTTGAATTATGTCACCTGTTGTACTGCCAGGTGTCAGAACCCGCGCACCAATTTGTTCCACACTATTTCAATTTATTAGGAGCATATGTTTTGATTTACGTATGGAAAGCGAGAGAATGACTAAGAGGGTGTACGAGAGCGAGGTGGAAGGACAGAGAGGGAAAGGTAGACCGAAGGAGAGGTGGAAGGACGGAGTGAGGAAGTATATGAACAAAAGCGGTGCTGGTTGGGGGGAGGGGCGTCCACTAACTGGGGACAGAGGTGCATGGGGGCGGTTCGTTCGTGGCCACCCCTTCGGGGATCACGGCGTCAGGCAATAGATAGATAGATAGATAGATATGTTTTTATATATGTGTGATAGCTAATTAACTAGTCCAGTATGACTCTCATTACGAGACCTTAGCGCAATGGAAGGAGGGATTGAAAAAGGGGAAACACGGGAACAGGGAAGAATAGAGGAAAAGGGGGAACAAGAGAGATTATATGATAAATACGATATATACAGTTGAGGGATAATGTAACAATGGAGAAAACAGAACGTGGGGAATAATAAGATGTAATAAGGGCAGGAAAGAGGAAATAATTAGGTTGGAGAAAAGGAAAATATTGGCTTGAAAATAAGTACAGACAGAGTAAGGGCAAAACAGCGAAGAAATCCGACTCCTAAAGCCATTCACCACGCCACCTCTCCCGAAAATATTGCGCCAGCAGCAATAAATCCTAACCGGCACCAACAATGGTTCAGGCTTTCTTCACTCAAAGTTACCTCACTTGCATTAAGAGCCGATTGATACACATTTAACCCGGGAACGGCGAGCCTCCTATATTGGACACCATGACCCTGGGCGACTATTCCAAATCGCGACGAAAACTACATCAGCGTGTAGGATATGTTCGCGTGCACCCGGCCATATATATATTTATCACCAAAAAATGTGTGCGGGGGTTGGTTGGGGGGCGTCCCATAGTTGAAAAATGTGGCGCGACCGGCATCACGCGGCGAGAAAAACATCGTGCGGCGAGATTTACCCGCGCGTATATTCTGGCGTACGGGGGGTAGAACCAAGGGGAGGGGAGGTTGGGTTGGCCGTATTATGGCTTGTATAACGTATTGTGAGCACTTTCATGATATATAATGTCATTGTACGTATATAGGCCACCCATTTGCATATCATATAGCAAGAAATAAGGCGCACATACACAATATATGCGATATATAGGCGAAATTATACGTGTGCAACATGATTGAAAGGGAGAAAAGGGAGGAAGGAGGAAAGGGGGGATAATTGTCATCGATTGTCGAAATTTATGCGCGTATATATTCTGGTTTAGGGTGCAGCAGGGGGTAGGACGGAAGGGAGGGTGGGGTGAGGTAAATATAGCTTATATATCGTACTGTGGGCATGTTCATGATATATAATGTACATGTACGTATATTGGCGACCTATCTACATACCATATAGCAAGAAATAAGATGCACATACACAATATATACGATATATAGGCTGAAATTATATGTGAGGTGGTGAGGGAATGTAGGGAGGGATGAAAGAGGTATAGAGGAGGGATCATATGACAGTCGCCTGAGGGTAAATAGAGCAGGGCCAGATGCAAGTGTGTGGTGTTGTGGGTGTGACACAGGAAGAGGAGGAGGAGGGAGGGAGGTGGGTTGATAGAAGATATTGCTATATAGTGTGCATATTGATCACTGTCATGCTTTCATATAGCATGCAGACACTGCAGTAGTCCCATGTGAAGAGTGGACACCCATAATTTGGCCGTAGACAGTATAAGAAGAACGGAATCAGTGTAGGTGTGTGGGAGGGGGGAGTGTACACTACAAAAATAGGGGGTTTGCCTGAAATAAACAGTGTGCCCGAAATAGACTGGTGTCGTTTTACACAAGATAGACGGCTGGGGCATTTGGACACAAACACCGACCTATTGTAGGATTCCAAATATTTATAATATTGCTATATTTTAGAGTGGTATTTTACATGTCACTTTGCGTAAATATGATAGATAATTTCATTGATCTACGAGTATATGCACGTAATATAATGTGACGGTCCTTTTGATATTTCAATGAATATATTTTTATAGGGACATTATGTTAATTCCCATGTAATGAACAAAACATTCATAATATACAATAGTATATCAATGTATTACTTTTTTTTTTGTCGCGGGTGACAGGTCGAATCTACAGACCAAGTTTTCCCTGTCATATAGTATGAACCGCGGTGGCCTGATCGGTAAGGTCACGGAAAGGCAATCGGGAGGGATGCCAGGGCAGTGCGTTCGAGTCCAGGAGGGGGTTATGAGGAGACTTTTGTGATGTTTAGAACAATTTTGGCAAATTTTGTTTCTTTTACAAACTCATGTAATTGTATTCAAGGAATATGAAATATTCATAAAATAATTCATATTGCAAGAATACAATTACATGAGTTTGAATTTTGTTTTTTGTCTTTTTATTTATTGATTTTTTGTTTGTTTTTATATTATAATAAGGAATACATACATAGGAACATAGTTTGCAAATTATTATTATTTAGTATTACATTACATACAAACATATACCGGTATCGGCAAAGTACTATCACAGGAGATTTATCTTGAGGTAGTGAATGGAAACATTACAAATTACAAGTGAACATAAAACAAATAAATTTACCAAATATATATATACAATGCAATTGGTAACACAGTAAAGAGATCTTCAGTGAGAGTGACTTAGGGAATAGATCATAAAAGTGAGAGTGACTTAGGAAAGATATCTTTAGTGAGAGTGACTTAGGGAATAGATCATAAAAGTGAGAGTGACTTAGGAAAGATATCTTGAGTGAGAGTGACTTAGGAAAGAGATAATGATTGAGAGTGATTAGCTAAAGAGAGGATGAGAGAGTGATTTAGGAAGATCATGAGTGAGAGTGACCTAGGAAAGATATTAGAAAGAGATAATGATTGAGAGTGACTAGCTAAAGAGAGCATGAGAGAGTTATTTAGGAAGATCATGAGTGAGAGTGACATTAGCACACGGTTAGGTAGGTCAGGTCAGGTCAGGTGAGGTGAGGTAGGGCACGAGTCAAGGGCAGGGCGGCGATACTCAGAAAAGCTTCAGGGTGTGGAAGTCCCTGAAGCAGTCGCTGTGGCAAAGGAGGACCTTGCACTCCTGGCACATGGTGGTGACCCTGGGCTTTGTCCTGGGCCTCCTCGTGGTGTTGGAGCAGGCGTAGCACACCAGCTGCTTTCTCCGATTGCCAACAAACTCGGTGTGGGCTGGGAAATGCCGTGACAGAGCTACCTGTATACGGTCGGGGGCATGGGCACCACGCCAACCCACTTTAGGTTTAGTGGGCTCGCCGAACTTCTCCAGGAGTTGGTACGATACATTGTACACAAACTCCCGGAACTTGAGCTTCTTGTTCGGGGCCATTTCCCTTTTCACAAGCCATATATTGTAGGCGTTGAGCATGGTAATATCCACAAGATGATGGAAGAGCTTGTGGTACCACTTGATTGTCTTTCTCAGACACTCAACGCCTGCGAGTTGGCAGTCGGACTTGTCCACCAGGCGCATATTCTTGGTGTAATCCACCACCATGTCAGGTTTTTCAATTATTTCTTGGTCCGGTAGTGGATTTTGCCTGGGTCGACTTGGGTGCCTGTGTGGACAGTTGACAGCAGGTGAACATCACGTCTGTCCTTCCACTTGATGGCCAACACTTTGCTAGAGTTCTCCATCATTTTGTATTTCCCTCGTCCCCTTCGTCCCCTTCTTCGTGCTCTTCTCTCCCGGTATTCCTGAACCAGGTCGTCCTCCGAAGGTATGTCACTGGATGATGAATTTTCAAGTGGCATTACACGACCGACGAACTTCGGCATTAACTTTCTTGTCTTTCTGACAGTCCCACATGACCCCGTTTGGTTGTCATGTAAAAACTGGCAGAGAGCAAGAGAAGTATACCAAATGTCAGTGTACAATGTGTGCCCCTTGCCCATGTATGGTTCCATAATTTTCTTCACGATGACCCCAGACAAGCCCAAGGGGACATTGGCAGCGACTCTTGGCACGTCTATATCAGTTCCAGTGTATACGATCATGTCAAGCACTATGCCGGTCTCAGAGTCACACAAGACGCACAATTTGATCCCAAACCTGTGCCTCTTCAAGAGGATATACTGCTTGAAACAAGACGACCTTTGAAGAGCACGAGCGACTCATCGATCACCAAGTTGTGGAAAGGAGTGAAGTATTTTTTGTACCTCGCCATCAACATGGTGAAAACATCACAAATTTTCCAGATTCTGTCATCTCTGTTAGGATTGTCATTGTCTGAGAAGTGAATGAATCTCAGCAGCAATAAAAATCTTGCACGGGTCATGTACTTGTTGAAAATTGGTGTGGCGATGAGTGGGTCGTGTTTCCAGTAATGTTGCAGCACATACTTCTTGCAAAGAGGCATGAGCAACAACAGGGCAAAGAACGTCATGAATTCGTTGGTAGTAGTATCCACCCAGGTATCGTATTCTCGCCCTTGGAGATATCATGTGCATTCTGTCCCACACCCACCTGTAGTAGGGGTTGGTTCGGGCCACAATGAACGCCATAATCTCCAAGTCAAAGAATGCCAAGAAGAAATCCATCTCGCTTGCATTATCATCACAGGGCCAATCTGCTGTTGAATCCGATTGACTTTCATCAAACTGGTGCAAGTCAGGTCTGAAATCGGCCCCATCTGACCATGCAAACGCATGAATATTTGCATCCCGCACGGGCAAATTGTCGTCATCATCATCATCGTCAGCACCACCTTCGGATAGGTCACTATCTTGGTCCCGATAAAGGCTATCGTCGTCGCCCTCCTCAGACGACGAACGCCCTTCCTCGTTCCCACCGTCGGCCTCTGACTCACTATCACTGTCTACGCCGCCCCAATCCCTCTCTTCGTCGTCCAAATCCCCATTCACTACTATCCCCTTCGTCACCAAATAGCAGGGCGGCATATTTGGAGGGCGTCAGGGGATTCCACCTCCGTATTCTAACAGGCGTCTTCTGGAAAGGGGCGGAACGGCCGGCAGAGGTGGAAGGGCCGGCAGAGGTTGAAGGGCCAGCAGAGGTGGAAGGGTCAGCAGAGGATGAAGGGCCAGCAGAGGTGGAAGGGCCAGCAGTGGCAGTTGCAGGGGTGGCGGCGGCTGCAGGGGCAGTGGCAGGGGCGGCCCGTGGTGGCACGATGGGGGTAGAGGCAGGCTGTGTTTTCTTCCCCTTCACCTTCCTTTTTGTCCCTGCGGCGGCAGGGACAGGAGCAGGGGCAGTTGCAGGGGCGGCGGCGGCTGCAGGGGCAGGGGCATGGGCAGGGGCAGCCCGTGGTGGCACGATGGGGGTAGAGGCAGGCTGGGTTTTCTTGCCCATCGTCTTCTCTTTTGTCCCTGCGGCGGCATGGGCAGTGGCAGGGGCGGCGGCGGCTGCAGGGGCAGGGACAGGGGCAGGGGCGGCCCATGGTGGCACGATGGGGGTAGAGGCAGGCTGGGTTTTCTTGCCCTTCCCTTTCCCTTTCCCTTTCTGTCCAGTCGCCCCCGCAGGTCCTGCGTCCCTAGGGCTGCCTCCTCCGGATGTAGAAGGCCCTCCTGTAGAGGCGGCGTGGGTGATAGAGGTGGTACTGGTAGCAGTAGTAGGCGCACTGACATCGGGAAAGGCCAGTGACCTTTGGGCACGTACCGTACCACTTGCACGTGCCTTACGTGCCTTTTGTGGGGCACGAACATCTTCCTCGGAGTCACTACTATAATCGTAGAGGTAAAAGCCTTCTGGGCAGCCACTCTCTTCCTTCCACGGGCACTAACACCACCTGAAGGAGGGCTGGTTGTGTCAGAAGGGCGCACGGGAGAGGGACATGTAGGTTCCATGGTAAAAAATTGGTATCTGACTGTACGCGCACGACTGAGGTGTGTGGGTGGGTGGTATCGAGAATTGCCATGTAGTACTACTCACGCACCAATTTGTAGCCGCCTGCGGTTTTGGTGCGTGTTTGAAAACCGCCCTCTTAAGAGCTTTGCCGCCGTTACCCAGTAAAACTTCTTATGAGCTTTGCTGCTGTTGCCAGGTTAATTAAACCGAATTTGGTCTACCCTCTCTGTGTTTGCCTAACCTAGCTTAATTTTGTATCCTAAGTACATTTTAGACTAACCTAACTTTACTTACCCTTCAATATCCCAACCATAAATTTATCTTAATTCTTATTAAACCTTCACCTATACCCACACCTTATCTTACCCAAATCTATAATTCAAAGAGTAAGTAAAGGAGCTCAAGAGTGAACTAAAATACGTGAGGTCGAATCCATCTATGGCCGATAACATTTTAACTTTAACCATAACACTTCCGAGGACACCTAGTGGCCATATAGACGGAGGCTGGGAAAGGGAACAAAGGGAATAGTAGGACAAGAAAGAGAAGGGTGAAGGGCAAAATATATATAATATAAACAATGATGTGGTAAACAAAAAGTAGAAATGGATGAAAATGGATTGGGAATGATTGGAATTATAGTGGACTACTTATCAGAAGAGGGAGGGGAGGAAGAGGGCAAGAAGGGCAGGAGTGAACGGAAAGAGTGGACAGTCCTACCAGCAGACATTATAGACTGCAGCACCATTAATTCCTTTAAACTTCGCCTAGACAAATATCTTGCATCAAACCCGCGACTGATTGCGTTTGTAAATGGATAACTTTATTATATTCCTCCCTCAGATTCATCAAGGATTATTGCGTATATATATTACTAAGACGTTAGTCTCTTTTTCCCAGATATACGAAAGATCACTTATAACTGTGTTATGTTACTAACCCACCTGTCCCCTACTAACTTCCCAATCCTGCCATGGACATTTGTTCCAGGGCAGTAGTTCACTTTCCAATTTTCCCTTACCCACTCTAAATCACTGTTTGGACACATGCTCCTCAGTGTTGTGGAGGACAAGCAGCCTAGAGGGGTCACTATATATGTTGTTGCTTGATTTCCTTTGTACTCCTTTGTACCAGTCCAACGTCTTCCTGTAGGACAGATATATGTTGGGTGGCAGGAGGGAGGGTAGGGGAAATAATAGAGGGAAAGGAGAGATACGTGAGGGAATATGAAGAACATATGTTTCAGAAGAGATAAAGGTGGAGAGCATTGGGGAAACGTGGTAACAGGAATTGAGAAGGTGAATAGTGATGACGGGAGGATGGGGAAGAAGGGTCACTGTGTAAGATAATGGGTTAAGTAACAAACGGAAAGTGAGGCAAAGAAACAGTGTAAAATATATAGTAAGGAAAGAAAAGAAGTGATTATGAAGATACCCAGGGGGCATAACAGGTTTACCAGACATGGGTTGTTGTAAAAGGTTGTTGGGTATGAATGTGTTCAGGGGACCTCCCTGAACAACATCCAGGTGGACTACCCGAAAAATATGCTGCTGAAAAAAAATGGCGGCCATTTTTCAAAATCGCCGCCATTTTTCAAAATGGCCACCATTTTCAAGTAGTGTTGACCAATTTTGAAGATAATATTTGAATAAAACCTTTCACCATGTGTGGGGTATCACGTTAAAGGAAATAAATTATCTTCAAGATGATGTAACATTTAATGAGCTTAGTGGTGATTTTCATAACCATATCTGGCTATAAATATGATTTTTTGCCATTTTTTTACAAAATATAAATTCCACCGTAATATAAATGTCTCTACATTTCACAAATCCTTTTCAGTAATGAATTGAAACTTTCCAGGAAACTGCCCATATATATGGTTAAGGTAAGTATGGTATTCACTTCCTAATCACTATCTGAGTCACTGCTACTGTCACTGAACTCCGGTGTCACAATATCCTGCATCCTGCTACATTTGATTGATAGTCCTTGGCAGCGGCATTCCAAGTAGCATGGAACTGCTTTCTGAGCACATACATACATACATACATACATACATAACATTTTAAGAGTGAGTGTTCCACACATAAGTGCAGTTTCAGTCTCTAGTCCTAATGGCGGCGTTCCAGGCAACCCTGTTAAGGGCTGCTTCACTTGTCAAGTTCTTGGATTTGAGATTGGCGCGTATAGTCCGATCCCAGGTCTTCCTCGGTCCACCCCTTGGTGCAGCTCCCTCCACAATCACAGATCTGCATTTTTTCACCCAATTTTGTTCATCCATTCTCTCCACATGTCCATACCATCCCAGTCTACTTGTACGCATCACCTCGCTAATACTCTTTATACCTAAACGTCTCCTCAGCTCAACATTTGTTATTCTATCCTGTAACCTGGCCCCACACATCCATCTCACCATTCTCATCTCATTACGCTCCATTCTGCTGATATCCTCTACTTTAACGGCCCATGTTTCTGAGGCATACGTCATTGCACTTCTAACACATGAGGCATACACCTTTCCCTTCAGGAGGAGAGGCATTTTTTTCATGATTAGGATTGGCATCAGTTCTCTGAACTTCCCCCAGCCACACCTAATTCTAGCAAAAGTGGCAGCCTCGGCCCCACCACCGGCAGAGATGGTATCTCCTAGGTAACAAAACTTTTTCACCAGCTCCAAAGACTTATTTACAAAATTCACAGCCACAGGATCATCGTTTAACACAAGCTCGCCTTTGCACACTACGCACTCACATTTCTCTATTTCTGACTTAACCTTCGGCAGGGGTCCCTTTATTCTACTACAGCGCTTACTTCCATTGTGTACCCAACATCGACAGATGCTACATTGAATTGAGTTAACGCCGACTCCCTTTCCACACACTGCACATGGGTATGCACCGCTCTTTTCCACATTGCCTCGTCTCAATCTACAAATAGTTCCTCTTGGACCCCTTGACACATCCGCATGATATTGCCTTCTTCATTGAAATGGGCCAGGCTGGGTGGGTACATGGAACTGCGACAACATGATGACCATCCAGAGACCACCCAAAGTCTGTCCAGGGTGGGATTTGTGGCTGGGCAATGTGAGCAGTCTTATCTATGATCGTTGAAAGGGCAGCTCGTTTTACATGTAAAAGGAATGTATTTTCTGTGGGGGCAAGAGCTTTAGAAGAGTAGACCTGTTGTTCAAAAACTTGTATGCCCTGAGCTTGCCCAAATCAGACTCCTGGAAGTCATCAGCTGCTCTTGTGTAAACAGAAGTGGTGATGGTCATTGCTTCCTTGATAAGTTCTTCTGATACAATGTCAGTAGGGTTCTCACCAAATTCTTCAATCATGGGTAGGTCGAGGCTCAAGCTGCATTTGAACCATGCCTTTTTGCCAGTGAAATAAAGATAACTCGTAGTGTCTCTGCCACTCAGGCTATGGATAAAGGGCATTGCACGACACAATGAAGTTCCTAGCGCCACTACCATTTCATGGATTGGTAAGTATGTGTTCTCAGCTGTCCTCACTCATAGTTCTGGTAGATTTCGCAGGTGTGTTGCTCCATAGTGTAAACACATGGTAATAATATCTGTGTCATTGGCAGGGATAACTACTCTTTCAACTCCATCATGCTGGACACTGTACAGAGTGTGCAGAATAATCCTTGTGCCAGCCTCCTTCTGTGTTGATTCTAGAGCAGGAACATCCACAACAGATGCTCTTGTGATTAATACTCTCTTCGTCTCCTCTTTGAACCCACCACCCAGGAAGAGATGTGTAGGTTCAACAGCAGGGTCCAGATACCTATTCTCACACCATTTCTCACATAGGAAGTTCAAGAGGTTAGCCTTGTTTGTGTTAATTGCGAAGAATTCTTGTGGGTCAGGAGCTGTGTACTGGTCATTGACTTCATATTCTTTGCCAGGTTTTGATCGGGCATACCTGTGTTGTTGCTTGGCTGACTTCAGCGTTGGTCAACTGTAGCTGTCACAGCAGAAGTGTATGAAGTCTGTACCAGCAGACATATCAATCAGTAGTCGATATTTGTATCTTTCAGCAATGGTCCCAAACCTTTCTCCTTTGTAGAAAGACCAGTGTCGAATGGCATACATGGCACCAATGACTACTGCTGTTTTTCTATCATATTGGGGCAGGGTTGGAGTGCTGCTAACTTTGGTCTCCCCTTTCAGAGTTTTCAATAGGCTTGACTTGGTACCTGTTCTCATTCTGCCATCATCCTGGAAGAAAGATGGTGGGTAGTCACTGCATTCATGGTTCCCTATGAAGTCAACAAGGTCTACTTCTCCACCACTAGCAATGATCTATGTCATACGCAAAAGGGCAGTTATTTCATTACTCTTCCCTGGAGCAGCTGTTTTACTCACTGACTTCTTTCTTTTCTTGTTTTGTGTGTGGAAGGTATTCAGCTTCACAATTCTTGTCTTCTTCTGATCACTGGTCAGTGGATGAGTAAGTGCCTCCAAACCCAATGTTTTCACCCTGGTCAGGTTGCCCTTAAGTTTGCCCTTAAGTTTGCCATCAGCGCATTGCCCAAGTGCTATATTTATTATCGATGTTGTGGTTCCACAGAATGGGCTTGTCTCTACAGCTGCCATTACCATGATCACCATCTCTGCATCCCTTGTGACTCGACTTAAGCCAGAATCATGATGAGGGCTGGATGAATTAAGATGTAGCATGGATTTCAACTCTGCAGAGACTGCAGCTGTGATGGGTTTTGTGTAAAGCCATTTCATCCTTGTAGCAGGTTTTAGTGTAATACCATCAAGACCACTCGCTTCCTTGGCATCAGCATTGTAAGTCTGTTCCAGAAGCATGTCAGGGGAGACACTGTTTTGCCTGCCATCGGCTCTCCTCCTGACAAATGCACCTGCCATTAGTCCTTCATGTACATCTGGGGCTGTTTCAGGTAGTTTCTTCATCTCTGCCAGATGGAGAGGCAAAAATTGCTGCCCATATTTGTAGTGCCCTGCTGCTGTGAGATAATGTAACATTCGTGATGATTCACAGAGATGTCCTGATGCAAAATATACAAAAGGCTGTTTTAACCAATATGAAAGTGTTAACTTTGAGCCCTATAACTTTTGTGTTTGAAAAGCAAGGAACTTGTCATTTTCACACAGTGTTGAGCATACATAAAGGCAGTTTTTCCACAATGTTTCAATTAATATATGCGAAGGATTTCTATAATGTGAAGAAATATATATTATGGTGTAATTAATATTTTGGGAAAAAATTGTCAAATATCATATTTATGGACCAATATCTGTATTTAAATCATAACTAAGCTCATTAAATGTTATATCATCTTGAAGATAATTTAATTCCCGTTAACATGATACCCCACACGTGGTGAAAGGAGGTTTTATTCAAGTATTATCTTCAAAAGTGCTCAACACTATTTAAACATGGCGACCATTTTGAAGAATGGCCACCATTGTTTTTCAGCAACATATTTTTCGGGTAGTCCACCTGGAAGTTGTTCAGGGAGGTCCCCTGAACACATTGATACCCAACAACCTTTTACAACATCCCATGTCTGGTTGACCCCAAAAATGGGCTTTTGCCCCCTGGGTAAGAGGGAAACTGTTGAATAATAAGGGGAGAGGGAGACAACGAGAGTGAGTGTAGGGACAAATTATGGTGGGTAATGCGAAAAAAAGTTGAGAAGGGGAGGAAACATGGGGAAGAAGGAAAGACAGAATATGGCCATATAATTATAAAGGGGGTATCCCACTGTGCGACTTTTCGATGGCGAATGCCGTGCGACCGTGTTTGTTTTCTATGTCCCAAAATTTGCGGCGAATAGGGTTTTTTCAGAAACGAATGAAAGCGAAAAAAGCGAATTTCCTCGATTGCAGTGGCACGGAAGTACGACCAAAGTGCGAATATGGCAACATTTTTGGCGAAAATGACGAATGGTGTGCGACAATTGACGGCAATTCATGGCGAAAGTGGCGAACGATGATGGCGAAAATACCGAATGCACGGCGATTGTTGGACCATGTAATGAGATAAAACCGCAGAGGTTGTGCGACTTATGGCAAATATGGCGAATGCCATGTGTGTGTGTGTGTGTGTGTGTGTTTGTGTGTGTGTGAAAAGGCGAAATGTGGAAAAGATGGACATTCTGTGTGTGTGTGTGTGTTGTAGAGTGCATGTGCAACTGTGCATGTATGCGTGCTGTAGTGAGTGTGTGTGTGTGTGTGTGTGTGTGAACAGTCGAAATGTGGAAAAGCTGGACATTCTCTGTGTGTGTGTGTGTTGTAGAGTGTGTGTGCAACTGTGCATGTATGTGTGCTGTAATGAGCGTGTGTGTGTGTGTGTGTGAAAAGGCGAAATGTGGAACAGCTGGACATTGTGTGTGTGTGTGTGTGTGTGTATGGATCAATGTGTACAAGCCTTATCCCGGAATATCTGAACAATACTTGGGAGAACAACAATGATGCACTGACGAATTATTCTGAACAATTAACAGTCCCACAGAGAACATTAACTTTGTTTTATATTTTCGTTCGAAGTTCACAATCTCGTTTACATAAGGTCTATTACAAAAACATATGCCCTCGAATCAAAATGTAAATATAACTGTGGGTATTTCTGAGTGTCTGTGCATCTATGGAATAGGAGTATTCCCACTCAAGATACAATTATGGATTTATTTTTTGTTTCCTTGCAATTATAAGACTATTGTATTCAGATTAGGAAGTGTAGATGGAGGTCAGAGGGTTAATTGAGATACTCTTTACCCTTCTAGTTACCACAGATCATTCCAAAGCTAGATCAAATCTTCTAAATGTAGTCAGAATATACTGTCAAAATGCGTCCTAATCTTCAAAGGGTTAAGTAGAAGTAACTATTAAATTAACACTGTCACTATTATGATAGTTTGTTTCCTCTAATTCGAGTTATCATTTGTCGATTTAAGGGGAGATTTCCACTTGAAGGATTTTATTCTAAACCCCTTTCTCCGACATGTTTAGCACCATTCCTTTTGAAATTTTAAGACATTCGCCCCATTCGAACGTTCCCTTAAATACAGCTTAGACAGGGCCTTTTGAAATAACTATGCCTCACATACACACTCGACATAGCCACACAACAATAACACACACAACACGTGTTTCGGTAATGGTTCCGGTACACTGACTTTTAATTTGAACCATAGTTTGAACTTATAACTCGTGTTATATAAGTTTATTATGAAATATTATGAAGAATTAATTAGGTAAGTATACATAACCTACTGTTATGTATATATTACTTATGATTAAATTATCGTATTTCGGCGGATTTGGTCACTCGGAAAATTAGCTGATGAATCTCGGTGCTCCAAATTCACTTGCATTGAAATTATATTCTTTGTACAAGACCACCCATGGTTTTGCAGGTTTTAGTTAAGGCTTAGACAATAGACATGTTTCTTTATACGCCGGTATATATGGGATACTCAGTTTCATTTCATCTGACGGTATTGAATCCCATTTATCGATACTTAATGGACAAATATGAAACCATGTATCTGCATCATATTAACCCCTTCACTACCATGACGTAATTGTCATCATATTCAGGTTACCAATATACGATTTTCTTTAGTATATAATCTACCTCTAGGACTCATATGGCTAAATACGATCTCAATAAACCCTCTGAATAACATAAGTCGTCTTGAAACTTTAACATCGTCTATCTTTAGCCAGAATGAAAGTTATGGGGGTGAAGGGGTTAAGTCCAAGTTTATATAATTAGCACCACATTTCACTACAAAATCTTCAAAATAACTGAGAAATCCTGATGGGAACTTTGCATTTTTTTTACCGTCAGTTGAAAAGAAACAGACTATAGTGAGAGACACATCAACAGTCACATAAAAACCCACCAATCACCTCAGTTCGCCACATGTCGCATGTCATTCATATGGCATTGGCAATAATTCGTCGACTAATTCGCTGCATTCGTGCTACTGGCGCGCTACTCTCGCCCTATTCCCTATTCGCTCGAAAAGCAGCGTTGCCAATAATTAGAATTTGCAAATTGGCGAATTGGTGCGAGTTGTGCGACTATAGTGCGACCATGGGCGAATGAAGTGAGACAAAGGGCGAACATTCGCCAACATTCGCCAAAACTTTCAGTTCGCCGCCGTTTTTTGGGTATGCTCAAAATTTAACGGCGAATCTGGGCGAACATGGGCGACGCTAGGGCGACCGTTGTGCGAGTTTGGCGACAATTGGAGAATGTTCGAGCGAATATGGCTATTTTTGGAACATAGACAAAAAAATCCCGTCGCCCTCTGTCGCTGGGCGTTCGCCATCGAAAAATCGCACAGTGGGATACCCCCTTTAGGGATCTAAGCTAGGCGGTATCCCACTGTGCGAATGGTCGATGGCGAGTGCCCGGCGACAGGCGGCGACAAGATTTTTTTGTCTATGCTTCAAAGTTCCCCATAATCGCTCGAATATTCTCCAAATGTCGCGGAAAGCGCACAGCATTTGTCCTGGCGTCTCCCCTGTTCGCCCAAATTCACCCAGAATTGCCATTAGTTATTAGCATGTTCAAATAACGGCGGCGAATTCAAAATATTGGCAAAAGTCGTCCTATTATCTCATGTCATTCGTCTTTGCTCGCACGAGAGTCCTACAATTCGTACCATTGTCGTCTGATTCACCCTGATTCGCCAATTTGCAAATTCCAATTATTGGCAATGCTGTTTTTGAGCGAATATGGCGATAACCCTACGACAGTAGCTCGAATGCAGCGAATGTGTTGACGAATTATTGCCAATGCCATACGAATGACATGCGATATGTGGCAGCGAAATGAGACAATAGGTGGGTTTTTTTGTGACTGTGGATGTGTCTCTCACTATACTCTGTTTCTTTTTAACTGACATTAAAACAGTGCAAAGTTCCCATCAGGATTTCTCAGTTATATTGAAGATTTTGTAGTGAAATGTGGTGCTAATTAAATGAAATTGGACTTAATATGATGCAGAGACATGGTTTCATATTTTTCCAATAAGTATCGAGAAATTAGGGATGTAATACCGTCAGATGAAATTAAACCGCGTATACCGTATATACCGGCGTATAAAGAAACCTTTCTAAGCCTTAAACCTCCTGGCCCGGGCCGGCTCTCCAAAGGACGGAGCTCGTATCCGGGCGATCTGGCCGAATATCAACAAAAGTAAACTAAGGCTAATCTCGCTTAATATATTACCTACATTAATCAAACATATATAGAAATGGGCGCCTTACCTTGCTGCGTAGAATTGCGGTGAGTAGAGCTCTCTAGCTCAACTGGTTCCGGAGTGATGGTGATGGAAGTGGAGGTAACTTTTGACGCATATTTACCTCGGCGCGTCCGAACACTCAACCGCGGCCCCGGCTACGACGCCCAGTTGGACTCGTCGCTCCACCCGCAATTATGCCGGGAAGCGATTTAATAGTGTGTTATTGGTTATTATGTCATTTATTATAGTTATTATGTTATTTTCACTCAATAAAGTTATTTACATGAACTTATTTGTGTCTCTGTCACTTATTACTTCGTATTACTATTATTATTATGATTATAGTGTCACTTTCACTGGACTTTGATAATTGATAGTGTCATTTTCCCTTTTATGTATTGTTAGGTAAGCTAATAATATATATAGTGTCACTGTCACTTGTTCATATTGTTATGAAGGCACTTATTATTACTTGTGTGTGTCTCTTTCACTTATACTTAGTTTTATTATTATTATACTGTCACTTTGACTGGCCTAGGCTTATTGAGTGTCATTTTCACTTATTTATTGTTAGAAATATATATTTTAGTGTCACTTTCACTTGTTCATATTGTTATTGAAGGCACTAAGTTTTATTATTACTTATATGTGTCCTTTTCACTTATACTTAGTTATATTATTATTCTTAGCCTACATTTGAGTGTCACTTTCACTTCAAAAGTTTATTAGAGTATGGAAGTCATTGAAGCAGGTGCCATAACACAGTCCAACTTGACACTCGAGGCATTCCCAAGTGGTTTTTGTCACTTTGCAGGGTCTTCGTGTTGTGTGGCTGCACACATGTGACCTCTTCTGACTCCTAACTTTACTACCTGGTGCTATGAAAGGAAGGGCGTTGAGCTGGTGCTTCCTGAAAAATTCAGCACACCCCGTTCAGCTGGCCTGGTCCTTGTAGTGGTCTCCCTGGTGTACCCGCATATTTAGCCAGGAGCTCAAGTATCACCTGTTTGTGGAACTTCCGCAGGGACTTGTACTTCTTGGCTCCTGGAGTCCTCAGACTGTAGATGTTGTACGCATTAAGGATCGCAGGCAGTCGATGAAGCCCATCTGCATGTCAGACTTGTCGACGAGGCGCATATTTAGGTTGTAGTCCAGGATAGCAGCTGGTTTCTGGACGGGGTTCTTGGTTCTTCGGTCCACCTTCCCTGTGGCGACCATCTCGGCCTTGTGGCATGTGGTGAGGAGGTTGACCTTGCGCTGGTCATGCCAGTGGATGGAGAGGATGGGGCCACTCTTCTTGTGGAAGATGTCCACCTTCTTCGTCTTGGTTGGGTAGCCTGGCATGCCCTTCCTCTTGCCCTTGACTGTGCTGACAGTTCCGGTCTTGCGGTCATGGAGGTACTTGGTCAGGAGAGGCGACGTGTAGTAATTATCGGTGTAGAGGATGTGGTTTTTATTGAAGTGCTTCTTCATCATCTTCTTCACTACAGCGCCACCAAAACCAATGAGGGGGTCAGTCACAATTTCTCCACCCTTGCCGCTGTAGACTATAAAGTCCAGCACATACCCCGTCAAACAGTCGCAGAGGACGAAGAGCTTGATGCCGAAGCGGTGTCTCTTGGACGGGATATACTGTCGGAAGTGCAGCCTACCACGGAACAGGACCAGAGACTCGTCGAGACACATCTTCTGGAAAGGAATCAGGTAGGTGGTGAACCGATGACGTATCATGTCATACAGCTTCCTGATCTTCCATAATGAGTCGGGAAGGTGGACTGCCATGCTGTTTGTCAGGTGGAGATAGGAGAGGATGTCGAAGTACCTGTCCCTGGACATGTACTTGCCAAATGCTGGAGTCGTTATGATGTCGCCAGTGATCCAGTAGTCTGCCAGAGCGTGCTTCCTGATATGTGTCATCAGCATTGTGAGTGACAAGAACACATATAGTTCTGCCACAGTGACAGCTCTCCATGCCACCATCTTGGCACTGGTCTTCCTCCCAAGAAAGTTGGCCACTCTTCAAGTGGTATTACTAGTGTGCCACAGCCCTCAACACACCGCAGAGCATTATTTGATGCGGAGAAGCCCTCGGCTCGCCGCAAAAGGAGCCCAACTTCCGAGGCCGAGGCTCCCATTGTTGAAGCTCCCGCAGCCTCCCGCGCCCCACACCGCCGACGCCCGGTCACTTCTTCACCAGAATTGTCTCCTGAAGAGGATGCTGACGACCCCAACATTGCCCCAGATGACCTGACGTCGCCTGAGGAGGAAGAGGAACAGGAAGAGGAAGAGGAAGAGGAACAGGAAGAGAAAGAGGAAGAGGAACAGGAAGAGGAAGAGGAAGCCCCGACAAGACGAGCGAGAGGGCGAGGTCGTGGACATGGTCAGTCTGCCGACGCCGCTGCCCCTGGGCGTGGGCGTGGGCATGCAGGGCGTCCGCATGGCCAAGGGCGTGTGCCAGGGCGTCCAGGGCGTGTGCCCGCTGCACCTGCACGTGCTCGAGCATCAGCATCCGACCTGTTTGTATGGACAGATGGGGCTGATTTTGAGCCAGATTGTCCTGCCTTTGACGAGGTACAGATGGGTTCCGAGGTGTCACCAACATTTCCCTGTGGCCCAGCTGCTACCCCCAGTGAAATTTTCTGTGGCTTCTATGACAATGAAGTCATGGAATACCTCGTCGAGGAGACCAACAACCATCATGAGATCTGTGCCAACTTTCTTGGGAGGAAGACCAGTGCCAAGATGGTGGCATGGAGAGCTGTCACTGTGGCAGAACTATATGTGTTCTTGGCACTCATAATGCTGATGACACATATCAGGAAGCACGCTCTGGCAGACTACTGGATCACTGGCGACATCATAACGACTCCAGCATTTGGCAAGTACATGTCCAGGGACAGGTACTTCGACATCCTCTCCTATCTCCACCTGACAAACAACATGGCAGTCCACCTTCCCGACTCATTATGGAAGATCAGGAAGCTGTATGACATGATACGTCATCGGTTCACCACATTTTGGAGGGGTTAACATTTTGTCTGTAGAGGTTCGACACACTCGCGGTGTCTCCCTACCTACTTCTTGGTTGTCTGCTGGGCTATTTAATGCTAGACTGGGGTGAGGCTAATGATGTTGTGATTTCCGATGTGTACCAGGTTTTGTTGAACTTGTACAATCGCAACGGATACGTGGGAAGCCTAGGTTGTCTTTCTGACTTGTACCTTGTGAGTTTAGCACTGTGTTGCGAGTGAGGGCTTTTGCCTCTGCCACCCAACACTATGCTAACTCGTTTTGCTTTGACTTGAAGATGGTCGCCAGAAGAGAACCAGATACTAGCGATCTGGATCTCTCAAGAGAGCACCCCGTCATTTAACGTAATTTGGCCGTACAGTCTTAAGGACCTCGCTAGGCTATGAGCCGCTTGCTCAGCCATTGTTTCCTAGCCTACGACATCCCAGCTAGACTTTATTCGCCTAGTAGACACCCGATTAGGATAATAAACTCTTATGTTATGTATGCAGCATTTTTATTCACGTTGATTGTAAGCCTTGGTTGTTGTTGAGTTGCACAACCCGAGCAGGCTTTTGCGTTGCCTGAGGAAGTACTTCTTTTGTTGTTGGAGATAACACTATTGTGCATTTATCGTTATTCCCGTGCCAGTTAACACTGTATGTCCCTACACTTGTCATATCGTGTTCCTGCTCTATATAACAGTTCAAAATCCGATTCGATCATCTTAACCCTCTCACGACCATATGACGCAGAGGTTGCCAGATTAGCAATAAGAAATAGAGTTCTCTCACTCTTATAATTACCTCTCCAAAATTAGTTTTCTGCCCACACCTAATTCAAAGACAACTGCAGAGGTTAAAGTAACTAAATTAAAGGTTTCTAAATACCCCTGATGGTAACAAAGGCTTTAAAGTATCCCTAATAGGCTCAAAATTGCGTCAAGAACGTGAGAGGGTTAAGCAGCATCAGACTTTCTTCAGAAGATTCCTGTTCGATGCTTTAGGACTTTCATTCACTTTCTTTAATATAGGAGTGACAGTTTATTATTGTTTAGAGTAACTTTAATTATACCTTCTTCTTGTTTGCATTAAATCATTCCAGTGATTTAATTAAGCTCTCTATCATTTTCCTTGTATACATTATTAACGTAATTGTATGTTGTTGTGATCAGGCTGTATCAGAGATCAGCAGCCTGTAGTAGTAGTGCACTTATACCGAGTTAGAGGATACCCCGCTATCGCAGATTTAACTCTGGAGGGTATAGATGTTTTTGTGCGCCGGCATTATAAGTTCGAGGGTTGGATCTAGTGTTACCGTTGTGGCTGTGTGCCTTTCTAGTCCAATGATTAAGAGCCCTTGTTTTATACGAGTTCCGGTCGTAACAAATGGCGACCTTGCTCGGGATTTTGTGAACTTAGAGAAATATTGCAGGAGTGTTGTGGTCATTTGTTTTTGTTTGAAGGAATATAGTGGACACAGATTTTTTTTTGGCAAGTAGTATAACACTTAAGAGTCTTCAAGCATTTTTGAGTGAATAGTGCTACATGAGAGTTTAGGTACTCCTTTTTTTTTTATAAACGTTGAGAATTTTCGGTGGACACTATGTCGGACGACGGAGCAGTGTACAGTGAGGACACAGTACGGGAAGCAGGCTCTGAGGTGCAGAGGCTGGGTTTGTTAGATGACATGAGAGTAATAACTAGTGAGGAGGATGCAAGGAAATTTCTGGAAATGCCTATTACCGTTAACCGGGTGGCGGGGATTGATCGGTATGGTCTCCAGTGTTTGGCCACGGTCATGGGGCATGTGGGCACTAGCAGCATGACGAGAAGTGACCTGGTGGCATGTGTGCTGGGCGGGGTGCGTGGTGCACAGGGTGGAGCGGGTGCTTTGGGACCTTCGGCCAAGCCCCCCCTCCACTCTACTCCC
Source organism: Paralithodes platypus (assembly GCA_032716605.1). Lineage (NCBI taxonomy): Eukaryota > Metazoa > Arthropoda > Malacostraca > Decapoda > Lithodidae > Paralithodes > Paralithodes platypus. The sequence goes on along the minus strand of CM064523.1, from coordinate 55,462,867 downwards.
ATCGTGCTTTCTAGAACACCGGATCCGACGTTCCCGCAGGCCGATAGTCACTGGCAGCGTGGTTTGCCCCCGGGTGGATCACAAGGGGGGTCTCCAATTGTTGCATCTCCTCCTCCTCAAGGTTTAACTGCAGATATGATCTTCCAGCTTGAGATGGCTAAAATGCAGGCTGAGCAACGAAAGCATGAGGCTGAGCTCGAGCAACGAAAGTATGAGTTCGAGCAACGAAAGTATGAGGCTGAGCTCAAGCAACAACAGCAGCAGCGGGAAGCTGAGCTTCAGGTTGAGGCTACGAAGTACTGTGCAGACATAGATCTTGAGAAGTCTCGGGTGGAGTCAACAGGGCAGCGTCTCGGTTCTGGGAATCGAGGTCTTGATCAGTCTTTATCGAATCTTCTTAAGTTAGTCCCTGTATTTGACGAGTCGGGTGTCACCGAATTTTTCATGCGTTTTGAGAAGAAGTGCCGGGAGCACCAATGGCCCGAGGTTAAGTGAGCAGCCCTTGTTTCCTCTAGGTTGGTTGGCAAAGGACTCAAGGCATATGATGCGTTGCCCTTGGAGTCTTGCGTCGATTATGAGGTATTGAAGGAAGCTGTTCTGCGGGTGTACGAGTTACAACCAGAGACGTACAGATTGAAGTTCCGGGGTGTAACGAAGAGTCGTGAGTGCACCTTTCTTGAGCATGCCCGGGATCTGTCCGATGCACTTAGAAACTGGCTGCGTTCTGAGAAGGCATCGACGTTTGAGGAGTTGAAAGAGCTGATGCTTCTAGAACAATTGTTCAAGTGTACGGGCGGCGATTTGACGTTGAATCTTAAAGAAAAAACACTGAAAATTCTTCAGGAGGCAGCTGAGATGGCTGACCTTTGGTTATCTTTGATTCGTGAGTGCAGTTCTGCACAGAGAAGTGATGCAGGCAATAAGGAGCGTAACCCTCCCCCTCCCCGAAATACTGATACACATAATTACACTAAGAACAAGAGCAACGACACCAAAACTGACCATAAACCTAGTACCGTCCCGTTTAGAAAGGGTCCGGGTCCTTCCTCACCTCAAGGGAAGCCCAAGGGAAAGCTAGAGTGCTTCCATTGTCATAACGAGCGGCATTTTGCAAGAGCCTGTCCAAGCAAGCTACCTAATGCAGTTGTGTCTTTGGCTCGCAACATTGGGGTGTCCCCGAAGTCGTCTGAGTTTGCCCGGGGTATAACATCAGAGGCTGGGACACAGCCAGTGGAAAAGAATCCGGAAGGCTCGAACCCTGTCCGCGATGTCTTTTGCGACCATCGAGGGCGTGGCTGCGTGAAGTGGGCTGGTAAGAAGCATGGAGTTTAGCTGTTGCGAGACACGGGTGCCTCTCAGACTTTGATGAAGAACTTTACTGGTAGACCAATAAACGCGGCACGGGTCGTTGTGGTGCAAGGTATCAATGCTATCAGGTCATACCCGTTGGTCAGGATGGAACTGGAGGTAGATGGTGTGACACGAGAGTTGGATGTTGGAATTGTGGAGAACTTGCCTGATGGGGGCATCGACCTCCTTCTCGGCAACGACTTTGCGGTGCCTACTTCTGAGGTTTCACCCTTAGTCGTTGCCGAGAAGCCGGCCGACGTGAGTAGGGAGTAACAGGAGTGGATAGAGAAGTGTCATGTACAACCTATGGTGTGCGTTGTTACAAGATCTCTTGCATCCAAAGTGTCACAGCCTATTCCTCAGTCTTCTGATCAACGGAGGAACGGTTGGAAGAAGACGGCTAATGTTGGTAAAAGTTTGGAGAGTTTAGTACCAGCAGCTCTTCTTGGCGACTCAGAATTGGCACCATTGTTGGAGTCTGGAGAAGCCCCAGGACCTGTCACAGCTAGTGAGGAGGTAGGGCAGGAAGAGACTCCGAGGCAGCAACGTTACACACAGAGAAAAAAAGGGTTGCTTAGTTTGATATTGGGGGAGGACATGGGTTGCTTCGGAAGCATTTAGACAGGTTGGCTCCCTCGGATATTAGTAAACTGCAGTTGGAGGATCCGGAAGTTCAGAAGTGTGGTAATGGTGCTGTTGAGCTCGAAGAGGATGGGGATGCAAAGCCAAGAGATTTTTTTATATTGAGGGAATATTGTATCGGCGATTTCAAGACCCGAAGAGAAGTTGGGAGGGTGGGTCAGGAGTGGTAGACCAGCTGGTTGTGCCGAGGGCGTGCAGGGATAGCCTACTAAGGTTGGCCCACGATGTGCCGTTGCACTTGGGAGTACGCAAGACGGTAGCGGCTTTGGTTAAGTTGTTTTGGTGGCCAGGTTTAAAAGCACAGGTTGTGTCATGGGTGGCAATGTGCAGTACCTGCCAGAAGGTGGGGAAACCGAACCAATGCATCCCAAAGGCTCCGTTACAACCTATTCCTGTCATGGGGCCAGCCTTCAGTAAGGTAGTTATAGACATGGTTGGTCCCCTCCCTCCTACTAGTGCCGGTAATACATTTCTCCTGACGATAATGGAAGTAGCGACCCGTTATCCTTATGCATACCCCATGAGGAATAGCATGGCAAAGACGGTGGTTAGGAACTTGCTTTTGTACTTTTCCCGGTATGGTTATCCGCAGGAAATACAATCTGACCAGGGGTCTAACTTTACCTCGAATATATTTACACAAACAATGCAGCAACACGGGATTAATACTGTAGTGTCGTCGGCTTATCACCCTGAGAGCCAAGGGGTGTTAGAGAGGTGGCATTGGACCTTAAAGAGTATGCTCCGTTGTTATTGTCTAGAGAATGGTAAAGACTGGGACCTTGGTTTGCCCTACGTATTGTTCGCTGCGAGAGAGGTACCTGGTGAAAGCCTCGGGTTTAGTCCAAATGAGCTTGTATTTGGTCATCGCATCAGAAGCCCTCTCAACATGGTTAAGGAGATCTGGGAGGGTACTACTAAGCCATGTTCGCTATTGAAATATGTCCTCGAGAGCAGAGAACGGATGTTGAAGAGCTTGGAGTTGGCTGGTCGGAACCTGGTGGGATCCCAGGCCCTGATGAAGGACAGGTACGATCAGAAGGTGAAACTCTGGGAGTTTCAGGTGGGTCAGGAGGTGTTGATCTTGCTACCTTTGGTGGGTCATCCCTTATCCGCTAAGTACACTGGTCCTTATAGGGTGGTGGAGAAGATCTCAGATCTTGACTACCTGGTGGCCACTCCAGACAGGAGGAAGAGAAATCAGTTGTGCCACGTAAATCTGATTAAGGAGTATGTGAGGCGCCCCCCTGAGCCTCTCACTGTCCCGGTGATGACTTGCAGCGGTCAAGGTGGAGAAGGAGGAAGGGACAGTCATGCTCAGGTGGAGGATAACTGGGATTGTCATGTCTCCGCAGACCAGTGGGCGGGGAACTCGAGACAGGTGGCTCACGAGGCTCTAGAGCACCTGCCTGAGCAACAGCGTGTAGCCGTGCAGCACCTGTTCGATTCATACCCTGCTGTGTTTGCGGTGCACCCAGGCCTCACAACTCATGCGGTGCATGATGTGGATGTAGGAGATCACCCACCCTTTAAATCAGTGCCATACCAAGTCCCTCCTATCAAACTCCCAGCACTCAGGGACGAGTTAGCGTATATGTTGGATCGGGGCCTGATAGAAAAGGGTGCAGTTAGGTGGACATCTCCCGTCACTCTGCAAACCAAGCCTGATGGGAAAGTTCGTTTATGTATTGATTTCTAGCGGTTAAACGGTTTAACCCCCACAAATGCTTACCCCCTTCCTCGTGAGGATGACAGTGTCGACAAGATCGGAAAGGCACAGTATTTGACCAAGGTAGACCTAGTGAAAGGTTACTGGCAAGTGCCGCTGTCGGAGCGAGCGAAGGAGGTTTGCGGGTTTATGGTGGATGGTAACACCTACCGTTGTAACGTCATACCCTATGGACTCAAGAATGCACCAGCGACTTTCCAGAATCTGATGAATGACTTAGTAGCAGAAATACCTAACTGTACTGTGTATTTAGACGACGTGATAATTTATGACGATGACTTTGAAAGTCACTGTGCACACATTGAAGCCTTGTTTAACAAGCTTAGTGAAGCGGGCTTGGTGGTGAATCTGGGAAAGTGTGACTTTGTAAGGGCAACTGTGCAGTATCTAGGATTTGTGGTCGGGAGAGGCCAGGTTTGCCCTCCTCAGAATAAGATACAGGCTATCAATCAGTTTCCCTAGACCGACCACCAAGCGGCAGATTATGAGGTTTTTGGGCATGATCGGGTACTATCGCCGCTTCATTCAAGGATATTCAACTGTGTTAGCACCTCTGACTGACTTATTAGCGAAGGATAAGAAGTTTCTGTGGGCGCCGGAGTGTGAAAAGGCATTTTCCCTTGTTAAACACCTTTTATGCACTCATCCAATACTCAGGGCCCCAGACTTCGACAGGCCGTTTCAGTTGGCAACTGATGCCAGCGGGGTTGGGGCTGGTGCCGTCTTGATGCAGACAGACGAAGAGGGCCTGGAACACCCAGTAAGTTTTTTCTCCAAAAAGTTTAATTCGGCCCAGAAGAATTACTGAGTGGTGGAGAAAGAATTACTGGCGATTGTGCTGGCGCTCAGGCACTTCGAGGTGTATGTTCCGGCCTATGGACCAGTTGTGGTAGTGTATACTGATCACCACCCTCTTAAATTTCTCAATCAGTTTCACAATTGGAATATGAGACTGACACGGTGGTCGTTGATGTTACAGGAGTACAATTTAGACATTCGTCATATTGCTGGTAGTGATAACGTGATTGCTGATTGTTTATCGAGGGTGGAGGATCCGAGTTAGGCTACCACAGGTGTGCGGGTTTGTGTGGAGCAAAATTGGCTTGCCCCTGTAAGTGCAGCCGCCATAAACATATTAAAAATGAAAATTCTATAAAATCTTTTTCTTTAATAATTACATTTTTAAGTATGTTATAGCTGAAGTTCTGAGTCGAACCTGTACTTCTCTCAGAAGGCTGGGCTAGTAGAAGCTCGTTCTAGGAGCATAGCAGTATGAATTAAGCTATTGTGTTCGGAGGGGTTGTAATTTTGTTTTTTAAATGAGAACTGAGCTTTGCGTTTCTTTGTTGCGAAGTGGTTAGGGGTGGCGAGTCTTATCGGAGTTCTGCTTGTCAGATATGGAGCTCATGGTTGAGCATCTAATATCTTGGGTGGGGTGTGACGCCTGCAGCTTAGCAGAACGCCACGTGGGCTCAGCCACTCGCTTGGCCACTCGCTAACACTCGCCAGGGCAATGAATTTGGCTAAAGTCTATCTACAATGTTATACTTTCTTTCTTGTAAATCGTCATGTCACGGGCAGCATAGAAGTGGTCTTTACTTTCGTCTGTGACAATGCATTATATTTTATATCATCAGTTATAAGATTAATGTATAAGACTGAATGATACAGCTAGAGAGTGTGAGTGAGTAAGTGCAGAAGGCAGAGTGTTGTGCGCGTAGTGTTACGCGTTGTTTCGGTGACGTCATGCCACGGCCGGGCCCTCCGAGTGGCTGGCCGCTTTGCCGCCCTCCTGCCGCAGCAGGAGGTAGTCCCCCCACACTCCTTGCTGCCTTTGTGCCTTCCTTGCTCAGAGCTTGCCTGACCAGCATAACCTTCACACCTCCCTTGCCATCTGTCCCCGACTTCCACCTATAGAACACTTTCTCTCTCTCTCAACTTCTTACCTCTTATGCTTCTAATCTATTTAACATCATAACTCCCCTTTGGTTCTGCACGATTTCATATATCGGCCATCGTATTATATGCTGAAGCTCTCAGATACTTCATGCTTAGTTAGAAATTTTGGAGGGGTTAACATTTTGTCTGTAGAGGTTCGACACACTCGCGGTGTCTCCCTACCTATTTCTTGGTTGTCTGCTGGGCTATTTAATGCTAGACTGGGGTGAGGCTATTGATGTTGTGATTTCCGATGTGTACCAGGTTTTGTTGAACTTGTACAATCGCAACGGATACGTGGGAAGCCTAGGTTGTCTTTCTGACTGTGTACCTTGTGAGTTTAGCACTGTGTTGCGAGTGAGGGCTTTTGCCTCTGCCACCCAACACTGTGCTAACTCGTTTTGCTTTGACTTGAAGAGGGTCGCCAGGAGATAACCAGATACTAGCGATCTGGATCTCTCAAGAGAGCACCCCGTCATTTAACATAATTTGGCCGTACAGTCTTAAGGACCTCGCTAGGCTACGAGCCGCTTGCTTAGCCATTGTTTCCTAGCCTACGACATCCCAGCTAGACTTTATTCGCCTAGCAGACACCCGATTAGGATTATAAACTCTTATGTTATGTATGCAGCATTTTTATTCACGTTGATTGTAAGCCTTGGTTGTTGTTGAGTTGCACAACCCGAGCAGGCTTTTGCGTTGCCTGAGGAAGTACTTCGTTTGTTGTTGGAGATAAACTATTGTGCATTTATCGTTATTCCCGTGCCAGTTAACACTGTATGTCCCTACACTTGTCATATCTTGTTCCTGCTCTATATAACAGTTCAAAATCCGATTCGATCATCTTAAGCAGCATCAGACTTTCTTCAGAAGATTCCTGTTCGATGCTTTAGGACTTTCATTAACTTTCTTTAATATAGGAGTGACAGTTTATTATTGTTTAGAGTAACTTTAATTATACCTTCTTCTTGTTTGCATTAAATCATTCCAGTGATTTAATTAAGCTCTCTATCTTTTTCCTTGTATACATTATTAACGTAATTGTATGTTGTTGTGATCAGCCTGTATCAGAGATCAGCAGCCTGTAGTAGTAGTGCACTTATACCGAGTTAGAGGATACCCCGCTATCGCAGATTTAACTCTGGAGGGTATAGGTGTTTTTGTGCGCCGGCATTATAAGTTCGAGGGTTGGATCTAGTGTTACCGTTGTGGCTGTGTGCCTTTCTAGTCCAATGATTAAGAGCCCTTGTTTTATACGAGTCCCGGTCGTAACACTTAAAACTCAAGACTCTCATTCTTCCTATGTTTCTGCCCGGAATCAAGCCAAATCTGTTCTTCGACTTGCCAAACACTCTTTCATCAATAATAAATGCACTGAACTATCCAACTCTATCTCTTCCCAACCTTTCTGGCATCTAGCCAAAAACCTCTCCAACAATTTATCTTCCTCATCTTTCCCTCCCCTTTCCCATTCTGATGGCACAACCATCACTTCTTTCTCTGACAAAGCTAAATTCTTCGCTCAAACTTTTGCTAGAAACTCCACCTTGGATGATTCCGGTGCTATTCCTCCCTCTCCACCCTCCTCTCTCTTACTTATGCCTAATATCCTAATCTCTTCTGAAGATGTACTTTCTACCCTCTCTGGGCTTAATACTAATAAGGCGTACGGTCCGGACGGTGTTCCTCCTGTTGTTCTCAAAAACTGTGCTTCCGTGCTGAGTCCCTGCCTAGGCAAACTATTTCGTCTCTGTCTATCCTCTAACATATTCTCTTCATGCTGGAAGTTTGCTCACATTCAAACTGTCCCAAAGAAGGGTGACCGCTCTCAACCCTCCAACTATCGTCCAATTGCTCTCATCTCATGTCTTTCTAAAGTTTTTGAAACTATTCTTGCTTCCAAATTTCTTAAGCATTTCTCTTTTCATAATCTGCTCTCAGATCGCCAGTATGGCTTCCTTAAGGGTCGCTCTACTGGTGATCTTCTTTCATATCTTACTTTTGGTCATTCTCCTTTCGTGACTTCGGTGAGACTTTTTCTATTGCACTAGACATATCGAAAGCCTTCGATAGAGTCTGGCACAAATCTTTAATTTCTAAACTACCCTCCTTCGGTTTCTATCCCTCCATCTGTGCCTTTGTCTCTAATTTTCTTTCCGGCCGTTCCATAGCCGCGGTTGTGGACGGCCATTGTACACTTCCTCACCTTATAAACTCCGGTGTTCCTCAGGGCTCTGTCCTATCTCCCATTCTCTTTCAAATTTTTATAAATGATCTCCTCATCTGTACCTCAATTCCCATCCATGCATACGCAGACGACTCAACCTTACACTACTCCGTTAGTTTTTCAGAACGCCCCAGCCAGCAATCCCTCAACGACAAACGTAATGAAGCCATAGAACTCTTAAATTCTGATCTAAATACTATCTCCAATTGGGGCAGAGAAAACCTTGTTACCTTTAATGCTTCCAAAACCCAATTTATCCATCTATCTACCCGTAAGGAACTCCCAGTGGATTTTATTTTTATTTTATTTTTTTCTATATTGCACTACTCCCTCTCGGGCATAGGCTGAGAGCCTGTACATACCACCGCTCAACACGGTGAAACCCGTGAGGTCTTGTTCCAGTCTGGAGAGTGAGACATGTGAAGCATCCATCATGGCTCGAAGCGGCTGGTTGCTTCGTTCAAGTGCTTCACCGTCTCACCCTCCAGACTCAGACCCTCACTCTCAGAACGCCACCTATTGAGCAGTGAACTCACCAGGCATTGTCCCCATGTAACATATTTTGAATATGGAAATATTCATAAAGTGTTATTTAATCAGGGAACAATGAGGGTATTTTTTTGGCATTTCGGTGGGCTTTGTGGTAATGCACTGATACTAGGTACAGCTCAAATTCAATCCCAATAATATCTTCCCATTGACATATCGGGATTTGAACCCGGGTCCATTGGATTACCAATCCAGTGGCATGACCACTCCACCACACGTATCCCTTATTCTTCAACAATACAAAAATCAATCCTTCATCTTCTCTCAATATTCTTGGTGTCTCTTTTTCTTCTGCTCTCAGTTGGAAGGACCATATTACCAGTCTTGCTAAGGCAGCCTCCCAGAAGCTGGGTGTGCTCAACCGCCTTAGGTGGTTCTTTTCCCCTGCACAGCTTCTTGCTCTGTACAGGGGCATAGTGCGTCCTTGTATTGAGTATTGTTCACATGTGTGGGGAGGTTCCTCTCACACCGCTCTCTTAGACAAAGTTGAAAGGAAGGCCTTTCGTATCATTAACTCCCGTCCACTCACCAACTCTCTGCAATCTCTCTCTCTCTCCGCCGCAATGTTGCATCTCTCTCGCTATTCTATCGCTACTATAATAATCAGTGTTCCTCAGAGCTTTCCCAGTGTATACCACCTCCTTTACGTAGGGCACGTGATACCCGTCTTGCAACTCAATCCCACCCCTACTCTGTGCAACTCTCCAACCCGAGAGTGAAACGTTACTCTCAGTCTTTCTTCTACTCAACAGCTGAGCTCTGGAACTCTCTCCCAGAATCAGTCTTTCCCTCTTCCTATGACTTAAATTACTTCAAACTCCGTGTGTCCAGGCATTTTGGCTCGAACGTCCCTTGATTTTAACCCTGTCACTCTTTCAACTATGGGGGAGGCACTCGCTAGAGGCAGTTCTGCCTTTTGCCTCCCTCAATCACAGAGAAAAAAAAAACAAAAAAAACAAAACATAAACCTCTCATTTCCATGTTTATGTAAGGTAAATAAAATAAGCGTGACAAAGGGAGATGTGTGTGTTTGTGTGTGTGCAGTGAAGTTTCCTTAATCATTGCTCATTGTCTCAATTATAACGTCACCGACTATTACTGACAATATTGGTGTGTAACAGTTGTACTGTACAAATAATAGGTTAGATATTTGGAAAACAGGCATGATATCATGTCCACGCCGAGAATTCGATATTTGAGCAGATTCGAGTGGAATCCAAAGATTCATAAAACGCCTCAAATAATGTTTCGAAACTCTATTGCATCACTTGGTGGGAATTATACAGTATTTGTTTAAATTAATCTTCTTATTGCACTGTAATGACCATGTAGTCACGAGCATAAATACTGCGACACCAACCAAATAATTGTCGCCCCTTTGTCTCCAAAGGTATTGCAAAACTTTGTACTCAAACTCACAATTATTTCTGTATTTCATTCTAGCTACCGTCAAACGATTGTATTCAGCTTATTATAAACCCCTAGTGATTAAGGAGTTGACGTTATCTGGATGATGTCGAAGCATTTATGCTTGTGACTGTACAGCAGTGGTAATTCATTCTGATCGATTTTTAGAAAGGTAGAACTGATTAACCTTTTCACGTTTTTATGACGCAGGGGTTGCCAGATTAGCAATAATAAATAGAGTTCTCTCACTCTTATAATTACCTCTCCAAAATTAGTTTTCTGCCCACAGCTAACTCACAGACAACTGCAGAGGTTGAAGTAACTAAACTAAAGGTTTCTAAATACCCCTGATGGTAACAAAGGCTTTAAAGTATCCCTAATAGGCTCAACATTGCGTCAAAAACGTGAGAGGGTTAAGATCACGTGTTGGAGATGTGCATGGAGAGGTGTATTAGAGGTGAGAGTTGTGGAGAGGTTTTGACTTCAGTGAGACTCGAACCTTGGGCACAACAACACGCCCTCAGAGATTTCCTCTCAACATAGAAAATGCTTGTTCATATATATTTGTTTAGATAGATACAGGCCTCAGAGACAACTGGAGATCTATCCCTAGATATTCCCTCATCAATGAAGGATGAAGGGGTAGACCAATGCCAGTGTTCGGTTTATAGCACATGCTTGGACGACACTGATTATTTGACTCTATATCTTGTATATCATTAATGCTTAATTATTTTATATTTCATTATAGAATAAAGTGAACTTGTTCTTTTAATCTGTACTTAGCACTTGAAGTCTGTAAGCGTTGTTTCAATACACCATATATATATATATAATTATATATATATATATATATATATATATATATATATATATATAATTATATATATATATATATATATGTTACAAATGACTTTTGACAGTCACTGTTACAAAGAGGTTAGGTTTAGGAAGACGTACAAATGTACGATCCTATATTTACTATAAGGGTTAACTACTAACTCCAAGTAAGGAACACTAAAGGTGTCTATCTGTCCTTATGAGTAATATGGTATGTTGTAGTTATAGGTTGATTGAAGATAGTAGGTAGATCTCAGCTCTCGGACCTCTGCTCGTTGATTGATAAATAAGATAGATAGATTTTAGTAATAGTAATACTGCCACCACCAATTACCATATAATATTATATTGATAATTCTAATTAAAAGGAAATTAAATGAATATGGTATCAAAACCAACTTTATTAAGTAACAACTGAAAGAGTATACAGATGTACTAATGATATACATGACAGAGAATTCCCTACATTGATGAGGGAATATCTAGGGATAGATCTCCAGTTGTCTCTGAGGCCTGTATCTATCTAAACAAATATATATGAACAAGCATTTTCTATGTTGAGAGGAAATCTCTGAGGGCGTGTTGTTGTGCCCAAGGTTCGAGTCTCACTGAAGTCAAAACCTCTCCACAACTCTCACCTCTAATACACCTCTCCATGCACATCTCCAACACGTGATCTTAACCCTCTCACGTTTTTGACGCAATGTTGAGCCTATTAGGGATACTTTAAAGCCTTTGTTACCATCAGGGGTATTTAGAAACCTTTAGTTTAGTTACTTCAACCTCTGCAGTTGTCTGTGAGTTAGCTGTGGGCAGAACACTAATTTTGGAGAGGTAATTATAAGAGTGAGAGAACTCTATTTATTATTGCTAATCTGGCAACCTCTGCGTCATAAAAACGTGAAAGGGTTAACTTCCGATCCATGTGTACATTCGCTGGTGCTCAAGATGCAACAGTAAGCTAAAAGCGTGAGAAGGGGTTCTGAGTCATGAACTCGTAGGGTTGAACCACCTCCAAGGATGAACAGTCCCCCACATAAATATAGAGACACTGTAACTAAAACACCTTAAATGTATGTGAGAGATGGATATAATTAATCCTAAATAAATGATTGAATTTAAGATGTAAAATATATACATGTATATATATAATATATATATATATATATATATATATATATATATATATATATATATATATATATATATACCGTATATATATATATATATATATATATATATATATATGTTAGTAAAGCCAGGTAATAAATTTTCTTTAATACATACGAGGTTGAATGAAATGGCAATTTCTGCGTTGGAAATTTTATTATTCAAAGTTTCCAGGTCTCTGATGAGTTTTCGCTGGGTGGCAGGAAGTAGATGAAGGAGAAAAGCAAAATTCATGGTGGTACAGGGTTACATAAATGTAAATGATGATACAGGATATACGACGCGTTTCACTGGACAACCAGCATTATCAAGTAAGGATGGAATGATATAAAAGGTAAACAGGAAGGGTATATATAGAGGGTGGAGGATCAGAGGAGGCTAACATAGGCGGAGATCGAGGATATCTTCTATCCTCCATCTCAGCCTATGTTAGGAGAGCCCTCACGCACTGCTCTACCTGGGCCGACACCCACCAGGAACTAGAAAGACTATCCCAAGTTTTAGTAAATAACGGATACTCCAACTCTGACATCTCCAGCACCATCAACCACCATCTTGAAAAATGGTACACCCAAAGCCCTCCCAACATTGACCCCCCCAATGAAATTAAGATCTTCTACCGCAATTACATGTCCTCTGAACACAAAAATGACGAGGCCGTCTTAAAAGAAATAATCTCCAAGCATGTCCACCCAACCAACCCGGAAAACAAAATCAAATTAATAATTTATTACAAATCCCCCAAGACCTCCAACCTCGTTCTCCGCAACAAACCTGCCTCCACCAAGATAAAGAGCCCGATGACCGACGATCACGTCATTTACCAACATACCTGTAATTATGAGGACTGTGGACCTCATTCCTATATTGGTATGACGCAGACTCGTCTTTCACGTCGGCTAACTCTTCACCTTCAGGCTGGAGCCATCAAAGACCACTATCTCACCCCTAACCACCCTCACCTCACACGCAACGAGTTAGAGAAACACACCACCATACTCGATAAAGAAAGTGACCCAAGGAGATTACCTATACTCGAAGCTTTATATATCCAAGCCTTACATCCCAACATCAACAACCAAACTCTGGACCTTCAGATCCTTCCTTCTGCCAAAAGGCACTTTCCTACAGGACCTAACACCCCCCCTCACCCCCCGGTGCCCTTGATGCAGCCCCCCGCGCTACCTCCTTCAGCTTCGTCTTCCGCAGGCGCCACACAACTTAGGCCACGCCCCTCGACACACAGCCAATCAGCTTCGCCCCCACCAACCGACCACCATCCCGCATCCAGTGCGCATGCGTGAAGCGGTTCCCCCCTTTCTCTTTTCCAGAATCCCCCTCCACCAATAGTAGATTTTTGCCCCTTGTTTTTCGCCTCCTCTGATCCTCCACCCTCTATATATACCCTTCCTGTTTACCTTTTATATCATTCCATCCTTACTTGATAATGCTGGTTGTCCAGTGAAACGCGTCGTATATCCTGTATCATCATTTACATTTATGTAACCCTGTACCACCATGAATTTTGCTCTTCTCCTTCATCTACTTCCTGCCACCCAGCGAAAACTCATCAGAGACCTGGAAACTTTGAATAATAAAATTTCCAACGCAGAAATTGCCATTTCTTTCAACCTCGTATGTATTAAAGAAAATATATATATATATATATATATATATACTGTATATACATATATATATATATATATATATACAGTATAAACAGTATATCTCACACACACAATAAGAAATGTATCCAAATTTAGTGTGCCTCATAATCACTACGTAATAGGAAATTTCTCCATAATACCAGTTTCTGTTAAATATCCTGCCGTAAACATTTTCCTTTACCAGTCATCGCATTTCACCTTTTCATGCAATTTATTTCACTCTCAATACCTTACCAATCTTCATCAATCAACAACCCTTCTACTGCACCTTCACTTCACTTGCTGGCACGATGGTCAAAGGCACTTTCATCTTTCATCAATCACATATAACCCTTTGAAAGCAGTCACACATAAGCTGACTATAATCATCTGGTGTAAGTTAGAATACATACAAATATATATTGATGGCATTGTAAGGATATGCAGTAAGTTCATATCAACAATTATGGACAAAATTACCTTCAAATTACTTGCTTTTCCTATACAGTATGTAAGTGTTTTCTCCAAAACCTGGCAACAATATGTAATTACAGTAGCATTTATCTATGCTATATCTCCAGTATCTCAACACTGTCAGCACTGGTGGACACACCTAAAAAAAACAGTTATCTATCTATCTATCTTCCGAAAACGTTTAACCGTTCATAATAGTTAGGATATTTCTCCTTGTATCGTTTGAGATTATTGATATACGTTGTAGGCCTATATCACTGAATTTTTCAGAAAACCTTAATATAACAAGTGCATCTCAGCAAATCGATATGTTTAGAATATTAATGACGTATGAAATATATATATATATATATATATATATATATATATATTTATATATATAAAACTTATAATGGGTTTAGCCACATAATGTGTTCATAGTTGTCAATTTCAAAAGTTTTCTAGTGACTTGCAAAGTTCTCAATGTGTGTGTGTGCCACTTCAATACGATTATGATTCTGTTTAGTAGTTAAGCTTAAGCAGTTTTATTAGGCTTATGAAAAGCGTGCTCGATGAACTTATAGCAAACTGATTATTTTTTCTTGTTTCCTGGCTGACATATGCTTGTCGAGAACTTAATTTATATTTCCATGCAGTCTCCATCTTGATAAACAAATGGTTGTAAATACATTAATAAATGGGAATGGTGTCATGCTTTGAAACACTTTCCATATTGTGCAAACTTATTCATATTTCCCACTTCTCACAAGTGACGTTTTCTTTGCATTTATTTAAACCATTTCAATGATACACACTGCATGAACATATTACCTCTATAATTCGAGGATGCGCTTTGCATGTGAATCCCCAACATTGTAATCCCATACCCTGTCTATAAGTGTGGTTGTGGACAGCCATCGCACACTTCCTCAACATATCAACTTAGGTGTTCCCCAGGGTTCTGCCCTGTCTCCAGTTCTCTCTCAAATAATATTCACTAATGATCTTAACTGCACCTTTAGGCCTATCCCCTCATATGCTGATGACTCTACCTTACATTATTCAACTATTTTTGTTCACAACATCCCAGGATGTAATCACTCCAAAACTCAAGAGATAAGGCCATAGCACGCCTATCTTCTCCTTCTCTTTTGCTATCCTCGATTATCCTCCTCTTACTCCTTCATTTCCCCATACCCATCCTCCTACTCCCTTTATCTTTCTCTTCCACCACCGTCACTTCCCCTTTCTCCTCTCCCTGCCTTAAAATATCTCAGGCCCATCATTTGTGTACAACACAGCACCACTTTAGCACGTTCTTAGACACCCCCCCCCCCCCCACACCTCTATCTCTCTCTCTCTATGTATTACTAGCTAGCTTCCCAAATGCCTTGTATGTCTTCTAACTACCACATTATATAATACCTTAAAGTCAGCCTACTGTATTTCTACCTTATATTAGTTTTTCTTTCCTTAATTCTACCCATTTCACTGCTTATGTTTCCGTCAATGTAGCATCTTTAGTACAATTATGTCAATATAATTTTCTCTGGCTGATAGTAGACGATTTTATTCAGCTTAGGAACGATCTCCAGAAATTAAAATGGCACAAACTATCTAGATAAGTCTACTGTATATAACATCCATGGGTCTTTCGTATGTCTACATTATTTTCTCACGGCCTCGTTTTCTACATAATATCTCAACTAATGACCTCTTTTCAGTACATTTTGTTTTGTATTTTATTATTTGTTAAAGCTTTGCCATTAATCCCAACCATTCATTAAATTTACACCAATAGTTACTGTCTTTCATGGATATATTGTGTAATATTTGATCCGGCTGATTCAGTCCCCCCAAATATTAGGGCAAAAATCCTTCTGCTCTCACTTTCACTTGGTTGCTTGCTTTCCATTCCTGGTGCTATCTCTCTCACATGCTCACTCAAACTCATTCTCTCTCTCTCACACGCACACACACACCTAGATTTAGTTATTTAAGGTCTCTGATATAATATTGTTAAACTTACAATGTATTTCATTATCGTCGTATATTTATACAGTATACCGGTATCTACATTATTTTCATGTCCTTGTATCCCACGCGACCATGTTCGGTTCAGTGGAAATAACAAACTGGCACTAAAATTTGATTTAAAAAAAAAAAAAAAAATATATATATATATATATATATATATATATACATACCGTATATATATATATATATACGCTGATCAAACTGAAGACAAAATATTTAAAGTTGGCAGGTTTATTTTGTTGTAATAACTGAATAACTTTGTTTTTGTTTACACAAGTCATATATAATATATACTTAGCTGGACATACCTCAATATAATCAAATTATATATTCTGACTGTAAATTGGTGAGACATTCAGTGGCGTGTGTATATCTGTGTGTATGTCGTACATCATAGATAATGGTGGTGGTGGAGGCGTGGGGATGTATGAAGGGTGCGGCATGGTTGAGGGATCACTATGATATCTCTGGGGTAAGGATATTATAGCTAACCCAGTACTGTACCCTTCATAACATCAGAGCTATTATACCTTTACTGATCTTATCACTTACACAAAACCCTCCACAACAATATAATGGTTAACAGTCAAGCCGCTGGGCCCAACATAATTATGTCGAGTGAGAGAATCATGGCCACCCCTGTGGTGCCCGACATATATCGCAAGGGATGTCGAGCACATTATCGGCTCTGAGAGAGAGTCCACGGCGTTGGGAGGACGATAGGTGGGCTCTGACCGCTCGGCACGGACCCAGTGCCGCGACTGACACTACCACCGCACCATTCCACACCCACGGCCTCACGTTTATGGATGAAAAAGAGCATGGAATGAAGCTCGTTTAGGGTAAATATGCCCGCCTGCCAGATAGTAGAAGTTACAAACATACCCGTTGGACAGGGGTTAATTCAGAATCATGACTAAGAATCGAAAAACTGCTTATCACAAATTAAATGATATTATGCCTCTCATTTACCCTAGTCTATTCTTAGATCAGTACTTAATTATATTATATATAGGAATCTGGTCGTAAAAGAAAACAACAAGTCCTGATATTTTGATTACGTGTGTGGCCATTTTCAATAAATATTTCAAAGAATATAAAGAATAAACATAACAAGAGCTAGGATTACATAACGTGGATATACTGCAAGTATGTAATTGTTTGGTTTACCAAAAATATTTGTTTTTCATGTAATTAGATCCTGTCATCATAGATCAATATTCATTGTTTTGAAATATAAAAACCTGTTTTTCGTTCAACCATATTACACAATGGCTACATTTATTTATCTTAAAAGTGTCCTACATAACATGATAAGTTTATATGGCTAGTTATATTTCAGTAGCTGCCAGTCCAGACTTACCAACAAGATAAAATTATACCGAAATTAATGTTGCGTGAATTCATCTGAAAGAATAAAATCCTCAACGCAACAATATAGACATAAATAATAACACATGTTTTTGTTTTAGCTATCTTATATTTCTGTAGGGGGGGGGGGGTCTGAATTATTGTGAGGCTCGTGAAAACAGTTATGCCAATATCAGCGTGAACCTTGATGCTTGTAAATTCCTCAATAGTTGGTGTTGCATTTCATATTTTTGCAAGAATGACAAATAACGGCGATTTTTATGGGCGAACCTGACAACTCGATAATAATACTTGCAGCATGATGTCCCTTCTATTATTGTATCATGGATATATTTTGTTTCTTTTTTTTCATATGACAATCTCGAAAAGGATAATAATAATTGTGAGAAAATATATTCATATGATAAAATGAGATCCAAATTGTTCCAGTGACTCTTCCAGTTTATTGACTTCTTTCATATTCACTTGTATCGAAATTTGTCTCATGATTGTATTATACAAAAGTTATTATTTAATTTGCTTGAAAGTAATAACTTGCAATCACAAAGGCAAACTAATAATGTCTTTGGTTAGCCTACAAGATGCTGCAATACATCTTCAGACTGAGACAGTCAGTTAAGCAACATAGAGGGTCAATGTAGAATTCCCCCATTATAAGGAATGAGAGGCAAATACTGCCATACTATAACCAATTAGTGGAATAAAAGGTAATGGAATAGCGAGAGTGTTAACTTTGGCAATGAGGCACTAACAATGGTGGACAAGGTTTGCTAATTGGGAGATACCATCTCCACTGGTGGTGGGGACGAGGCCGCCACTATTGCCAGAATTAGATGCGGATGGGGAAACTTCAGAGAACTGTTGCCAATACTCACAATCAGAATACTCCCTCTCCCCTTGAAGGGAATGATATTCGCTTCATGTGTTAGAAGCACAATGACATATTCTTCAGAAACGTGGCCTATCAAAGTGGATATCAACAGAATGGAATGCAACAAAATGAAAATGGTGAGATGGATGTGTGGTGCCAAACTGCAAAGATAGGATATCTAGTGAGGAATTAAGAGGACGGTTATACATCAAGAGTATCAGCGATGTGATGCGTACTAGTAGGCTAGGGGGGTTTGGGCATGTGAAGAGGATGGATGAACTAAGTTGGTTGAAAAGATGCAAGTCAGTGAACATGGGGGGAGCTGCACCATAGGGAGGACCAAGAAAGATGCCAGTCAGTGAACATGGGGGGAGCTGCACCATAGGGAGGACCAAGAAAGATGCCAGTCAGTGAACATGGGGGGAGCTGCACCATAGGGAGGACCAAGAAAGATGCCAGTCAGTGAACATGGGGGGAGCTGCACCATAGGGAGGACCAAGAAAGATGCCAGTCAGTGAACATGGGGGGAGCTGCACCATAGGGAGGACCAAGAAAGATGCCAGTCTGTGAACATGGGGGGAGCTGCACCATAGGGAGGACCAAGAAAGATGCCAGTCAGTGAACATGGGGGGAGCTGCACCATAGGGAGGACCAAGAAAGATGCCAGTCAGTGAACATGGGGGGAGCTGCACCATAGGGAGGACCAAGAAAGATGCCAGTCAGTGAACATGGGGGGAGCTGCACCATAGGGAGGACCAAGAAAGATGTGGAAACAGACCTTACAGTATGATCTTGAAAAAAACCACCAGACAAGTGAGGCAGCTCTGAATAGGGCTGCTTGGAGCGCCGCCATTAGGACATGAGACCAAAACTGCACTCTGTGTGGAGCACTCGGTCTTAAAACTTATGTCTATCTATCTATCTATTGCCTGACGCCATGATTCCCAAAGGGGTGGCTACGAACGAACCGCCCCCATGCACCTCTGTCCATAGTCAGTCGATGCCCCTCCTCCCAACCAGCACCCCCTTCATCCATATACTTCCTCACTTCATCCTTCCATCTCTCTTTCGGTCTACCTCTCCCTCTCCGTCCTTCCACCTCGATCTCGTACACCTTCTTATTAATTTTCTCACTTCCCATACGTTCCATATGGCCGAACCATCGCAAGGTGTTCCTTTTCACACTTTCCAGCACATCTTCCTCCACACCACACCTCCTTCTTACTTCCTCATTCGTCTGTCTATCCCTCCATGTAACTCCGCATGCACTTCTCAAGTAAATAGTTTTCACCCTTCTCACTCTTGGTCTGAGTCTCTTCTCAAACGTCCATGCTTCGCTCCCGTAAGTCAGTGTCGGGATTACCACACTGTCATGCAAGGACTTCTTCACTTCCATACTGACCACCCTTTTTCTTGTTACTGCTTTCAGCGTTCCTACAACCCTCTTCCCCTGTTGCACCCTCTCCCGCACTTCTTCATCCATAGTCCCATCTTTACTCAACACACTGCCCAGATACTTTAACCCTTCTTTAGCGGCCTATGCGGTTTATTTATATGTACCGCCCAGCGGGGTGTTTTTAGCCAAAATAGGGCTGTTTACGTGATCATTTTCATGCCTAAATAAGACCCAGAACATAAAACAAGTATCCCATCCCTGAAAGGGCATAAACAGAGCTTTCGAATGACACCATAACGATCCTTGTATGATGGATAGTTTTCTTGCAATAACCGTGCAACGCGAGTGCAAAAAGCAGGTAATTCGGTACTTTCCCCATATAATTCAGTATGTAGCGAGTGAGAGAGGGAGGAGGGAGCTGAGATTCGTGTCAGTAGGTTCGCCGCGGTGGTCTGGAGCAGTCATACGCTCGCTAGTCTCCTGCCACCACTTGTCTCTCTCTCTCAGCAACATTACGTGCTGAAATTGCCACTCGACCTATGTCGAGCGCCGCCACATAGTCCAGCTTTATTAAAAACGACTTATGTGGTGAGCCGCTTTTTAAGGGTTAATGAGCAGACAATCTCCATAGCCTGACCGTTCAAGTTCACCTCACACTCTGTGCCTTCACCCCTTTCGAAGACCATACCCTTGCTCTTCCCCACATTTACCTTCAGATTTCGTTTTTCGGGCACTGTTCCAAACACATTTACCAGACCCTGCAACTTCCATTCATTATCGCTCATCAGAACTGTATCATCAGCAAACAGTAGTACAGACAGCTTCCAATCATTTCCCTCCCTTATCAGCGATACACCAACATCCACTGCTCTTCCTTGTATTTCTTTCATGACTCCATCTATATATACAGTAAACAACCACAGGGACATCACATACCCTGTTTCAACCCAACATTCAGGTCAAAGAACTCGCTCTGCTCATGCTCCCACACGTACTGCCGCCATTGCACCCTCATACATGATCTTCAATGCTTTCAGCAACTTGCCATCTACTCCGTATATGCTAAGTACTTTCCACATACTAATTATCTATCCACTCTTACATAGGCCTTCTCCAAGTCCATAAAGGCGACATGCACCTTTTGTTGCTTCTCCAGGTATATCTCCACAACACAATTCAGGGTAAAGATCTAATCTACACATCCTCTTCCCTTCCTAAAACCTCCCTGCTCGTACCTATCCATTTCTCTCTCTGTTCTCACTCTCACTCTCTCAATTACTACCCTCCTGTACCCCTTCCCTACTACGATTAGAAGACATATTCCTCGGTGGTTATCACACACTCCTCTTTCCTCTTTACCCTTATATAGGGGGACTATGATGCCTGTCTTCAAGTCATGAGGTGCACTCCCCTTCTCCCATGCTAGTTTGCACATTTGCCATACCCATTCGATCACTATCTCACCACCATACCTCAATATTTCCCCACACACTCCATCTGTTCCTGGTGCTTTCCCCAACTTCACTCTTTTTTCTGGTTTCCCACACATCTGACCTCCTGATCTTAAAACTTATGTATGTAAGAATATACTTATAATAAAGCTACTCTTGTTAGTATATTTCTAATATACAATAACTACTTTGAAAAAGAAAGTGTTCAATAACATGACATGGAATAAATTAGTAATACTAGGTTTATGTGTATATCTACAGTACAAGAATGAATAGTAATTTACGGACATTTTTTAAAAGTTAAATTACGGAACACTGACAAAATATTTTGATAAACTGCTTGAACCTCAGAGATAAAACTACTCGGATTCATTTCCTCCGTCAACAAAATTTAGTACACAGATAGGATGTGTATTATGGAAGAACTAATTACATTTATGAGGTGATTGGTAGAGCGCATCCCTCCGCCAGTGTAGGCGGCTCACAATTGGTATTAAATATAGTGTTTTCAGTAATTATGTCGTACTGCAATAAACCATTATACATTATGTATAACATATTTTTCATTAAAGTGAAAAAGGAAGGCAGCAGACAGTTAAGATACAAGAAGATACATAGGGGAGTGTTGAAAGCGAGATATAAGGCTAGAGGGGCACTCTACTGATTACCTAAATTGAATCACTCCTTCCTTGGCGCATAACCCATATCTGCCCACCAAATTTTGTGAACATCAGTTTATAACTTTGTGAGTAGCCTAAACTGGCGGAGGTATGCACTCTACTAATCGCCTCCTAAATGTAATCACTCCTTCCTTAGTGCATGTTCTTTCTGCCCACCAGATTTCGTGATATTAAGGCCATAACTGTTTTAGATATCTTGCTTACAGACAAACAAACAGACACACGGAGGCAAAATCAGAACCTCCTCCAACTTTCTTGGTGGAGGTAATAAGAAAGCAGATGTGTACGGTCAGTTCGCTCACAACCACTTAGCTTACCTTCAACCCAATGTAATCCTAACCTACATTAACTTTAACCTAACATATACAGTATTTACCTTAGCCTAATCTGAACCTAACCAAGTTCAAAGTGTGAGTAAAACAATGGAGCATGTCCGTAAACATTATAGTGAGCACAACACTTGTTGGCGAAATGATAAAGTACCGTAAAGGGTAGGGGTAATTGGGTAGGGAGGGGAGGGGAGGGGAGGGGGAGAGATAAGATAAGGAGACGGACGATGTAACACTTCAGTACCAGCACAGAAATAACTTAGTACAGTGATTGAACAACTTCCAGGAACAACTTCCAGGGATGGAAGTTGAAGCTACAGTTTTAATATTATATAATTAATATATTTAATATATAGTTGCCAGAATAAAACAAAAAGGACTTCACTAGTAATGCATTTATGTATTTTTTTGTTTTTTATGTGAGTGAGGGAGACAAAAGACAGAACTGCCTGTAGAGAGTGTCTCCCCCAGAGTTGAAAGAGTAGCAGGGCCATAATCAAGGGACGTTCGAGCCAAAATGCCTGGACACACAGAGTTTGAAGCAATTTTAGTCGTAGGAAGAGGGAAAGACTGATTCTGGGAGAGAGTCTCCGAGCTCAGCAGTTGAATAGAAGAAAGACTGAGAATAGCATTTCACTGTTGGGTTGAAGAGTTGCACAGAGTAGGGATGGGATTGTGTTGCAAGACGGGTACTATGTACCCTACATAGAGGAGGTGGTATACACTGAGAAAGCGCTGGGGAACACTGATTATTGTAGTAGCGATAGAAAGAATAGCGAGAGAGATGCAACATTGCGGCGAAGAGAGAGAGATTGCAGAGAGTTGGTGAGAGGACGGGAGTTAATGATACAAAAGGCTTTCCTTTCGACTTTGTCTAGGAGTGAGGTGTGAGAGGATCCTCCCCACACATGCGAACAATACTCAATACAAGGACGCACTGTGCCCAGAGACCAGGGTCACCAAGGTCCCTCCACCACTCCCACGACCCCCGACCCCCCGGAGAGGTTCCGATCTCAGCAGGCAGACATGCAGCGGAGCCGAAACCACAAGCACGCCCACCACACTTCCAGGCGCACCCTTCATATAAACTGTCTCCCCGGGCCAGGCACCTTGCGCCCGACCCCTTCCCCCAAATGACCACGTGTTCACTCATCTATTCACAAGCATTCTCCATTCATTCCTGTTTATTACCACTTCCCTTGCCTGATCTATAGTCATTCCTCTATTATCAAAAGATTGTCTTACACAGCCTCTCCATCTCAATGGGGGTCTTCCTACCCCTTTATCTCCCATTGTATCTGACTCACATATTATCTTTGTACTCTGGCCGACAAATGTTCCTTCTGACCCACTCTCCTACGTAGCTCTTCTTTCCTCAATCTGTTTCTACGAGTAACTCCACACATACTCCTCAAGCAGTTCATCTCCATCACATACAGCTTTCTTCTCTCGTTTTCCTTCAGAGCCCATGTTTCAGCCCCATACATCACTGTTGGCACAACACTTCCTTGATACATTGCACTTTTTACTTTAATTCCGAGATTTCTCACCTTCTACATACTTCCCATTGCTTCGAAAACCTTGCTTCCTTCACATACTCTCTGTTTTACCTTCATTTCCATACCTCAACTTCTGCTTATCGTTCCTCCTAGATATTTAAAGCACTCTACTTGTTCCAATATTTCCTCATCCAGCCTCACATCTAGATTCACCCTGCGATCACCCCTACTACACACCATTACTATAGTTTTATTGATGTTCACCTTCAGTTTCTTCCTCTCACAAACCACACCAAACTATTTGACTACCCGCTGCAGTTTCTCCTCAGAATCCGCATCCGACGTTGTGTCTTCAGCGAACAGCACCTGATTCAAATCCCAATCTCTACCATTCTTTCATACTAAACCCAATCCTCTTCCCAGAGTTCTCATGTTCACCTCCCTCACCACACCATCCATAAATATATTAACCCACTGAACCCCAGCGACGACAACATGTCGTCGGCAATGTATGTTACGCTAAACCCCAGCGACGACAACGTGTCGTCTCTGGTACTCCGTTCCCAATTACTCCGGTCCTATGGTACCTAAAGGGCTCAGATTTGTATGGAAACTGTGTAAGTATCCCACACAACCTTGGCGATGGTTGAAAATTCTCAAAGTCCAACCGAGTGCGTGTGAGCGTGCAAAAATATGGTTTTTTGGGTGTTTTTGCCTTCAATTTTTTGCTCTTCTAAAATCCGTTTTCGGGGGCTCCGTAGGACCAATTTTTGACCTTTTTGATCGTTTTTTTGTGGTTTTTCCTTCATTCCTAACCCATTCGCTATGGTTTCCGGAAAAAAACAAAATTTCAAATCCTGCCGGTCCCTGGTGGTACATTTATTTATAACTAGCTGCGGCTCAGTGGGTTAAACAGCCATGGTGCCATTACACAACCCTGTCGCAAACCTACCTTTACCTCAAACCATTCACTCAACTCACCATTTCCTACTCTAACACATGCTCTGCTCCCTTCATAAAAACACTTAACTATTTTTAACAAATGTCCTCCAATATCATAAATCCTTAACACCTTCCACATTGCTTTACGATCCACACAATCATACACTTTTTCCAAAACCATAAAAGCTCAAAATATCTCCTTATGCTTCTCTAAATATCGCATAACTGTCTTACTGCACTAGTAATTAAGGTGTGAATTGGTTCTTAAGACAGCCAGACACACAATCCTCCGAAGTTGCTCACGAAAATAAACGTTATAAACTTTAAAGTAAAATTGACAATTGTTTAGAGAAAAGTAAAGATACAAAGACAAATATAGAGATCGATGAATATTTAAATATACATAAAGAGACATTTAGGAAGAGAGATGAGAAGAATAAACATGGTTATAATCCATTATCAGTAAATGTTAGTAATGTACGAAAATGAAGAGCGGTACCGGTACCTAACATTATATGGTCTACTAAACAATGGTTCTACTACCCATTTCTCACACATCTACTTCATACATATCAGCTAGCCAAGAAGTACTTGGACTGACTTACATTAACCACATACACAACATAAACAACCACACTAGAGACAGATTGGAAACATAAACAGGTCACAGACAGAAGTACGTGGGTAAAGTTATTGAAGGATTAATAATACAGACTTAACATAGATAACCGCATTGTATACTCCAGGCACACAAACATTAGACAGATTGCAAGTAGACAACAATCAGACAAGATACACATACCGACAGTTAGACATGACCATATACAGACAAATATGACAACAAAGAGAAATGGCACGGGGATAAATATAGACAGGGCCACAAATATACATAAATTAAGCATACATACCACAGACATACAGACACACACATACGGAAACAGAGCCACGTCTATTAACAGGAGAACCACACACACCATCAGACACACAGACAGCACAACTCTCGTCCTGACTCTCACACATCGTCTCCTCTCATTTCATGCCGACCTGACCAATGAAATGTTGTATTGGTTGTTATTGTGTGTGTGTGTGAGAGAGAGAGTGATATATATATCGTGTGTGTGTTTGTGTGTGAGGGAATGGGTTAGAGAGGAGTGGTGCGGTGGTGGTGAGGGGGCAAGTAAATTAAATATACATTTTAGAAATCCCTCCAGGAATCTTGTTTAAAGCCTCCTTAAGCTGGACAATTACGGTTGGCCTTCTTCACTTTTTTTTTTTTTTTTTTTTTTTTTTTTTGTAATCCAACTAACTTTGGGCAGTGTGTACAGTTGGTAATACCATATTGTATATAATTTGTGATGTATTGAACTAATTTTGATATTGAATAGGTTATGCATACAGAATACATCAGCTTATAATACGTAATGCTTGCTGGACTGATATTGGTGTTGCTAAATGTACAAAGTTCTCCATATAGGTTGGATATGAACACTGTTGTCCTAATGGGTGTATTGTTCCCCAGTCTGACCTTCTTACAGAGCCTTATGCCCCTTTCCCACTGATGCGACTTCATTCATTTTCGTCGCTGCTGAGGACGTAGTCTTGTCAATTCGCAACGAATTTGTGCGACGTCAACGATTTTGACCGTTAAAAACTGTTGACAAGTTTACACTCGGCGACGATGTCGCCGATGGGTACGACGGAATCGGCGACATTATGCGACGTCATCGGCAAATTGAGCGATGGTTCGCCGATGAACTCGGCGAGAACTGTCACATTTGAATAAAATATTGCGAAATAATGCGAAGGATGAACGAATCCTCGGCGTATGTTTTGTGACGTCTTCGTCGAATTAAGCGATGGTTCGGCGAATACCTGGGCGAGAATATCCGAAAACTTTTTGCATATGTTTCTTGGCACAAACATATGAATATAAGAAAACGGGAGTCTGCAGAAAGTCGATCGGCCCTGTCACACCCAACCCCAATTACAAGGCCTAATTATAGACTCAACTCACTAATGCCTTGAGGACTGACCTCACCAAAACGGTCAGAGATCGACACAAGATTACGGGGTCTGCAGAGAACCGATTGGCCCACACCAAGCAGATCTCCCCTCATACCCAACCCAACTCGTCGAAAAGGTACAAATTTATCTTGAAGGGGGGTCTAGAGTTTTTTGTTTTAAGTTTGATGGAGGTCTAGTGAGGAAACTAAGAAATAAAGGAATGAATGACCAAACAAACGGTCCATTTCCCTTTAAACCTAAGAAGTGCTGAGGTGGGGTAGTGAACACCGTGCCGTGGTGCGGAGGTATTTCGACTGTTTCCTTCACTCAAATCGTCATCGTACCATAAATAGCATTAATACTTATCCATATGTGCCTATTTTACGTTGATTATAAAGATATTAACCTGTTACAACAATAAAACAAGTGGAAACAGCGTTTGGATGGTCAAAATCGGCAAATTAGATCGGGAGTTACATAACTAAAGGCTGAGCCAGCCTGCCAGCCTGCCACCCATCACGACGTCTGGAGAGACACTGTCATGTAATTGTCTCTCTTTCTCTCTTTCATACGATGTGTAGCACATACAAGCACACCCCTCTTATGACTCGCTATTGATAGCAAGAAAATATACCGACGAAATAAGGGAATAACAGGGAGAATAGGTGATAATTGAAAGGGGGGGGGGGGGAGGGGGGAAGGAGGGGATGTGGAGGAGTATTATTTGCCATGGCCAAGTGGCAATAAAAAAAAATAAACAAAAATTACATAAAAACAAAAAACAATTGATACTGGGCTGGTTTAACCCTCTCACCACGGAAGGGCTCTTGAACGCCCATAAAAAAGCATATAATAGCTGCCCGGAAGGGCTCTTGAACGCCCAGTGGTTGAAAGCCTGTGAGCTTCGTGTGCGAGGCGTCGGTCCGACGCATGTAAACAACAGCCGGCTGGACCGACGCCCCGCATCTCCGGCCACAAGAAGGAGAGCGTTGCTTGTTCGTGTGTGCCTGTATGTTGTTGTTAAGTATCGAAAAGTAGTGTAAAGTGGCTGTTTTGGCCATAAAGTTATCTCCAATGAAATCATCATCACAACTCAACCAGTTGACTTAGAGAGCTCTACTTAATGCCATTCTATGGGTAAATAACACAGCTACGCTTGGGGATGCGCGGGAATGCGGGAAGCAGTCAGATTAACACATATACGGTAGCCTAGCCTAGACGTTTTTCGGCCAAAACACCCGGGTTTCGAGGAATATATATATAATACATAGCCGGGGCTGGAGGGTTAAATGTTTTTTTTTTAGGCCTGGGATTATATAAGGAGTTCCGCAGCCCACCAGTAAAACCTCATATTAGTAGATCTGCAGTCCAGATGTTAAGGGGGGGATGGGCGTAATATTTGCTCATTTATATATTTGCTTATGATTTATTTAGTTTCATCCCTAGACCTCCATCAAGCATATAAAGCACCCCCCAACACCCTCCTTCAAGATCAATTTGTACATTATTCGATAGAAAAATATCCTGGCCGAAGGCCGATTCCTCAAAAAGTACAGGCTCGCTATCGCTAGCCAGGAAAAACTCGACGCCTAAATGACACGAAAAGTCTTAATATTGACAACGAAATGGGGTGAAATGTCTTAAAATCGCCAAACTAATGGGTCATAAAATATGAAAACTAATGGGGTTAACCATGAGGAAGAAAGGGGGCCAGAAAAACGACCAATCTCCCCTTAATTCGGAGATTGGCAATGTCCGGCTTCGCCAGAGACATTTTTCTATCAAATAATGTACAAATTTAGCTTGCTCTCAAAACAAAAAATATATATGTTGGCTCGCTACCGCTCACCAGGAAAATATTGGGGTAAACATCTTAAAACAGTAGGCTGAATGGGGCCGAACGGATACAAGACAAAGAGAGAGGGAGAGAATGAGAAAACAAAAAAAGCGAGCAGAGAGGGAGAGAAAGAGAAAACAAAAAAAGCGAGGTGGGCTCAATGTTTACGTTACGGCTTAATTGAGCCCACCTCACTTTTTTTGTTTTCTCTTTCTCTCCCTCTCTTCTCGTTTTTTTTGTTTTCTCATTCTCTCCCTCTCTCTTTGCCTTGTATCCGTTCGGCCCCGTTCAGCCTACTGTTTAAAGATGTTTACCCCCATCCAGGTTTCAATATTTTCCTGGTGAACGGTAGCGATCCAACATATATATATTTTTGTTTTGAGAGCAAGCTAAATTTGTACATTTTTTGATAGAGACATTTCTCCGGCGAAGCCGGATTTCTCCATATAATGCTGGTTCGCTACCGCTTGACAGGAACATATCGATACTTGGATGGGGATAAACGTCTTAAAACAGTTGGCTGAATGGGGCTGAATGGATACAAGCCAGAGAAAGAGAGAAAAGGAGAGAAAGAGAAAAAAGAACAGGTGAACCCCCCCCACGAGAGGTGCATAGAAAAAATGGTTGACAGGTTCACTATAGGCCTAATCTTTTTTTTTTACCCACCTCGCCGAAGGTGCTCTTTGGCCTCGGCGAGGTGTGTCTTGAGCATTCCGCGACATCACAAGGCTCTTCGCATGCCTCATGCGGAACATACCCCTGGCGGGTATACTCTCGGCGAGTACTCGTGCGCACGTCGACGACTAATCGACGAGGAAATCGCCGATGACTCTTGTGCATCGTCGATGTTCTCAGAACATCTGAGAGCATCGGCGAGCCGCCGTGCAGCGTTCCAAAGGTTTTTTTCATGCGAAACCCTCCGCGATGTCTCGCTGATGATCTCAGAGGGCCTCTCAGATCCCTCTGCGATGTTCAACGATGCTTGCGAGGGCTACGAACCCTTGTGAGTCCTCGTCAAAAATTTTGAACAATCAGAACATTTGCGATGATCCACGAGGGCCCTTGCGAGGCCTTGCGAGTCAAACGATTATCATGCGAGGGTTTAAGATTTTGTTGCGACATGTCATGAATGTGCCAATTTATTGGTGTCGGCGACGAAAATCGTGAGAAGTCGCATCAGTGGGAAAGGGGCATTACTGCTGCAGACATCTTCAAGGACATCTTGTTTTAGATTGTTATTATTTTGACCATGTCTTCTTCGTGTTTTGGTTGGTTCTGTGTATCTTATATGTGTATTGTATCTGTCTGTATGTTGCCTCTCTGTCTGTCTCTGTGTGTATGCTGGTATGTACAGTATATGACCTCATAATACTGGAGTGTTATCTTGGACAACTTCTCCAGGTCCATTAGTAATGTACGTTTAAATGTGTCCTTCGTCGGTCGTATTTTCTCCTCCGTCCGTCCGTCTGACTGTCTGTATTTGTCAATCTGTCTGAATTTGTTTGTTCTTATTCTTATATATTTCTGCCTCTCCATCTCTCTATTTATGATTGGATATTGTTGTCTCTTTCTGACATCTCTCTCTATATAATTGTAGTGTTACCTAAGTGTGTGCGTTTGTGTCCCACAAGCCCCTAACCCCTTGGGACAATGGAGATGAAACTTGGCTTGGCTACTCGAGGGATCTCTTAACCCCTTCAGACTCATATGATGCAGAGGTTGCCAGATTAGCAATAAGAAATAGTTCTCTCACTCTTATAATTACCTCTCCAAAAATAGTTTTCTGCCCACAGCTAACTCAAAGACAACTGCAGAGGTTAGAGTAACTAAACTAAAGATTTCTAAATACCCCTGATGGTAACAAAGGGTTTAAAGTATCCCTAATCGGCTCAAAATCACGTCATATGTCGGAGAGGGTTAAAGGGTTTTAATTAAATAAGTCCTGAAAACAAAGACATTTATTTCATTATACCTGCTTTAACTCCTCAGGCCTAGAAGGACTCTTAGGAGGACATTAGCTATTTCCACCATGGCGCCCGGATGGCCTCCGAGCAGCCTAAGGGTTAATTTTAAGCTTAAAACTACTTACAATTGCACTAGAGAAAGTTTTGTTGTCTTGCGAGTCATCTATATAACCAAAAAGAACAAGAACACATAGCCAGCCAGTCATGTGACTCCTGCTTGTAAGCAAGCCGTGCGAAAGCTTGTATTGATTTTCGTGACTCCCATATAATGCATGAAAGCAGACGACAATGACTTAGGAATGGTTACAATGGTGAAATATATCAGTAATCAATAATCAATTATCAATATAATCAATATTATTAAATAATACATTATAAATAATACATAATCAATATTCAATAATAAATAATATTCAATAAACAGACCGTAGCAGTAGTCAGCAGTGTGGCGGCGCCGAATTCGGACGAAACTCGATATTCCTGCAAAATTCTCGGTCTCATTTCTCACAATAACCACACAATGTAGAGTATTCTAGTCTTTATGTTTACGTTTACGTTTACGTAGTGGGACCCGCAGAGTGCCGCTCTCGTGTGGCATGATATGCAGGGGTTGTGCATGGGGACTAGTTGTTGGGGACAAGATCAGGAAAAGGATCAGGATTAGGGATGTAATGACTGGTGATCCTAGTTCTAAAAGAATGAAATGGGAGGTGATTACACTCTTGGATGCTGCGGGGAAAAAATGATTGTTTAAATATGTCTGTGCTTGCCTGATAGGTGTGGTATTTTAGTTTGTGGCTGCGTCTCGTAAATCGTATAGGGAGTAAATATATATCTTTGTCTATGTCTACTAAGTTGTTAGTTATTTTATATAACATTTGGTGTCTGTGTATTTGTCTTCTTGATGCAAGTGGGTCTAGTTTAATGTCTTGTTTGAACAAAGTGACAGAAGCTGATGTAGTGTGCCTGTAATCACGTGTGATCCATCTTGCAGCTTTTTTTTGTATGGCCTCTAGTTTATATATGTTATTGCGAGTGTGTGGATCCCAAACGGTGTTGCAGTATTCCAAGTGTGGCCGAACAAGTGTTTTAAATGCTAGAATTTTGATGTTTGCGTTACACATCGTGAGACATGAGTATCGGCAAATGTCACTAATCGGGAGTAAACACCGAATCCTAGGCTATCGTCAGCCATGCTGACGTAATTATTTTCATCATCAAAACTGAACCACTTGGCCACTTGGTCTAGAGGCTTCTAATTTTCACCAAACGGAAGACAACAATGACAACTACCGCTGGATATATATACAGGTATATGTCCTAGGTTAGACCATTTTTTGACGTAATTATATGCGCGCCAAAGTCCCGATATTTCTATATGTTCCTCAGTACCAGGATACCCGCGAAAATACAAAAGGCGCGACCCGCCGTAATACCCTGATTTTGTGTATCCCCATAGAATCCGTTGAGTTTATTATGCTATCACTAAGATCGGGATATGTTTGCAACTACTCTTTAACCCTGCACAGGGTGTGGGTACCTGGGTTAATATATCAATACATTTGATATTGTCCGTCAGTTTTCATCTGGTTTGGTGTGATGGTGATGAATTGTTATTATATCTCTCTCTCTCTCTCTCTCTCTCTCTCTCTCTCTCTCTTCTCTTGATTAAATAAGGAAGCACACTAGAAAAACAAAATACGAGACTTTGTTGTTCGTTGAAACTATTATTATGGTGGGTTTTCGGTCTTTTCGCTCACATTTGTGTTCCCACATATATAATTTAAATCATATTCACGTTGCTGTGTTCGCTTTTGGAAGCTGTTAGGTTGAGCCACACTAAGATTGGGTTAGGATAAGTTAAGGTCAAGTTAAGTTAGATTAGGGTAGGGTGGGTGAGCAATGTAAATAGGACATGACGATTAGGAGAGAAGTGGCTTGGATAGATAGATTACTTTTGGTTAAGGTAAGATAGACAAAGTTTGAATAATGATATGTAACAGTTAAGATTGGATAGGTGTCGGTAGATAATTTTTATGTTAGTCTTGACATAATTAGTGTTCTTGCCTCCGTCGGAACCTACCCGAGGCTCAGCAGCGGTCGGGTCACTCTTGTTATTGTCGTTTTTTATCGGGATCAACCGAAAATAAAGGCGAAAGAAATGGTTCTGGTAGAGATACATAGATAGATGGATATATAGATAGATAGACAGATACTGTGGGGAGTCGGGTAGGGAGGGTTATACCCAATATCACACTTCATTGATGTTTTATGTCAGAATTCAACATCTCACAGTGGGTTACAGGAGGGAGCCAAAAAGGGCTTGCAGCCCAAATGGCCCCATGACCTAATACGACTTCCGTAACTAACGCGGTAAGCGGCTCAAAGCAACTGCTCTCTGAGTCTCTTCAAATTGGCCACTTTACCTAATTCAGCTGTAGCCATAATGACCCTACGGAGTGGCCCAAAGAATACTTGCAGCCCATAATTATCCACTTGACCAAATATGACTGCAGCTCAAAGCGACCTCCAGTCCATATTAGCCGCTTGATCATGATGATCCCACAGCTCACAATGGATTCACAGCTAGAACTGCCGATCAGAGCAATTTTACTGTAACCAAATATTGCCCTGCGAACCAAGTAAGCCACTCAACCAAAGGCATGTTATCCCTACCGACCCTGCGGCCCAAACTGCCCTGTGACCTAATACAGACCCAAGGTAAAAAACTGCCCTGTGGCACTAGATGGCCCCATGGCACAAAATGGACACAAAGTACAAAACTGACCCATGGCCAAAAACTGACGCTCACCCTAAAATGTTCTTGCGGCACAAGATGACCCCAAAGCAGTCTCTCTAGCCAGTTCAACTACAACCTACAACTGGCTCGAAACTGTTACTGAACGTAAAACTGCTTCTTGGCTAACATCTGCCACTTGCCTTATTATTACCATTCAATCTTATTTGATGTCTTATAACAGTTTTCGTTCATACAACGAATTACGATCTTGTGTGCAAACAAGGTTTGACGAACGAGGAGTGTTTGGAATAGCCAGACATGTGGCGTTGGCTGATTGATCGTTGCTGTGCATCATGTTTCTTAATTTTATGTATTAGTATCTATATTTTTACATCTGTATATCTCTTTCTCTATTATTCCATATATTTTTGTATCGTATCACTTTATATCGGTCTGGCTATTAACGTTTATATATCCTTATAATATTATCTGGTTATACTGTTTCTTCAAACTTATATTTCTATCCATCTGTTCCCTTCCTTCCGTCCTCCTTTGCCATCTACTCTATCATCCTTTATGGTTCGTGCTCCCTCCTCCATGTTATTTACTCTCTCTCGCTATCTCTCTCTCTCTCTCTCTCTTTATCTCTCTCTCTCTCTCTCTCTTTTTCTCTCACTAGACTTTCGAAAGGCGTTCGACAAGGTACCTAACAATTAGATAAGTTAGAAATGCTCGGGGTAAAGGGTAATATACAGGTATATCAATGGATACAAAAGGTGGCTTGCAAACAGAAAGCAAAGAGTTGATATTAATGGTTTAAAATCCAACTGGGTGCCTGTTACCAGCGGTGTTCCTCAAGAAGGATCGGTCCTTGGTCCGGTTTTATTTAACATATATATAAATTATATTGATGTAGGTCTGGATAACTTTATCTCCAAATTTGCTGATGATATAAAAATAGGGAACATAGTCTTGAGTGAGGAAGACAGAAATAGCCTACAGTGTGTGTGTGTGTGTGTGAATCATCTAGTTACAGATGCCAATACATGAGAACCCCAAAATCTTAAAAAAAAAAAAAAAATAAAAAAAAAAATAATAATAATAATATATATATATATATATATATATATATATATATATATATATATATATATATATATAATTATATATATATATATATATATATGTATATATCATTTTCCGTCAACAAATTGTAAGAAAAGCGCTCGTGTGACTCCAAGATAAAGAAATTAACTATACACAGATAATTCCTTCCTTCTCTACAATTACTTCAGATACTGTTATATTTGGATGACATTAGGCAATTAAATTAATCTAACAAAGGACCTTAGTTTTAGAAGAGTAAAGCTAATTTCAATGTATCCATTGATATCCACAACTCTTCCTTAACTTTATGTAATCATCTAATGTAAAATAAAGTCTAATATACTGGAAGAGATAAAGACTTTACAGTAGGTCGCTAGCACCACCCTACTCATTGTGAACTGAGTGAATATTATCCATTGTATTTCATTTACTGAGCAGGGGAGAGGGGGGATTTGGATGTTAATAAGCTGATATTAACCCCCTCAGACAGGAATAGTTAACTTACTGACGGGTTGGCAGACCGCCCGGTATTTACCCCACAATAGTCAATCCCACACTGAGGGACCGTTAGAAGTCGAAAGAATTTGGGGTTGCCACCAATCGACAGATTCTGATCCAACTTACCTACCTTACTGAGCTCATAATGACGCAGAAGTGTCATATAACTTATTATTGAGCTATTTCACTAGGCTCATATGACACAATCGCGTCATATGATACATTTGGGTGGAACCGCCATATGACGCGATCGCGTCATATGGGACGGAGAGGGTTAAAATGTAAATGTCACAACATTTGCCACACATCCTCTTATAATATACCGGATAGTATTATAACACATTTTGGTATAGCTTCAAGGAGCGAATAAAATTTTTCTTTTTGTTTGTTATTTGGATATGTTAATTTTCATCCCGATGACTGGAAGACTGGCATAATAGTCCCCCTATATAAGGGCAAAGGGGAAAGAGGAGTGTGTGGTAACCACCGAGGAATATGTCTTCTAAGCGTAGTAGGGAAGGTATACAGTAGGGTAGTGATTGAGAGAGTGAGAGTGAGAACGGAGAAATGGATAGGCGACGAGCAGGGAGGTTTTAGGAAGGGAAGAGGATGTGTAGATCAGATTTTTACCCTGAATTGTGTTGTGGAGAAGTATCTGGAGAAGAAACAAAAGGTGTATGTTGCCTTTATGGACTTGGAGAAGGCCTATGACAGAGTGGATAGAGAAGGTTTGTGGAAAGTACTTAGAATATACGGAGTAGAGGGCAAGTTGCTGAAAGCAGTGAAGAGCATGTATGAGGGTGCAAAGGCGGCAGTACGTGTGGAGAGTGAGCAGAGCGAGTTCTTTGACCTGAATGTTGGTTTGAAACAGGGGTGTGGGATGTCCCCGTGGTTGTTTACTGTATATATGGATGGAGTTATGAAAGAAATACTATCAAGAGCAGTGGATGTTGGTGTATCGCTGAAAAGGGAGGGAATTGAGTGGAAGCTACCTATACTGCTGTTTGCGGATGATACAGTTCTGATGAGTGATAATGAATGGGAGTTGCAGGGTCTGGTAAATGAATTTGGAACAGTGTGCGAAAAACGGAATTTGAAGGTAAATACGGGGAAGAGCAAGGTTATGGTCTTCGAAACGGGTGAAGTCACAGAGTGTGAGGTGAAGCTGAACGGTCAGGCTATGGAGATCGTCAACTCTTTTAAGTATCTGGGCAGTGTGTTGAGTAAAGATGGGACTATGATGAAGAGGTGCGGGAGAGGGTACAACAGGGGAAGAGGGTTGTAGGAACGCTAAAAGCAGTAACAAGAAATAGGGTGGTCAGTATGGAAGTGAAGAAGTCCTTGCATGACAGTGTGGTAATCCCGACACTGACTTACGGAAGCGAAGCATGGACGTTGGTTGAGAGACTCAGACCAAGAGTGAGAGCAGTGGAAATGAATTACTTAAGGAGTGCGTGCGGAGTTACATGGAGGGATAGACAGACTAATGAGGAAGTAAGAAGGAGGTGTGGTGTGGAGGTAGATGTGCTGGAAAGTGTGAAAAGGAACAACTTGAGATGGTTCGGCCATATGGAACGTATGGAAAGTGAGAGAATGACTAAGAGGGTGTACGAGAGCGAGGTGGAGGGACAGAGGGGGAGAGGTAGACCGAATATGAGGTGGAAGGATGGAGTGAGGAACTACATGAACGAAGGCGGTGCTGGTTGGGGGGAGGGGCGTCGACTGACTGGGGACAGAGGTGCATGGGGGCGGTTCGTTCGTGGCCACCCCTTCGGGGATCGCGGCGTCAGGCAATAGATAGATAGATAGAATTTTCATTCACCCCCCCCCCCAAAAAAAAAAAAACATACAATTGTGTTCACTCCATGGTGACATGCTGTTGTGCCAATATTGTTAAACAGAGTTCTCAACTGGAGATAAAGGACATAGGATAATATATACATACACAACTTTATTGTACAGTACATGGTTACTGATGCAATGTACAGAAACAACTGATACAATACAACAACAAACATATACAATATGGCAAGGTGTTATTGAAAATAACAACTGGTTCTAGGGGGCTGCTGTCACTGGTCCAAAAGAAGGGGTGAGGAATTACAGTGACAGGCATCCTCCACTGACTCGTGGTGTCGTCAAAGGCTTCACCAGCTACCAATCCTGCAGCCTTGAATCGCCCGTGTGGGTCAGGTACTGGCTGGCTCTCCATCGTCTCCTTACTTCTATATCAGGTATCGACTTGACATCCTTGGAGGGGTGTCTTTGTGCCACTCTGCCAGGTTTTTCGGCAACTTGTTTTCCTAGTGCTCGGTACATTTGTCAAAGTAACTATCCCGCTCCTCCAGAGTGTGTCCATAGATAAGGGCCTTAAATTCCTGTACGTGAGGGCATTCGATTACCTGCGATGAGTCCACAGGTGGTGGTGGAAAGCAGAAGACAATATCATTTATTTGCCTATGCATTTATCTTTCTTATTACCTCCTCCATCCAATACCTCTTTCCGTCCACCTGAATGATGTCATCCACGGATAATCTAAGTGCCTTTGAAATAGCAGTGCTAGGAGGAGGGAGGGGGTACTACATGGGCAGCTGTAGAGGAGAACTGTGTTCTTGGTGAGCGCCTGTCAAATTGTGTCCTGAGCTCATTTCCAGGGCCTTAAAGGGCCCAGTGCCAGCTACCAATCAAATTTCCAGGTCCATGCTTGCTCTCCGATTGATCCTTAGTTTTACGGCTGAACCAATCGCAGCGCTTTGCTCCGCCCCCTTCCAGACTTCTGATCCAGCAAAACTTGGAAGCTTTTGCATTCTCGGAAGAGGAGCATGGTGAGTGTTGTGGCCAATCAGAGCCTTGCCTGGGCATACACTTTGGCCAATCAGTGGCCTGGGCTGCTTCCATCTTCTCTTGAGGAATGAGAGTGGGGTGGTGAGGGAATTTCCCATTTTCTTGAGGCTGGATTGAAGGGAGCATGGTCCTCGCCTTTTGGTTCGTAATAAGGAGCGTAGGCCTTGCCATTTGGTGTGGTACTACAGTCGCCAAGGGCCTGTCTGTGTGGGTGGAGGTGCCAGAGGTGGAGGTGCCAGGCGAATATCTTCCACTTTTTCGGGCTTGGTTCTTGGGCCAATTCTCGAACTGTCCAACACATAGTGAAATGTGCTATTAGATTTTCGTCTGATTGTTTTCCTGCTGCTGTATTCCTGTACTAACTTGTTCATTAATTGTACTATACAAGTTATATATATAGTTTAGAATATATAGAATGTAACTAAATTGATTTACACTACTGTAAAGTTAGTATGGGTTTGAACACGTTTCAGATTGATTGTATATATTTTTTACTTTTGATTCCTTT
Source organism: Paralithodes platypus (assembly GCA_032716605.1). Taxonomy (NCBI): domain Eukaryota; kingdom Metazoa; phylum Arthropoda; class Malacostraca; order Decapoda; family Lithodidae; genus Paralithodes; species Paralithodes platypus. The sequence goes on along the minus strand of CM064523.1, from coordinate 55,424,837 downwards.
CCCTATGCTTCCTCTCATTAATTATGTTCTCTCTCTCTCTTTATATATATATATATATATATATATATATATATATATATATATATATATATATATAATATACTCCTAATATGGAAACCACCTCCCTTCCCTCCCCTCACCACACCCCTTCCAGTCATCCTCCTTCCCACATCCTACCCCTCCCACAACCTCATTTACGCCATGTTTTTTTAACAGCCACCTAGATACCCAACAGTTTAGATGATAACAATGCTGTAAATATGCTAAGCCTAATCCAAAATAAGGTGTGGATTAAAGGCGCTCTAGTTAGTGGGTGCGGCCACATACAGTTCGTTCATCTTTTTATTTGTGTTATATAAATACATGGAGTTATATAAACACAAAGACTTCACTGACTTTGCGGTCTCTACCTGACAATCCGTACTTACATATAATATAGTATTGGTACTAAGTGGAATCTAAGGATAGCAAAACAGAAGGGTCTCTCACCACTCTCACCGACGACTGGTCGACATTAAAATATAGTTGGGGAAAATAGGCCATCAGCAGAATGTGTACATTTCTACTGGGAAATTCATATTTGGGAACAAAGCTGATAAACAGTGTATGCTACAGAAACCTAATGCAATTGTGTATGTTCACGCTGCTGTAACTAGTAGACTTAACCTATTATGTTTTTATTTACCTATATAGTAGAGTCATTTTCAGAGCTTCCGTGATCGTGTTTAGGATACCAAAGTTTCTCAGTGAATTTAGCAAGGGCAACTGATACTAAAAAAAATAAGCCCCCATACACCTCACCAAAATGACGGGAAAGTTGTTATTTTAGACGTTTTTCAAAATGGCCGCCGCCGTCATCTTAAAAAATTGATAAAGTTCTATTTCTTGAAGTGAATGGCCAAAAATGACAATTTTGGTGTCTATTCCCACTAATGTTGGTGTCAGAAGATCAATGGCATGGCACAATTAAAAAATAATTAATAAATAATTACCAAATAATTAAGTAAATAAGAAAATAATTAAGAACATCAATGGGATGGCATAATTCATGATTTAGAGTCCCATTAACCTCAACATCTAAGACAAATATGATGTTGTTAAATCCACTGAGAAACTTTGGTATCCTAAATTAATAACACATGAGACCTACTGCATTAAGATGCACTATCACTGCAGGACAAATATGATGCACAACTGTCAGAATCACTTCCGCTGTCATCATCGCTGCTCTCCATTTGTGGATGACTTGGAGTTTTTAGAAGATCCAGGAATGATGGAAGTGCAGGTTGGGTATAGCGTACTGGGAGGCATAAGCCATTTACAAGGTGCCATCCATGGCCAATTGGTGATGGATGATTCTGAAGCTGGAAATTCTTCTGCAGATATGTGAGGTAATTGGTGCTCTCTAAGTGTGGCAAACATGCCACTCTCCATGAAATGTGCTTGGATATGGGGAAGACTTTCTAGGACTGCTATGAAATCTGGAAGATGGCACCCATATCTATCGTTGTCATAAATATGCATCCAAGGAAGCATCAACTTCAGTGAAGACTTGAACTCGATCCAGTTTCTTGTCCTTATAGCATGTATATTTTGAGTCAGTATCTCTACCATCTCCAAGAATGAAATCCAGAATTCTGCTAGTGGAGCACCATCTAAGTTCTGGAATAGGGAGTCAACGAGCCCCTTGAGATCGGCATTGCTCTCTAACTCAGCATGTGCATCATTAAGTTCTTGTTGGTCTACTGAACTGCGTAACTTATTGAGAGATGCCTGGATCTCTTCACACAGAGTGGCACCTTCCAAAAGTTTGTCTAGTGCATGTTGGAGTAAAGCCTCGTAGAAGAGTCGAAGGCAACGCACACCGTGGTTGAAGTGTTTTCCACGCAGAGCTTGATCCACGGATCCATCTGCAACGACGCCTGCAGCCACCAGTACATCTGAAATGCCTGAGCCTTTGAACCTTTTGTAGATTGCATTGATGAAAGACATCTGGATATGAAAGGGCGCCATGAATGTCAATATGTCAGCAAATATCTCTGGATTCTCACTTTTCAATCCTAGCAATAATGCGTAGACAGGATGATCACCGACGATAATGGCAAATGGCATCTTCTTGTCATCAATTGCCTTTGCAAGCTTGCGCAGGGCATCATACAGAATGTTCTTGCTTGGTGGATCAGGATAAGTCATATGATAAATCGCTTGACTTTTCTGGGTTTCTGGTGATAGCGTGGCCTGGAAGCCAGAAAAGGTTGGTACAGTCTGGTCTTCTGGCTTTGGTCTTGTTCCGTCTGCCTTAGCTCGGGCCATTGCATGGATAACACCTCTCATTCTTTGAGGAACTGTGTCCAGATGTTGTTCATCCGTTATCCTTGGTCTGATGGGTGGTTCACCACGCTTGACTGTTTTGTATGGTTCAATTCTTTCAAGGTTTCTTTATTGATATTCCCTGGACCTCTTTCTTTTCTAATGATGCACACTCCACCTTGAGCCACATACAAGATTTTGTAAAAATTGGAATGGAAACTTTTATTCCTCATCAAAAGTACAGTAAAAGATCTAATTCACCTAAATGGTTTGACCATAATTGTGCTAGAGTAACTGAACAAAAAGCAATAGCCTACAATGCATAGACAAGATCAAAAACACATGAAGCCTTTAATTACTTTAGAAACACCAGAAATCATGCCAAAACTGTATTAAACCTAACTAAATCAAACTTTCTCCACAAGCAGGCAAATAAACTTCTAAATAATCCAAATGATAACAAAATATTTTGGTCTACTCTTAACTCACTTAAATCCAACTTCACTACTGCTTCATCCATTCCACCATTAAAATCTCCGACTGGCAATCTTGTAAGTGACCCACGAGGTAAAGCTAATCTTCTTGCGGATATTTTCTCCACAACTCAACCTTAGATGAAATAAATCAAGATGTCCCTGTACTTAATTTTAATTCGCCTGAAATTCCCTCACTTATCCACACTAGACATGTCAAAACTATTTTGCAGAATCTCTCAGTAGATAAGGCTCCTGGTCCAGATGAAATTCCTCCAATAGTACTTAAGAATTGCTCCTTGGTGCTCGCTCCTGTATTGGCAAAATTTTTCCGTCTATGTACTCATACCTCATGCTTCCCAGTTCCCTGGAAAGAAGCAAACATCCATCCAGTTCCTAAAAAAGGTGCCTCTTCAGATCCATCAAACTACAGACCAATAGCTATAACTTCCACTCTTGGTAAAGTCTTTGAAATTATATTAAATAATCACATAATTAAGCATCTGGAGAATAATAAATTAATCAGTGATAGGCAATATGGTTTTAGACGATGTCGATCAACTGCAGACATGCTTTGCCTTCTTACACATCAAATCAACCAAGCTACAGACCAACATGGTGAAACACATACAATAGCACTGGATATATCAAAGGCATTTGATAGAGTCTGGCATCAATCCTTATTGTCGAAGATGTCACACTACGGCCTTGCATCATTAGTTCCACTAATTTCTTCTTATCTTCATAACAGAAAAATACGTGTAATGGTAGATGGCCTTTATTCTCAATTTCACTCAATAAATGCTGGTGTTCCCCAGGGATCAGTTTTGGCCCCAATTCTGTTCCTCATTCATATCAATGATCTCATATCTACCACTCATAATCCAATACATTCCTAAGCAGATGACTCAACACTCCACAGTTCCTTCACATTTACCAATTCATTCACCCAACCCGATCTTATAAATTCAAAAATAAACACTGCAATTTCTCTGAACCAGGACCTTTCTAGAATTAATGGATGGGGACAAAAGAATCTACTTTCCTTTAATGCACAGAAAACAAAGTACATTCAATTTTCTAACCGACAGAATCTCACGGACTCCCATATATTTTTTAATGATGTAAATATTCCGACTTCCCCTAGTATTGACATTCTCGGTGTAACATTAACTACTAACTTGAGCTGGACACATTATGTTAGAAGCATTACTAAGAATGCCTCTAAAAAACTGGGACTCCTGTACAGAGTTCGAGAATTCTTCACTGACGAGCAGTTGGCCGTAATATATAAAAGTCATGTGCGTTCTCAGATGGATTACTGTTCACCTCTGTGGGGTGGAAGTGGAGTGGTTGCATTGAGGCAGTTAGACAACATTCAAAATAAAGCTATTAGATTAATCAATAACCCTGCAATCACACAGGACCTTCCTACATTATCCATACGAAGAAACGTTGCATCCCTTGCATTATTCTACAGATATTTTCACAGCAATTGTTCCGAGGAACTTGCTTCAATTGTGCCGCCTCTCCACATCTTTCCCTGTAGAACTAGGGCAGCTGAGAGTGCCCATGAATTTACACTTTCTCCTCCACAATGCAGAACTTCTGCTTATCAGAATTAATTTATCCCCAGAGCTACTACTCTTTGGAATTCACTTCCCTCGAATTGCTTTCCACAAACTTACAATCTACCAATGTTTAAATCCAGTTGTTACAAACATTTTATGAATGGAGGATGCCTTTAGGCACATGGACCTTTTTGTTTTATCTATGTTTTTCCTTCCTCCGTTCATTGTCTCTTAAAAAAAAAAAAAAAAAAAAATCTGGCTCCCAAGTTCTTTGAGGCTATCAGAGAGGTACGAAGGCAAGGTGCTATTTGCAACTGGTCTATCATCATCTAGGGTAGGTAGATTTAGCTTAGGTAGGTCTGGCTGAACAAACATGACATTTATACGATGTGATTGGCCACTTCCAGTCAAAGTGTCACTTTTGAAGTCATCGTTGTCGACTATACATATTGCCGGTGTTCCTTCAGAAAGTTCAAAAGGACACTCAGTTGAATGCTTCAGGTCAGTAACTGCCCAGAAATCTCTAAGAAAAAGCACATCATTGTAACTGATTCCCAGGCCATCCTTATGTAATATGTCTACCATTTCTCTGCTCTTTGTCATACCATGTAGCAGTACACCGAGGTTTGTCTCAAATGCAGTACGTCTTCCAGTGATGTAGCTGGTCAAAATAGATGCAATTGATCTGACTTGGGGCTTGTCATCGACTTCAGACTTTGTGGGGTGCTTTAACCAAGTGATGAGCTTCAAGAGGAGATCATTCAGGTCTTCATATTCTTCTAGCTCATGTATGTATGGAGGCCAAGGAACAGTTTTTGTTTTGATGATCTGATCTCTGAGTCGCCCAGCTACATTCTTCACCAGCTGATCGTCATTTACACCTAGAGAGGATATTGCAGCCTCAAGATATGAACCTGCAGCTCTTGCATCATATACCAGTACACTCACATTCTTCTGACCTCGTTCATGAAATGCTATGTCATCTCCAAATTCCTTGATCAGAATTTCCTTCACGACACTGGACTTTGCTGTGGAATAGTAACCATAATTTGAAGTAATGTCTTTGTAATCCTTTACAAGACCTTGCAGTGTACGGATTTCATGATCTTCAAAGATAACTTGACGGACATGATGAAAGAAGATATTTTGGGCCTCTCGAAGATTAACATGTTACAGATGCTCTGTTTTTTCATCAGGAAAAGACTCCTTCAGAGGGTTGCTGACATAATTGCACCAACATTCACGATGATAACGAATTTCCAATCCAAACGCCGTTCGACTGTCTGGGATAGAGGCAAGTAGGGTATTCAATCTTTCTCTTATAGGCTCATCTGACAGACAAACTGTATGCAACTTGAACCGGTTCCATGGGTCTACTGTTGACAGCAGCAAAAGTTTGGACTTGCCAGGATTACTGGTTTTTTGTGGTCCTTTCATACACCACACACAGAGATTCTTATCATGAACCACTCCAGTACTAGAACGAAGCTTTTTAGGCACATTTCCTGGGAGTTGTTGACTTGAAATTGATGCTTGAACTTCTTTCTGTTCAGATTTCCGTTTACGATTCTGTGCTTGCTGAATATAGCGATTACTACTGATCTGGGTGTAACATTTACTATGCATGTACAGGCCTTTAGGCCCCTTGTCCCACTCCACTGCTGCATAGGCATGCTGAAATTTATCAAGTTCCTTCCACCGAAAACACTTGCTCCTTAGATTCTCCCACTTTGTATCAGATGTCTTGTCCGTACTATCATCAGCTATACAGGGATGTTGACATAATATGCATTTTAATCCAGGTCCTGGGTCAGGCACATCACTAACTCCTCTACGTTCCATGCTTATGATTCTTCACGCCAAATTCGATGCAACAAACCTGAAAAAGAAGGAATTGATCAGTCAACATTCTTGGTTTACATTTTAAATTATATATTATATTATTTGAGTAAGTTTCAGAGGATCCGTGACCGTGTTTAGGATACCAAATTTTCTCAGTGGATTTAACAACATCATATTTGTCCTGCAGTGATAGTGCATCTTAATGCAGTAGGTCTCATGTTTTATTAATTTAGGATACCAAAGTTTCTCAGTGGATTTAACAACATCATATTTGTCTTAGATGTTGAGGTTAATGGGACTCTAAATCATGAATTATGCCATCCCATTGATGTTCTTAATTATTTTCTTATTTTCTTAATTATTTGGTAATTAGTTATTAATTATTTTTTAATTATGCCATCCCATTGGTTTTCTGACACCAACATTAGTGGGAATAGACACCAAAATTGTCATTTTTGGCCATTCACTTCAAGAAATACAACTTTATAAATGTTTTAAGATGACGGCGGCGGCCATTTTGAAAAACGTCTAAAATAACAACTTTCCCGTCATTTTGGTGAGGTGTATGGCGGCTTATTTTGTTTAGCATCAGTTGCCCTTGTTAAATTCACTGAGAAACTTTAGTATCCTAAACACGGTCACGGAAGCTCTGAAAATGACTCTACTAATATTACTCCAGCCTCCTCGAGAGGAAGGTCTGGCCTACATTTGAACACATCAATTGCATTTCACTCTACCACCTTCCCCAGCAAATTGTCCCATTGGTTCACCATTCAGTAAGTAAATAATTGCTTAGTGACTGAGATTCGCCCTCCTGGATATATTAGTCATTCCTGTGCATTAATCAACTATTATTGATTGTGAACAGTACGTGCCTTTACATCAATTTTGTCAAAGCTTATCACCATATTAAAACAGTTGATTATCTTACTTTTTAATTGTCTTTTCTTAAGTCAAACAATGTTTTAGTTTTTCATAATGTGCTGTATTTTGCACTGAAGGTATCAACTACATCGCCCTACTATGCACAACTCGAGTTTTTTAATGTCCTTGCTCTGATAAGAAGACAAAAGATGAGGCCTCACTCCACTTTTAAAGAATGGTAATATAATATAATTTTTATAACTAAGCATACTTGTCAGTGAATCCCAATGTTCTTTTGGCCTTGTTCACAGCTGTTGCACATTGATCTGACGTCGTTAGATGTTTTAATATTATAACCCCAGGTCTTTAAGTAATGTCATAAGTTTTATTTATCACATCTTGTACATATAATACATTTTAGTTTTCATTATTTATTTGAGAGCGAGAGAGAGAGATAAGTGTTTACTTACTGCCTCATCCCGTTCACCAAGCTCTCTCTCTCTCTCTCTCTCTCTCTCTCTCTCTCACAGGGACAGTGTTTGGTATTCCTAGGTGTATTTCTCTTCGTTACCTGAACGGTTTGGTTCAGTAATTGGCTGGGTGTTTTGTCCTGCTACATTTGCAATTTAGTGCAACCAACATTGATTGGAAAACACAAACTGACTGACTCTTTAATTAATTAACTGTAGCTAACACACTATTATTGACAAACCATATAAAAAGAAGCTATAATGATAAACAAATATATTATGTGTTTTTAACAGAAACAAATTGGGAATTTTACAGATAACAAACAATAGACACACAGTTATAATTTACAGTCGTCCTCTTTGTGATCTACACTGTTCCTGCCTTTCACTTCAGAGAAAGACTCCAACCCAATATCACACAGACGCACATCAAAGACTGGTAGGTGAGCAAACAGTGTATATAATATGCCAATATACCTACAGACAGACAGACATTCAAGAGAGGAAATTACAGACAGCCAGACAACAGATAAAGTTTAAACATAAATACTCACAGCCAGGAACCCAGACAGACAAAACACATACACAAAGAAAAGTCACACACTGATTTAAAATGGACACATATAGACGGACAAAGCACAAAGAGACAGACATTTGCCCACAAATTCTAACATAGGGCAAGATGAAAATAGACATATAACTATATAGAAAGAACCACGAACTGGCAAGTCTGTGTCCATAAAGGATAGACCAACATCCACACAGACAGCACAACTCTTGTCCTCAGTGTTACAAATCGTCTCCTCTTATTATACACCGACCTGATCAGTGGTATTGATACTGGTATTGCGAGAGAGAAAGAGAGAGAGAGGCATGTGTGTGGTGGGGGAGACGGTGGAGGGGGTGGAAAGTGTATGAGGAATAATTTTCAAACTTTATAAGTAGTAGGCATAATATATAAACAAATATCCGATATATATATATAATTAAATTGAACCTCTATTTATCAGGAAGTATAGGTTTTATACAAACCCTTTCGGTGAGCATAATTTATTCCAAGCAATGATTAGTGAAAAGAGTTTTGGCATTGCTCAGCGAGTCGTCCTAGTCAGGAGTTTTCGCCAAGCAGCCTGCGTGACGAAAAGTTGCTTTAACCCTTATTTAGCGGCGAGCAACATAAGTCGAGTTAAATAAAGCTGGACTATGTGGCGGCGCTCGACATAACTCGAGTGGCAATTTCAGCACGTAATGTGGCTGAGAGAGAGAGACAAGTGGTGGCAGGAGACTAGCGAGCGTATGACTGCTCCAGACCACCGCGGCGAACCTACTGACACAAATCTCAGCTCCCTCCTCCCTCTCTCACTCGCTACATACTCAATTATGTACCGAAAGTACCGAATTACCTGCTTTTTGCACTCGCGTTGCACGGTTATTGCAAGAAAACTATCCATCATACAAGGATCGTTATGGTGTCATTCGAAAGCTCTGTTTATGCCCTTTCAGGGATAGGTACTTGTTTTACGTTCTGGGTCTTATTTAGGCATGAAAATGATCACGTAAACAGCCCTATTTTGGCTAAAAACACCCCGCTGTGCGGTACACATAAATAAACCGCATAGGCCGCTCGTAAGGTGTTAAGGGGTGTTCACACATACAGGAGTGTGAGCGCGAGTTGGCAAGAGTGATGACTCCTGGTAACTCGCGCAAAATTGACCTTGAGTGTCCGAAATTCCATGTGGCACCAGGACACAGTGGGAGTCGGCGGGAGTGTACATGCGAGTCCGAGGAAGTCAACGGAAGTCAGTGCGAGTCAGTGGGTGCGGGAAAAAAGGGCGAATAAAGTGCGAGTGATTGAAAATTTGAAAATTAACGGTCATTTTCGGATTAGTGCTTGATAGGAGTCGACGCGAGTAAGACACGGGTCAGTGGGAGTCAGGAGGAGTAATATAGGAGTTAATGGGAGTCTACGAGAATCAGTGGGAGGTGTAAGGATTGAGATGCGATTATGCCATGGATGGCCCCCCAGATCTATTATTTTACTATATTTCTGGTACGTTTGGGACAATAGTCTATTATTTCCAACAGATGGTAAGGTGCAATGTCTTTATTTTGATTACTCGGCTATTACAAAGGAGAACAAACAACAACAAGTCTTGCGACCCCTCAAGGTTATTTGCCCATTACGAGGATTTTGTGCTGAAATATGTTGTTAAATGTGAAACCTGGCATAAATATGATGCAGAAACATAGCAGGTTTTTTATTTAGATTTTGTTTGTTATTCATTTTGTTTTTACATTTGATTATACCAAAGTCAGCTGCTAAGGGATTAAATTTACCCTCAGCTGAAAATAACAGATTATAGTAACTCATATTCCTTACTGTATAGTTACTACTATGTCTTCTAGATGTATATTATATGTAGCTCGTATGGATACTTCAAAAATAGAGTTTCGTTCTCCAATGTGCTGCTTAATTCTATCAGATGTGGAGTGATAAGTATTGTCCGTTCATTCTAGACTGGGTAGAAATCGTAACCTCTAACCTCTGTAACTCGAAAAGGAAGAGAGTAATCGAGCTATTATTTCTAACAAATAGGAAGACTTGGCCAGGGAATATGTGTGAAAATTGACAGCTCATTTGCTCTAGTCCTTGTTTTAGTTACAGAGGTTAGAGGTTACGATTTTTGCCCAGCCTAGAATGAACGGACTATAGTAAGAATGATAACATTACGACTTTCGGTAGTTACCATATTTTATAATGTATGTGTTTTATTGTTCTGTGTGTATGAAGGAGACAAAAGACAGGCTGCCTGTAACGAGTGTCTCCCCAAAAGGAGTGACAGAGAACCAAATTCAAGGGACATTGGAGTCAAAATTCCTGGACACACTAAGTTTAAAGCAGTCTAAGTAATAGGATGAAGGAAAGGTTGATTAAGGGAGAGAGTTCCAGAGTTATTTCGCTGTTTTCTGTTAACATGGGGTTACCACAGCCACACCCGGAAGTTGTAGTAGGGAAGCCTCACAAGTACACCCTTTTCGGTACCGCTCACATCATTTTTGAACGGAGGGCAGCTACATTTAGAACATGTTATGAAGCTTACGAAGGATGTGTCGTAGTTCAAAGGTTTAATTGAGATCATCTGTAGCCTTTTCGTTAGTCAACGCCTTTCCTAACCTGGATAAAACGTGTGAATGGGGTATATGCAGCTGTGGGCGGCAGTGAAGTAACCTACCCGTGTTCACTTATTGCTCAGGCCCAATCCCCATTTTGGGGGTAGCCGACTCAAGACAGAGCAAGAACAGGGAAAACACAAAAACAACATAAAACAAAAAATAAACACAGATAAAAAAGACAAACTCTCACACATCCAGGTCACCCAGGAGAAGACCCAGAGACCAGGGTTACCAAGGTCGCTCCAGCACTCCCCCGGCCCCTGACCACCCGGAGAGGTTCCGATCTCGGCAGGCAGACATGCAGCGGAGCCAAAGCCACAAGCCCTCCCACCACACTTCCAGGCACACCCTTCATATTAATCGTCTCCCCGGGCCAGGCGCCTGATGGACTATTATCTAGTCCAACTTGCGCCCGACCCCTTACTCCAAATGACCACGGGTCACTCAACTATTCACAAGCATTCTCCATTCACTCCTGTCCACTACCACTTCCCCTGCCTGATCTATAGTCATTCCTCTATCATCCAAAGCCTTTCTTACACAGTCTCTCCATCTCAATGGGGGTCTTCCTGCCCTTCTATCTCTCCTTGTACCTGACTCACATATTCTCTTTGTAAGCCTTTCATCTCCCATTCGTTCAACATGACCATACCAGCTCAGCACCCTTCTGTCCACTCTGGCTGACAAATGTTCCTGCTGCCCCACTCTCCTACGTATCTCTTCATTCCTCAATCTGTCTCTAGAGTAACTCCACACATACACCTCAAGCAGCTCATCTCCATCACATCCAGCCCTCTGTTCTCCTTTTTCTTCAGAGCCATGTGGTGGGCTGACCCTTTGTCAGAGTGAGGGTTGGTGTCCTCTACTTCCCATAGCCCCTTCTATCTTTTTCTCCTTCTGCATCTCTAATTTTTTCAAATGGCGTAGGGATGCGGCGACCCCAACGCCCGCCACTTTCTGGTGCAGGGAGCCTCCTCTGTGGTGGAGGGGTGAGAAATTTCCATCACCGCTTTTCTCCGGTGGGACGTAGAAGTCGGCTAAAGGGGATCGGGGGCGGGGGCCTGGTATCCTTCTCCACTTAAATAAATTTACCAAAAAAACGAGACAGTCTCCATGGTAACCAAGAGAAATACATATACGAATATAAAACTTAGTCCACAACTCACTCAAACTTCCACACACACACACACACACACACACACACACACACTCTCTCTCTCTCTCTCTTTGTGTGAGTTTTTACTACATGATTGTGGTTTAGTGGCTGTTAATATGTGAGGCTGTTTATGGAGTGTGTTTTATGTGAGTTTGGGTGGTTCTGTGCACATGTTTACTTGGTGTCTGTAATATAAGTTGATCAGTCTGATTTTGAAGTGTGTATGTGTGTGCTAGGACTAAGAGTCGGATGATCATAGAAATACCTTCTTTTTTAGGAGCCATGTTACAACTAGAGATCATATTAAATAATGCATCTATGAAGCTTTTAAACGACTATTTATGAAGCTTTGATTAGTTTAACTAATAATCTTAAACAGACAAACTAGATTACGAATGAGTACCATATATATCTTTACAAATTAACTCTTACTGAGACATACAAAATTCCAGTAAAATTGCATAAGTGAAACAATCTTTATATAGTCAACTGTACGCCAAGCTATTGGCTATAACTCTGTGAACTAGGTCAGAGTTGAGCATGTTGCAGTGTGTGTGTGTGTGTATGTGTGTGTCTCGTACGTCTGTATGTGTCTTCTGTGATTACTAATGGAATAATAATATGTTGTACAGTCACCCACAAGTAATATTTTCCACTTACACAACTTCAACTTTATATTCTTGTTATATAAGACAAATCAATAATTTCTAATAAAACCGATCAAAACTCAAGTTTACTATACAAACGAATGCAAAGAAAATCAAGCAACAACATATATACTGATCCTTACTAGGCTGCTTGTATCTAAACTACATAGCCTATTATTTAAGAGACAAAAGATGGCTTAGGAAGTACATGATTTATCTTTTTCATGCAGAATGGATACACTGACATGGTACTCGACAGGAAAATTAGAAAATATATCATCTACCAAAAGAGGTACTGTGGGCGTGTCTTGTTATTCATCTGTATACATAGTCAGGGATTAAGGACAAGATATTTGTCTAAGCGATGTTTGAATGTTTCAACAGTGCTTTAATCTATATTATTGCTAGGCAGGCCATTTCATAAGCTTATTACCCGGTTGAAAAATAAGTGTTTTGTTTCATGGGAGTGAAAGGGCTTTCAGATTATTGTACAGCCATTCCCGTATGTCTAATTTGAATAGTCGAATATGAATTATTTGTTTACATCCATATTGTCGATGCCTTTATTTATCTAAAATACTTGAAATATATTCCGTCGTAGTCTGTGTTTAGTCGAGCTGAAAAAGGTTTAATTCATATAGAATACAGACGATCTTCATATGGCTTATTTCTTACTCTGGGAATCATTTATGTTATTGTTCACTGTACTCTTTCAAGTTTTTCTATGTACTTTTAATAGAAAGGAGACCAATATTGAACGCAGCATTGTCGATGAGGTCGACCCATTGAATTATATAAAGTGATAATAACGTCTTCGGATTTGTATTCAAAAGATCTAGCAATGAATCCAATAATCTATTTTGCTTTCTTTACTACGTCAGTACATTGTTGGCCTGGTATTAAAGTATTTGTAATTATTACTCCTAAATCAGTTTCTTTATCGACACTTATGAATTAAATACCACCCATTGCATAATTTGCCTTATTTTCCTATAACCTACATGGAGTACATTACATTTATTGATATTGAAGCTCATTTGCCAAGTCTGAGCCCAGTTACAGTTTATGTCAATAATTTTGGATGTATTGTATTTGAGTTGGAGAGACTACTTGCTATCTTTGTGTCATCTGCAAATTTGAAATACTAAATGAGAGACCGTCATCAATATAATTTATATAGATAAAGAAGAGGACAGGTCCGAACGCTGACCCCTGGGGTACATCGCTTGTCTTTAGTTCAGTTTGATGCTTTACTGTTTATTACTAATAGTTGCATTCGTCCATTTACCCAGTTCTCGATCCAGTGGAGCAGTCTCTTGTATGCCAGGAGCCTTTAGTTTTATCAGGAGACGCTTATAAGGAACTTTTTCAAATGCTTTCTGAAAGTCAAGGTAGACTATGTCAACTGCGATACTTTCATCGAACTTGTTGAAAATATAAAAAAATCAAGGAGATTTGTTAAGCATGAACACTTGTTTCGAAAACCGTGTTGTAAATCTTTTATAATGTCCGTTAAATTGTAGGCTTGCTATCGCTCGCCTGAAAATAATATCAACACCTAATTGGCCCGAAAAATCTAAAAATGGTCGAAGAAATGAGACAAAATGTCTTAAAATCGCCACTAATTTGTCGAATGTCCTAAATTTCATAATTAATATATTATCTTAACCCTTATCCAACGGTGACCGTCATATGATTGGAGAGAGAATATTGACCACCCCTGCGGTACCCTCCATATGACGGGTGCCATTATGAGGACGTTATGAGCTCTGAGAGAGAGTCCGTTGGAAGGACGATAGCTGGGCTTGACCGCTCGGCACCACCGCTGGGCTATCTCTGACACGTAGTATGCTTCATCCTTACCGCCGTACCTCGTGAGACAAGGAAAAAACACAGAAATTACCTTATTTTAGGGTATTTTCACCTCCGGTTACGCGATTGATGTAAGCTAACCCGTGGCCGTAGAAGGATGGTTCAGGTGTCATTGGAAAGCTCTATTATCGCCCTTTCACGGATAAATAATTGTATTACGTTCTGGCTCTTGTTTATGCATGAAAAAGAGTATTCGTTTTTGGTAAATATACCTGCCCAGCAGCATGGTCATGTCAACAAGCATGCCCGCTTTGAAGGAGTTAATGTAAGTTTATAATAATGAATCATATTTAACCTTAGCCTGACAATCCAATCTTAACCAAACCTAAATAATGTGGGAGCGGGAAAACAAATAAGACAAACGTAGTTAACCATGTCAGCGCGAGTGACACGTTTTACATTATTCTGGCTACTATTACAGTTTCATACAGTTTAGGAAGGACTTCTAGCAATTGAAATGCTACATACTATATGTATTAACCCTTTTAGCAGCCACAGATCCTTCCTAACCTGCATAAAATCATCTAAACATATGAAGACTAAAATATAAAAGCCTGCACCCGCACTGGAAGCGTTAAAGGCTGTGGATAAATGTACTTTTGAGAGTAAATATAATATTGCGAGTGACAAGACAGACGTGAGGGCGAAATGATGATGATGATGAAATTACCTCTCTGTTGCACCGTGAGGTATAATTACAACGTGGGCCTGGAGGACAATATGATGTTGATAGCCTTGTAATAAATCCTGCCTAATGTCGTCCTGGCGATACTTCATTCCAGATTGGTTATCTCCAGCCGATTTTATTCAGCTTACGAACAGCCTCTATGATAAAAATGAAAGGGGTAAATATTGAAAGATTACCTTCTCCCTTCAGTAGAAACACCATGACACTGTATGAGACACCACGGACGGTAGGTGGAGTTGGAGATTTTCTCCCCTTGACAATGGTAGGATGGTTAGTTGCTGTGGCAAGTCACGTTATTCAGGGGGTAGGAAAGAAGGGAAGTGAGATGTCCAGTGGGAGATAGAGAAAGAGGAGAGAGAAAGGCTGCTGCACCGACTGAAAAAGATTGCATTAATAATTTATTGGAAAAGGGTAATCTTTAAAGTTAAATTTTCAAAGATATATTATTTGTTACCACAGATTTGTGTTTTATAGCCAATAATATTTACGTACGATCTCTCTCTCTCTCTCTCTCTCTCTCATATATATTGTATACAGAGGACATACTATTACACTGTTGTTGATACCCAGCTGCAACTTCCAGTAACGTTAACACCAAAGGTTACCAAGGTAATATAATATGATAAGATTGCAGGGTGAGGTATCACGGACATGTAGATAATTGTATTATTACCGGTATGTTATTGTTGTTGTTTGTTATGGCATCGTACTGAGTGTGTGCATGTGTGTATAATTATTCCGTGGCTATTCTGTGTTTGTCTCTCTGCTTGCCTTTTGGTTTCTGTCTGCCATTATATATGAATTATAAGCATGTATGCATGTATGAATCTATATATGTATGAATCTATATATGTATGTATGTCGACCTGTGTCACTACCTGCCTATCTATCGATCTATTTATCTGGCTAGCTGTCTGTTAACATGTTTAACCTATGTTCATGAAGAAGACAAAATACAAAACTGGCTGTAACTGTCTGTAACAAGTAACTGTCTGAGGAAGCATTCAAACGGTACCGACGCCTTAAAACTCAATACTCTCATTCTTCATATGTTTCTGCCCGGAATCAAGCCAAATCTGTTCTTCGACTTGCCAAACACTCTTTCATCAATAATAAATGCACTGAACTATCCAACTCTAGCTCTTCCCAAGCTTTCTGGCATCTAGCCAAAAACCTCTCCAACAATTTCTCTTCCTCGTCTTTCCCTCCCCTTTCCCACTCTGATGGCACAACCATCACTTCTTCCTCTGACAAAGCTAAACTCTTCGCTCAAACTTTTGCTAGAAACTCCACCTTGGATGATTCCGGTGCTATTCCTCCCTCTCCGCCCTCCTCTCTCTTACTTATGCCTAATATCCTAATCTCTTCTAAGATGTACTTTCTACCCTCTCTGGGCTTAACACTAATAAGGCGTACGGTCCGGACGGTGTTCCTCCTGTTGTTCTGAAAAACTGTGCTTCCGTGCTGACTCCCTGCCTAGGCAAACTCTTTCGTCTCTGTCTATCCTCTAACGTCTTCCCTTCATGCTGGAAGTTTGCTCACATTCAACCTGTCCCAAAGAAGGGTGACCGCTCTCAACCCTCCAACTATCGTCCAATTGCTCTTATCTCTTGTCTTTCTAAAGTTTTTGAAACTATTCTTGCTTCCAAATTTCTTAAGCATTTCTCTTCTCATAATCTGCTCTCAGATCGCCAGTATGGCTTCCTTAAGGGTCGCTCTACTGGTGATCTTCTTTCATATCTTACGAACTCTTGGTCATCCTCCTTTCGGGACTTCGGTGAGACTTTTTCTATTGCACTAGACATATCGAAAGCCTTCGATAGAGTCTGGCATAAATCTTTAATTTCTAAACTACCCTCCTTCGGTTTCTATCCCTCCATCTGTGCCTTTGTCTCTAATTTCCTTTTCGGCCGTTCCATAGCCGCGGTTGTGGACGGCCATTGTTCACTTCCTCACCCTATAAACTCCGGTGTTCCTCAGGGCTCTGTCCTATCTCCTATTCTCTTTCTAATTTTTATAAATGATCTCCTTAACTGTACCTTAATTCCCATCCATTCATACGCAGACGACTCAACCTTACACTACTTTATTAGTTTTTCAGAACGCCCCAGCCAGCAATCCCTCAACGACAAACGTAGTGAAGCCATAGAACTCTTAAATTCTGATCTAAATACTATTTCCAATTGGGGCAGAGAAAACCTTGTTAACTTTAATGCTTCCAAAACCCAATTTCTCCATCTATCTACCCGTCAGGATCCCCCAGCGGACTATCCCTTATTCTTCAACAATACAAAAATCAACCCTTCATCTTCTCTCAATATTCTTGGTGTCTCTTTTTCTTCTGCTCTCATTTGGAAGGACCATATTACCAGTCTTGCTAAGGCAGCCTCCCAGAAGCTGGGTGTGCTCATCCGCCTTAGGGGGTTCTTTTCCCCTGCACAGCTTCTTGCTCTGTACAGGGGCATAGTGCGCCCTTGTATTGAGTATTGTTCACATGTGTGGGGAGGTTCCTCTCACACCGCTCTCCTAGACAAAGTTGAAAGGAAGGCCTTTCGTATCATTAACTCCCGTCCACTCACCAACTCTCTGCAATCTCTCTCTCTCCGCCGCAATGTTGCATCTCTCTCGCTATTCTATCGCTACTATAATAATCAGTGTTCCTCAGAGCTATCCCAGTGCATACCACCTCCTTTACGTAGGGCACGTGGTACCCGTCTTGCAACTCAATCCCATCCCTACTCTGTGCAACTCTCCAACCCAAGAGTGAAACGTTACTCTCAAACTTTCTTCTACTCAACATCTGAGCTCTGGAACTCTCTCCCAGAATCAGTCTTTCCCTCTTCCTATGACTTAAATTGCTTCAAACTCCGTGTGTCCAGGCATTTTGGCTCGAACGTCCCTTGATTTTGGCCCTGTCACTCTTTCAACTATGGGGGAGGCACTCGCTATAGGCAGTTATGCCTTTTGCCACCCTCAATCACATAGAAAACAAAAAAATCCACCCCCCCCCACCCCCCCAAAGTTGTAAAGAGCGATAGAGAGCCAAAATCAAGGTACGTTAGAGGTAATTTAGGTGTGTTGGAAAGAAGTTTGATGTGCTTGTTAAATGTAGTTAAATGAATAGGAGAAGGTGTTTGCGAGAGTAAGCTGGATTACTCTCTGTGTAGATGAGACACAAATAGAAACAGTGGGGGAAGTCAGGTAAATGTAACAGGGTTTCCAGCAAATCCTTATCATATGCCTATGTGGCCTTCCCTGGGTACTGCCCTGCTCGATTGGTGCCTACAATCTCCCCACACAAATACTGCATATTATATATTCTCCTTTATTCCCTTGACTTCCTTCACATCCCTTTTCTTTCCTGTACTGCCCTAACATTTAATAGACACAATTATAATATAATATAATGAACAAATAATAACTTGGAATATGATGATAAGAGTGCCCTTGGTGTTGCTTATGATAGCAGTTGATGTGAGGTTGGTGGTACAATGCTGACGGTAATGATTACACCGATGAAGATGTTCAAAATGGTAGTGGTGGTTATGGTGGCAGTGGACTAGTTGGTGCCGGTCAGTTTAACTTGTATTCGGTGCCATTAAAATCCCATTCAAACATTACACAAGCTGGGCAATATGAATACAAGGGTGTGTATAACATCGTTATTGTAATGACATGTTCATTGCCTGGGGAGATTCTAGGCCTCAATCGAGCAGAACAGTGCCCAGAGGAGGCTACATAGGCATATGATAGGGAGGTACCTGGAATCATGTTTCATTTGTCTGGCTTCCCCCACTGCTTATACTTGTGCCTCACCCACACAGCGCGTATTCCAGATAACTCTGATAAACATCTCCTCCTATTCATTTCACAACACTTAACAAGCACACCGCACTTTTTTGCAACACACCTAATTTACGTATAATTTACCTGGATTTTGGATCTATATCGCTCATTCGATATGGGGGGGGGGGGGGGGCAATTGTTGCAGGCAGCTCTTGCCATTTGTCTCCTTCAGGCATATAGACAAACAACGGGAAGCAGCTGTCATTACATAGATCAGTGTTCAAAAACCAACACAAGGTGTGTGTGTGTGTGTGTGTGGGTGTGTATGTTGTGGCATATTGTTTAATACTAATCAGTAAGATGACGCATTCTGCATTATTTCTAGCTAACACTAGCCGACATCATACAGTTTGGGATCGACCTATGTGTGTTAAAATATTGATTTTGGGAATTTATTCACGTTTGATGTCTAGAAGTAATTTGCTGTATAAGGGTCATACCTAGAGGGTTAAATCTAGAGGTCATACCTAGAGGGTTACATCTAGAGGTCATACCTAGAGGGTTACATCTAGAGGTCATACCTAGAGGGTCACATCTAGAGGTCATACCTAGAGGGTTACATCTAGAGGTCATACCTAGAGGGTCACATCTAGAGGTCATACCTTAACCCTTAACTGGCGGCGCCCGGCTATAGTCGAGTGAAATACATGTGGCCTATGTGGCGGCGCCCGGCTATAGTCGAACGGCTAATTCCCGCCCTAATTTAAGTGGAAAGCAAAACCTGGCGGTCAGGCGGTGTACTACAAGGTCCCACACACACATCCCCACTGCGTGAGCGTGACTCAGTACCGCTCTAGCCGCCGTGATGGAAAGAGAAGATTTGCCCGTGTCCGATTCGGCGTCCGCCATCCCTAGTACGTCGCGCCAGCCAAGTCGTGAGGCCCCGCTCACCGCCGAGGAGTTAGATTGGCTAATAAACTCTTCAGCAGTGTCTAACAGGTTGTTGGGTGAATCCTTGGAAGGGCTTGGTGATAGTGGGGGAAGTGAGGAGGAAGAAGAAGATGACTATATGCCGATCATCGGTTTTCACAACCGCCATAACTTGCGGCCCGCAAATGTTGCAGGTTGGGAGGAAGAGAGCGATGAACGTGTTCTACTAGACGATGAAAAAAGGTATGCAGATGCTGACGAGGAGCTTGGCGAACATACTGGTGTGGGTGTTGGTAAGTACAATCTACATTTATATTGTTTGAGAGATTGATTACAAGCATTTTATTATTGGCGTATTTTCAGGGTGGACGGTACA
>CM064523.1:54997178-55402178 GCA_032716605.1 Paralithodes platypus | reverse complement strand
GGTGCGCCAGGAGGTGACCGGGGAGGGGCCGGGAGGGGCAGGAGGCCGGACGAGCCACCTGTCTTTCAGTGGGAGGACTGCCAGCCTCGGGATATGCCTGGGGTTCCACCCCTGTTTGATAAGACAACCAATGGCATCCAGCCTGCCTTTACCTGCTCAGAGGATGATACCCCTTATCACTACTTCCAGGCATTCTTTGATGATGAATTGCTCGGGGACATGGTAAGGTAGACAAACTGGTATGGACGCCAGCACTCCGAAGAGATGAACTCGCCCTACATGCGGAGATGGACGCCCATTGACATCCCTGAGCTCCTCGTGTTTTTGGCCCTCACCATGCTCATGCCCCACGTGAAGCAGCACAACATGTTGGATTATTGGCTCATGCATGACATTATATCAATGCCAGTGTTCAATACCTACATGCCCAGGGACCAGTATAGGCAAATTCTGAAGTGCTTGCACTTTGTGGATAACACTGCGCCACACGGAGCTGACAAGATTTGGAAAATACGGCCATTCCGGACCGCCCTCCTGAACAGGTATCGCCGGCTTTTCAAACCTTTCCAGAATGTTGTGATCGATGAGTCCTTGATCCTCTTCCGTGGATGTCTCTCTTTCCTCCAGTACATTCCGTCGAAGCGTCACCGCTTCGGGGTCAAATTCTTTGTACTGTGTGACTGCGAGACAGGATACGTGCTGGACCTTATCATCTACACCGCTACTGATGTGGACATTCCGAACGACCCTCTGGGTCTTTCAGGGGCGGTTGTGAAGACAATGATGGAGCCGTATCTGGATGCCAACCGTATCCTGTTCACCGACAATTTCTACACCTCTCCTCTCCTTGCCAGGTATCTCCTTACAAGGAGCACGGGAAGCTGTGGAACTGTTAGGTCAAACCAGGAAACACTGGCCAAAAATTTGCTAATACACGGAAAGGAGACATCATCCGGAAGAAGAGCAGCAGTGAGAACATACTGGCTATTTGTTGGCATGACACAAAGCCAGTCAATGTCCTCTCCACCTACCACAAGTCCGCATTGCGAGATAGCGGGAAGAAGAGATACCAGCAGGACCCTGTCACTCGCAACAGAACTCTAGTAGCTATCTCCAAACCTGACGCTGTTATGGACTACAATGTGAGCATGCGGTTGGTGGACAGGAGTGATATGCAAATCACTGCTGTTGACTGCCTTAGGAAGACCTGTAAGTGGTACAAGAAGGTCGTACTCCATCTTCTTGATGTCACTATCCTGAACGCGTACAACCTGTGGATGACGCGGACAGGAAGGAGGAGCTCTGTAAGGCTGTTTGCCAAGGATATCATCGACTCCATCCTCAGGAAGCACGGAACCACACATGCGGCAGCAGCTCCGAGGGCGATTGTGAATCTGCCTTTCCGCCTTGAGTGCCGGGACTACTTCGCGACCCACAAGATTGTGCATTGCCCCCACACAGAAGCACAAATCCTAGCCAACCGGAAGCACGGACTGAAACAGTGCCACGTGTGCAGACACACAACAAGGAGGCCGCAAGTCAGGAAGGAAACCTCGGTCATGTCTAGTCAGTGTAATGTGGGACTCTGCGCTTCTCCTTGCTACACCGACTACCACACACTGGAACGGTTCTAGACCTCCCTTCTTGCCAATCATTCATAACTTCATTCAATCATTCATTCATCTATTTCAAAGTACCTCATGAATTATGTCATTCAATCATTCATTCATCTATTTCAAAGTACCTCATGAATTCATGTCATTCACTGATTCATATGGTGGAATAAGCACACTACCCAAACGCAAGTGCATTCATCATCATCCGCAAAATCACCCATTACATCCATAAGTTTCGAAACTCATCCATCCATCTGGTTCTTGGTCCACCTCATACTTCCATGTCATTCATTCATACATACACACGCTATAGGCAGTTCTGCCTTTTGTCTACCTCAATCACATTCATACACTCGCTATAGGCAGTTCTGCCTTTTCCCTACCTCAGTCACATAACTGCCTTTTACCTACCTCAATCACATAACTGCCTTTTGCCTACCTCAATCACATGTGGATTACACTTCCTGGGAACACCACAAAAACAAAAATGAGTCGTCAACACTACCCCATAGGGTGATTTGGAAATGTGTTGAAATAATATTATATATAAAACAAAAAAATATTTCCTGCAAAGCAAGCGAAACAGAGAGAGAGAGAGAGAGAGAGAGAGAGAGAGAGAGAGAGAGAGAGAGAGAGAGAGAGAGAGAGAGAGAGAGAGAGAGAGAGAGAGAGAGAGAGAGAGAGAGAGAGAGAGAGAGAGAGAGAGAGAGAGAGAGAGAGAGAGAGAGAGAATGCAGAAACTGAACTGAAGAAAGAGTGAAAAAGATATAATAATACAGAAATATTACAAGCAAATAAAGAAATAGAGGGATTAGAGAAAATAATAATGAAAATTACATATACGGATGAGGAAGAGAGAGAGAGAGAAAGAGAGAGAATACAGAAACTGAACTGAAGAAAGAGTGAAAAAGATATAATAATACAGAAATATTACAAGCAAATAAAGAAATAGCGGGATTAGTTAGAGAAAATAATAATGAAAATTACATATACGGATGAGGAAGAGAGAAAGGGAGAGAGAGAGAGAGAGAGAGACAGAGACAGAGCGTGCGAGAGAGGGAAAGCGAGCGAGCCAGAGAGAGAGAGAGAGAGAGAGAGACAGACAGACAGACAGACAGGAGTGAGAGAGAGAGAGAATACAGAGAATACAGAAATAAGGAGAAATAAGAGAAAAATAAGACTGATAACCGAAGGAATAGTAGACGCGCGGGAGGCCGAAGTCGGGGCAAAGCGAACACATCCGAACGCGCGCGGGAAATAGACCAAAAAGTAACCCCTCTTCCTCACCTCTTCCCGCCCTCCACACTCACTCACAACATCCTGACTAGACTTTTATGGGGAGACGAAGAGTTGCTCGTTCCAAAAATTACCATTTCGTTCGCATTTGAGCCATAGTGACGGCGCTAGGGCGAGTGAAAGTGAGCTAATATTTCGGGATTATGCCCGCTGGGCGGCACGGTGTAAAAAACCTTACCACCCGCTCTTTGAGTGTTAAAGCGAGACGTTATTATGATGAAAAGTTGAAAGTGGAGTCACCGCGAGCGATATTTACAATATTTATCAGTCCATATATGTATTTTTTGGAACGATTCAGGATATTTTTCTAACAACATCAATAATTAAATCAAGTAATATTAATGCATTAGGCTGAATCATTACAACACTTTAATTTTGATGCTGCATGACTACAATTGCCGAAACAAAAAACCCTAAAAACCTTCGTACGATTTCACCATAATGATACTATTCTCTGTAGGCTGCTGTTGTTAGTATGAATTATGCTTTTGAGTATGGTGATACTTGAATGCCTATATACATTAACTCCTTCTGCACCAGTGACGTCCTTTTCATTTGATTTCAACTACATTTAGATAATTTTATGAAGCTTAGGAAATATATATGGTAGTTAAAAGGATTAATTGAAATAGTCTGTAGCCATTTAATGGGTTGACGTCCTTCCTAAACTGAACAAAATGGTGTAATAGTTGCCAGAATATAATGAAAAGTACATAACTGGTAAATAAGGGGTTAATGTAATATTCTACTGAGTGTATTATATATATATACTGTTTGACAGAGTGATTAATGTTAATGTTAATGAATTACACTTCTGTATTGCTCGATTGTGTGCTGAAAGTTAATGCTTACAGTATAACATTTTGTGTCCATACATTAACAAAGGCATACTCATATGTATACACACCGAAATGTTTTATACTTTTATGTAAACTAAATGACTTGTGCATCAGTTTCTAAAATTGAACACCAAGAACATAGACTGTATTAAATGTATGAAGATGTATACTAGGTGCTTGAATAACGTTCAAGATAGTGCATATCATTTAGCGATATATTGTTTGAAAGAATTATCAAATCTTATATACTGCCTAACTAAAGACTAATATATATCTTTGTTTCCAGTTTCCATATATAATATCAATATTAACATTACTGGGTTGGTGAGTGTGTACTTTACGTATTAAGGAACAACGTGTGTGCAAGAAGTTCTTCTTAAAAACCTTTGACATAGGACATGGACCCCTGGACACAGCTCTTAAGCACATGTCTGACAATGGAACATTTTCCGGTGAGGACAAACGCGGTAAACATCCTCCTGCTACCAAGACAGATGATGAAGCTATAGCCGCCGTACGGAGACACGTTGAGAGGTTCCCAACGATTGAGTCTCACTACACTCGTAAAGACACTCATCGCCGATACCTCGATCAGAGTTTATCCATATAAAAAATGTACCGTCTCTATAAAGAAGAATGTGAGACGTCCCATCCAGCAAAAATGGCAGTCAATGAAAAAACATACTGCAGAACATTTTGCAAGGAGTATAACTTCTCTTTCTTTCACCCGAAAAAAGACCAGTGTGCCAAATGTTCCAAGAATAACCAGCTCAAGGGTGATGTAAAAGAGAAATTTAAGGAAGAATATGCTGAGCATCTCAGACGAAAAGAAGAAGCACAGAGGGCCAAAGATGAAGATAAGGCAAGAGCAACCAATGAGAACGGGGTCATATCAGTTACGTTTGACCTGCAGAGCGTTCTCCAAATTCCTAGCAGTTCTGTTTCGCTCCTGTACTATAGCAGGAAGTAGTGTGCTTTCAATCTTTGTGTGTATAATGCTGCTCCTCCAAATGATGCGTTCTGCTATTGTTGGTCAGAGGTGGAAGGCGGCAACGCTAGCAACGAGATCGGAACATGCTTGTATGATTGGTTGTGTCTGTTGCCACCCAATGTAACTAAGGTATCGCTATTTTCTGATACATGCGGTAGCCAAAACAGAAATCAAAATGTTGCGGCAATGTTCCTGTATGCTGTGCAAAGCATACTTCTTGGAGAGCGGTCACCCCTACATGGAGTGCGATTCAATGCATGCCGCGATAGAACATGAAAAAAAGTGCACAGCTGTCTACACCATGATAGACTGGATGTCCATCTTTTGTCGTGCCAGATGTCGAAGACCGTATCACATAAAGAATCTCCATCATCAAGATTTTCACAACTTCAAGCAGCTCGCGAAAACACTCATCAAAAACAAACAACGTGATGAAGATGGGAACATTATCAACTGACTCATGGTCAAAAGCTTCCGTTTCGAGAAGAATGAGCCAGGGGTAATCATGTACCGCTACAACTGCTCTGACACCTTCAAGAAGCTTCGTGTCTCGGGCCCAGGTCGGCCAGCAAAGTGGAACGATCTCTCCCGCGCCTACAAGAGTAAAATCGCCATTGGTGAGGTAAAAAAAAAGGACCACATTAACATCTGCACCAAACTTGCAATCCCAGAAAAAGTACACTCCTGGTACGAAGCCCTCCCTACATCCAAGCACGCAAAGGACCAAGTACCAGAGCCTTCAGTTGAAGACTCGAGAGATGATGAATCATAAACGCAATAAGCTGCTGCTACGCTATTCTCCCTGCATCTGCCCTAATGCATGTAATTTGCCCACAAAAATATATTTTTTTTTATGTAAATGAATGACTTTGTTGCAAAATTTGATTTGTTTGCATGTATTGAATCATACCTGATTGTATCTTCAAAGATATAATGACTAAATATTTGTTCTTTGATACAGTTTAATTTAATTTCCTGGTAGAACCTGCCAAATTCTAATCCTGCCAGAACTGGTTATGTCCAATTTGGCCATATTTGGCCAACTTTTTTCATCTTAGGTAATTTTTTATTCTCCAGTCTCATAGACATTTATATTATGAACATTTCCAGTAAAAATTACTAATATTGAATCAATTTTCGATTTTTCATGAAGATTTTAAATCTTTAAGTGTGATTATCTACACACTGCATTTGTGAACAGTCACTTGTGGTTGTCACCCCTCGATATATATATATATATATATATATATACCGGTATATTTACGTATATATATATATATATATATATATATATATATATATATATATATATATATATATATATACTGTATATATAATATATAAAAAGAGAACACATAATGAACAGCCCCCTAGCTGTATGTACTGTACTATGACAACACGAACACATAATGAACAGCCCCCTAGCTGTATGTTCTGTACTATGACAAAACGAACACATAGTAAACAGCCCCCTAGCTGTATGTACTGTACTATGACAACACAAACACATACCTAACAGCCCCCTAGCTGTATGAACTGTACTATGACAACACGGACACATAATGAACAGCCCCCTAGCTGTATGTACTGTACTATGACAAAACGAACACATAATGAACAGCCCCTAGCTGTATGTACTGTACTATGACAAAGCGAACACATAGTAAA
Source organism: Paralithodes platypus (assembly GCA_032716605.1). Taxonomy (NCBI): domain Eukaryota; kingdom Metazoa; phylum Arthropoda; class Malacostraca; order Decapoda; family Lithodidae; genus Paralithodes; species Paralithodes platypus. The sequence continues at coordinate 55,395,768 of CM064523.1, read as the reverse complement.
CAGCCCCCTAGCTGTATGTACTGTACTATGACAAAACGAACACATAGTGAACAGCCCCCTAGCTGTATGTACTGTACTATGACAACACGAACACATAATGAACAGCCCCCTAGCTGTATGTAATGTACTATGACAACACGAACACATAATGAACAGCCCCCTAGCTGTATGTACTGTACTATGACAAAACGAACACATAATGAACAGCCCCCTAGCTGTATGTACTGTACTATGACAAAGCGAACACATAGTAAACAGCCCCCTAGCTGTATGTACTGTACTATGACAAAGCGAACACATAGTCAACAGCCTCTTAGCTGTATGTACTGTACTATGACAAAACGAATACATAGTAAACAGCCCCCAATCTGTATGTAATGTACTATGACAACACGAACACATAATGAACAGCTCCCTAGCTGTATGTACTGTACTATGACAAAACGAGCACATAGTAAACTGCCCCCTAGCTGTATGTACTGTACTATAACAAAGCGAATACATAGTGAACAGCCCCCTAGCTGTATGTACTGTACTATAACAAAGCGAATACATAGTGAACAGCCCCCTAGCTGTATGTACTGTACTATGACAAAACGAGCACATAGTAAACTGCCCCCTAGCTGTATGTACTGTACTATAACAAAGCGAATACATAGTGAACAGCCCCCTAGCTGTATGTACTGTACTATGACAAAACGAACACATAATGAACAGCCCCTTAGCTGTATGTAATAATAATAATAATATTCTGGTTACTTATATACCGCCCGTCTCTCCTCCTTCGAGGATTCGCAAGCGCTTGGCTTTCTTTAGTCTACCAGAGACCATTACCCATCCCCCTTGCTCATGGGGAGATGGTAACCGCCGGCTGTATCCCAGAAAAACTTTTCAATCTGAGCGGGGATTGAACGCGAGACCTTCAAGGTGGGAATCAGGCACGCTATCAACTGAGGCAGCCATACGGCTGTACTGTACTATGACAACACGAACACATAATGAACAGCCCCCTAGCTGTATGTAATAGTACAGTGAGTTCACTGCTCAATAGGTGGCGTTCTGAGAGTGAGGGTCTGAGGGTCTGAGTCTGGAGGGTGAGACGGTGAAGCACTTGAGCGAAGCAACCGGCCGCTTCAGAGATGGAGCTGCTTCGAGCCATGATGGATGCTTCACATGTCTCACTCCCCAGACTGGAACAAGACCTCACGGGCTTCACCGTGTTGACCGGTGGAATGTACAGGCTCTCAGCCTATGCCCGAGAGGGAGTAGTTGGAATATAGAAGAAAAAAAAAATGTACTATGACAACACGAACACATAATGAACAGCCCCCTAGTTGTATGTACTGTACTATGACAAAGCGAACACATAATGAACAGCCCCCTAGCTGTATGTACTGTACTATGACAAAATGAACACATACCTAACAGCTGCCTAGTTGTATGTACTGTACTATGACAAAGCGAACACATAGCAAACATCCCCCTAGCTGTATGTACTGTACTATGACAACACGTACACATAGTAAACAGCCCCCTAGCTGTATGTACTGTACTATGACAAAACGAACACTTAGTAAACAGCCCCCTAGCTGTATGTACTGTACTATGACAAAACGAACACATAGTAAACGGGCCCCTAGCTGTATGTACTGTACTATGACAACACGAACACATACCTAACAGCCCCCTAGCTGTATGAACTGTACTATGACAACACAAACCCATAATGAACAGCCCCCTAGCTGTATGTACTGTACTATGACAAAACGAACACACCCCTAACAGCTCCCTAGTTGTATGTACTGTACTATGACAAAGCAACCACATAGTAAACATCCCCCTAGCTGTATGTACTGTACTATGACAAAACAAACACACCCCTAACAGCTCCCTAGTTGTATGTACTGTACTATGACAAAGCAAACACATAGTAAACAGCCCCCTAGCTGTATGAACTGTACTATGACAACACAAACACATAATGAACAGCCCCCTAGCTCTATGTAATGTACTATGACAAAACGAACACATAATGAACAGCCCCTAGTTTTATGTACTGTACTATGACAAAACGAACACATAATGAACAGCCCCTAGTTGTATGTACTGTACTATGACAAAGCGAACACATAGTAAACAGCCCCCTAGCTGTATGTACTATGCTATGACAAAGCAAACACATAGTAAACATCCCCCTAGCTGTATGTACTGTACTATGACAAAACGAACACACCCCTAACAGCTTCCTAGTTGTATGTACTGTACTATGACAAAGCAAACACATAGTAAACAGCCCCCTAGCTGTATGAACTGTACTATGACAACACAAACACATAATGAACAGCCCCCTAGCTGTATGTAATGTACTATGACAAAACGAACACATAATGAACAGCCCTAGTTTTATGTACTGTACTATGACAAAACGAACACATAATGAACAGCCCCTAGCTGTATGTACTGTACTATGACAAAGCGAACACATAGTAAACAGCCCCCTAGCTGTATGTACTGTGCTATGACAAAGCGAACACATAGTAAACAGCCCCTTAGCTGTATATACTGTACTATGACAACACGAACACATAGTAAACAGCCCCCTAGCTGTATGTACTATACTATGACAACACGAACACATAATGAACAGCCCCTAGCTGTATGTAATGTACTATGATAAAACGAACACATAATGAACAGCCCCCTAGTTGTATTTACTGTACTATGACAAAACGAACACATAATGAACAGCCCCTAGCTGTATGTACTGTACTATGACAAAGTGAACACAGAGTAAACAGCCCCCTAGCTGTATGTACTGTACTATGACAAAACGAACACATAGTAAACAGCCCCCTAGCTGTATGTACTGTACTATGACAACAAGAACACATAATGAACAGCCCCCTAGTTGTATGTACTGTACTATGACAAAACGAGCACATAGTAAACTGCCCCCTAGCTGTATGTACTGTACTATAACAAAGCGAATACATAGTGAACAGCCCCCTAGCTGTATGTACTGTACTATGACAAAACGAACACATAATGAACAGCCCCCTAGCTGTATGTAATAATAATAATAATATTCTGGTTACTTATATACCGCCCGTCTCTCCTCCTTCGAGGATTCGCAAGCGCTTGGCTTTCTTTAGTCTAGCAGAGACCATTACCCATCCCCCTTGCTCATGGGGAGATGGTAACCGCCGGCTGTATCCCAGAAAAACTTTTCAATCTGAGCGGAGATTGAACGCGAGACCTTCAAGGTGGGAATCAGGCACGCTATCAACTGAGCCAGCCGGACGGCTGTACTGTACTATGACAACACGAACACATAATGAACAGCCCCCTAGCTGTATGTACAGTGAGTTCACTGCTCAATAGGTGGCATTCTGAGAGTGAGGGTCTGAGTCTGGAGGGTGAGACGGTGAAGCACTTGAGCGAAGCAACCGGACGCTTCAGAGATGGAGCTGCTTCGAGCCATGATGGATGCTTCACATGTCTCACTCCCCAGACTGGAACAAGACCTCACGGGCTTCACCGTGTTGACCGGTGGAATGTACAGGCTCTCAGCCTATGCCCGAGAGGGAGTAGTTGGAAAATAGAAGACAAAAAAAAAATGTACTATGACAACACGAACACATAATGAACAGCCCCCTAGTTGTATGTACTGTACTATGACAAAGCGAACACATAATGAACAGCCCCTTAGCTGTATGTACTGTACTATGACAAAACGAACACATACCTAACAGCCCCCTAGTTGTATGTACAGTTCTGTACTATGACAAAACGAACACATAGTAAACAGCCCCCTAGCTGTATGTACTGTACTATGACAAAACGAACACATAATGAACAGCCCCCTAGCTGTATGTAATGTACTATGACAAAACGAACACATACCTAACAGCTCCCTAGTTGTATGTACTGTACTATGACAAAGCGAACACATAGTAAACATCCCCCTAGCTGTATGTACTGTACTATGACAGCACGTACACATAGTAAACAGCCCCCTAGCTGTAAGTACTGTACTATGACAAAACGAACACTTAGTAAACAGCCCCCTAGCTGTATGTACTGTACTATGACAAAACGAACACATAGTAAACGGCCCCCTAGCTGTATGTACTGTACTATGACAACACGAACACATACCTAACAGCCCCCTAGCTGTATGAACTGTACTATGACAACACAAACACATAATGAACAGCCGCCTAGCTGTATGTACTGTACTATGACAAAACGAACACATACCTAACAGCTCCCTAGTTGTATGTACTGTACTATGACAAAGCAAACACATAGTAAACATTCCCCTAGCTGTATGTACTGTACTATGACAACACGTACTCAAAGTAAACAGCCCCCTAGCTGTATGTACTGTACTATGACAAAACGAACAATTAGTAAACAGCCCCCTAGCTGTATGTACTGTACTATGACAAAACGAACACATAGTAAACGGCCCCCTAGCTGTATGTACTGTACTATGACGACACGAATACATACCTAACAGCCCCCTAGCTGTATGAACTGTACTATGACAACACAAACACATAATGAATAGCCCCTAGCTGTATGTAATGTACTATGACAAAACGAACATATAATGAACAGCCCCTAGTTTTATGTACTGTACTATGACAAAACGAACACATAATGAACAGCCCCTAGCTGTATGTACTGTACTATGACAAAGCGAACACATAGTAAACAGCCCCCTAGCTGTATATACTGTACTATGACAACACGAACACATAGTAAACAGCACCCTAGCTGTATGTACTATACTATGACAACACGAACACATAATGAACAGCCCCCTAGCTGTATGTAATGTATTATGACAAAACGAACACATAATGAACAGCCCCCTAGCTGTATGTACTGTACTATGACAAAACGAACACATAATGAACAGCTCCCTAGCTGTATGTACAGTACTATGACAAAACGAACACATAGTGAACAGCCCCCTAGCTGTATGTACTGTACTATGACAACACGAACACATAGTGAACAGCCCCCTAGCTGTATGTACTGTACTATGACAACACGAACACATAATGAACAGCCCCCTAGTTGTATGTACTGTAAAATGACAAAACGAACACATAATGAACAGCCCCTAGCTGTATGTACTGTACTATGACAACACGAACACATAGTGAACAGCCCCCTAGCTGTATGTACTGTACTATGACAAAACGAACACATAGTGAACAGCCCCTTAGCTGTATGTACTGTACTATGACAAAACGAACACATAATGAACAGCCCCCTAGCTGTATGTATTGTACTATGACAAAATGAACACATAGTGAACAGCCCCTTAGCTGTATGTACTGTACTATGACAAAACAAACACATACTAAATAGCCCCCAAGCTGTATGTAATGTACTATGACAACACGAACACATAATGAACAGCCCCTAGCTGTATGTACTGTACTATGACAAAACGAACACATAATGAACAGCCCCCTAGCTGTATGTACTGTACTATGACAAAACGAACACATTGTAAACAGCCCCCTAGCTGTATGTACTGTACTATGACAAAGCGAACACATAGTAAACAGCCCCCTAGCTGTATGTACTGTACTATGACAAAACAAACACATACTAAACAGCGCCCAAGCTGTATGTAATGTACTATGACAACACGAACACATAATGAACAGCCCCCTAGCTGTATCTACTGTACTATGACAAAACGAACACATAGTAAGTAGCCCCCTAGCTGTATGTACTGTACTATGACAACACGAACACATAATGAACAGCCCCCTAGTTGTTTGACTGTACTGTACTATGACAAAACGAACACATAATGAACAGCCCCCTAGCTGTATGTACTGTACTATGACAACACGAACACATAGTGAACAGCCCCCTAGCTGTACGTACTGTACTATGACAAAACGAACACATAGTGAACAGCCCCTTAGCTTTATGTACTGTACTATGACAAAACAAACACATAATGAACAGCCCCCTAGCTGTATGTACTGTACTATGACAAAACGAACACATAGTGAACAGCCCCCTAGCTGTATGTACTGTACTATGACAACACGAACACATAGTGAACAGCCCCCTAGCTGTATGTACTGTACTATGACAAAACGAACACATAATGAACAGCCTCCTAGCTGTATGTACTGTACTATGACAAAACGAACACATACCTAAGAGCCCTCTAGTTGTATGTACTCTACTATGACAAAACGAACACATAGTAAACAGCCTCCTAGCTGTATGTATCGTACTATGACAAAACGAACACATAATGAACAGCCCCCTAGCTGTAAATACTGTACTATGACAAAACGAACACATACCTAACAGTCCCCTAGTTGTATGTACAGTACTATGACAAAGCGAACACATAGTAAACAGCCCCCTATCTGTATGTACTGTACTATGACAAAACGAACACATAGTAAACAGCCCCCTAGCTGTATGTACTGTACTATGACAACACGCACACATAGTGAACAGCCCCCTAGCTGTATATACTGTACTATGATAACATGAACACATAGTGGACAGCCCTCTAGGTGCATAGACATGACACAAAGAGCACATTGTGAAGACACCCCTAGCTACAGTATATAAGATAAGAAAAGGAGCACAATGTGAAGATCTCCCTAGCTGTATATACGATAACATATCCAGCACAATGTGAAGATCTCCCTAGTTGTATATACGATAATAAAGCAAGCATATTGTGAAGAGCCCGTCGCCGTATATACAATGACAAAACGAGCATGAGTAAAGTGGACAGTGCAGTAATGTCTAGACTTTACACGCTAATGCTTTCACGTGTAGAGTGCTGGCTGGTTGTTGCTTTTATTATATTTATGATACACACTACCAACAAACCGTAAGGTGGTGTCACGCAAGCATATTTTTTGGTAAGTTTGTATGTTTTTCTCTTACTATTTTAGGCTCTTTCGCATTGGAATCTAAAAATAGATCGAAGGTAAATTAAGTTAGTTACTATAGTTAATTCAATTCATATAAAACACATTTAGATGCTGCCAGACTGCAATTACCCGTACAAATATTATATATATTTAAGATAATGTAATGTTAGTTTTTCTCTCACATTAGGATACACATTCACATTTAAAACAGTTTGAAAAGCATAATAGCCCTATCGTAAATGTAAAGATAAGACTTCCCTACTGCCTCCAACATTTACCCCGTTATTAACCGTCATGGCCTCAGGAATTATTACACGGAGACACTCCATCAGCCCTCCCCCCTCCCCCCCCGCCAACACACATACAAACACACTGACCCCGACCCCTCCAACCTCAGGTCTAAATACTGTAACTATCAGGGTGGTACAGTGGACAGAACATGAACCTGGTACACATGTTGGGAAGGGTTGACGGGGATTACGGCAAGCACAGATTAATTTACAATTTAAAGTTCATTCAATGCATTTATTCTATTGCAATAATGTTGTTATAAGTAGGTAGGGTCATACATTCAAATTAATACTATGTTAGTGGGTAATTACAATTTATAGCAACCATCGTGTAATACAATAGAGAGGGGAATTTTATGTGCTAACATACGTCTCTGTGACGTGCCTAGATAGATAAGATAGTTTACCGATCATTCCCGCGGTACGGCATAGGAAGATTAGATCGTGAATAATAAGATTGCAAGTTGTTAGTAAGGTAAGATTATAAAAGGCCTAATATGCTATTAAGCAATATTGACACAGTCTTATGTAGTATATATGAATTTATCGTATATAATAATTTATCGTATTAAGCAACCTAGACGCGGTACGGTACGATAGTTTTCCCGCCTGGCGTTTGCCAAGGCAGCAAGGCCAGGTCCGAGGGACCTCAGAGCTTTCGCAGACATCACCCTATCAACATATATTCCGTCTCATTGAATTGTGCTATTGTGCCTATATTCCCAGTATACAGCCAGCAATAACCACACATACACTTCGACGACGCTCTCATCGACGAAATGACTGACAGCTAAGCATTTCAACTCATGTCCATTACCATATCATAATCATTTGTTCTTTCCTTGAGCTGTGCTATTGGGCCAGCTCGTGTTCCCCACTTTCCGCCATCTTGGCCGGCATTTTTCCCTAGTCTTATTGTCAGTGGAGATATTAGCGAGTTAAATCCTGGTGTATAATTAACCCTTTGAACCTTAATTGAATATATCTATATGTGAGTGACTTTTGGATGTAATTTAGCTTCAATTCAGATTAAATTCAATTTAGACTTAGAGAAATTTGACTTTTTTACTTAGATTGATTTGTTTGGATTATAGCTTAGATATATAATTAACTTCCACTGATATTATACCACATTGGTGCCCATACCCAGGATTTTAGCTACTGCCAAGGGATTTTTAAGGCAATGAGCAAAGGGACATACAACGGGGTGCAGGAACAACTCTATGATAAACTGGTAGGACTAGCCAAGCGATGCTTAGACCCAGAATGCAAATGTGTCGTTGCACCTCCCAAAATCTTGCATCCCACCTATAATTTTCCCTCAATAATAATCTTTCATTTCATTTTTCAGACTTCCTATGACACCTGACCTGACATACCATTTTCTTTGTTCATTATGGCCTTTTAGTGTATGTATTACCAGTTTATTGTACTATTTTTTCTCCACAACAAAGAAGTGTGCCGTTCGGCATCTCTTGACTAGGCTACTAATTTGCCGTGGTGATATAACATTGTAGCATTGTAAGGTGTAGATAGCCTACAGGTTTACATAAAGATCAGTAAATTGAATAAGATACTGTCTGGAGGGGTGCAAAGTAAAGCTCCGAAAAATCAGAGTGCAGGACTTAGGGGAGTGTTAAATACAGTAGATTAATAGTCGATGTCCATACTTTTGTCACTACTGCTGACCTCGAGGAGTTGGAGGCTAGACTAGATAATGTCCAGGTTACACATAGTCGTAATGTTGCTCTAAGTGAGGTGATTGTGGCCAGCATGACGGAGGATAATGAAATAGTAGCAGAGTGTGAAAATCGCACCCTATATGATGAAACAGTCTTCAAAGCGAAGCACTTGTTACAGCGCACTGTCGTGAACAAGAAGGGAGGCGATAACGATGCCCAAAGAAGGGATGATCCAAAACATACTGTGCACCTCCCAAAGCTCAATCTATCTACATTTGGGGGTGATTTGACAGAGTGGTTAGCCTTTTGGGACGTATTTAGATCTACCGTACATGAATCCACTTTGGATAATGTCCGGAAATTTCATTACCTGAAAGGACAAATGGAAGGAGAGGCCTTACATCTAATAGAGGATTTCACGCTAGTAGGTGATAGTTATCTTGAGGCAGTACAATTATTACATTCAACATACGGGGATAGGGAACAATTGAAAATGGCCCATGTCGTTGCCTTGTTAAATCTGACATAACCACAATACAAGGTTGATGAATTAGCAAAATTTAGAGCAGACATGGATTGCCATACTCGATCACTAGACACCCTAGGGCTGACCTCACAGGAATTTATAGTTATTATACTAAGAGAGAAGCTTCCTATGGCAATACTCGACAAGGTCAGACAATTTGAGCTGGGTGAGTTTAAAACTCAGTTCAGTAAAGAAATTAGTAATTAATATTACAATTGAACAATGGGAGAATGAATGTGGCAGGAGGGGGTGGGAATGTCGAAATGAGGGGGACTGTAAGTATGACGGTGGGGACCAAGGGAAAGAAAGAGGGTACATACAAGAAACCCGCACAGACTTTATGTAAACTTTGTAATAATAACAAGCATGAATGGAGTTTCTGTGTAAAATACCCAACAAATTAGTTAAAATTAGCACAACCAAAAAGGTTGAAGCTATCTGCAGGTTGTCTGAGTAGAGAAGATGGTAAGCAAGGGCAATGTACTGCTACATACTTAACCCTTGTCTATCGGGACCTGACTTGGTTCCGTATCTAAAAATCTGGACTATGTGGCGGGGCCTGACTTAAGTCTGTGTGCAATTTTGGCGCAATATTGGCTCTGAGAGAGAGCCGAGCGGTGGGAGAAGCGTAGGTTGCCTCATACCGCTCGCCACGACCGTCGTGGGCCCACTGACATGTACTCCACACTACTCCACCCTCTCTCACTCGCTACACACGTAATTATGTAACGAAATGACCGTATTTTAGCGATTTTGCCCTTCGGTTGCACGATCGTTGCAAGATAACCAGTGATCGTAGAAGGATGGTTCGGGTGTCATTGGAAAGCTCAATTTATGCCATTTCAGGTATACATACTTGTATTACGCTCTGACTCTTGTTTATGCATGCAAAAGAGCACGGAAACAACGCCATTTATGGTAAAAAAAAAACGCTGGGCGGCACGGTCAAATATACCGCCTAGACCGCTCGTTGAGTGTTAAGGCCCTGTCGTCATTGTAAAGGACATCACTTCGACAAGGTGTGTCTTACAGATGACAAAGGCAAAGATGACAAACCAGAGGGTACTACAACTTTGACATTAGGTAGTACGACAGACGCCACTATATTGCCCACTATAAAGATTCCCATGGAAGGTAATGACAGTAATAAAGTTTGTCGGGCGCTTCTCGATCAGGGGTCTCAACGGCCCTTTATAAAAAGGTCCATATTAATGGGACTTAAGCACCGTATCGTAGGGGCTGAGACTCTTCGACTGCAGGCCTTGACGGAGGTTACTGACAAACAAGTCTACGAAATAGCGGAGATTTCCTATTTTTACCGTAAACAAAGGTACTTTATGACATATATCATAGTAGACACCCTACCAGAATATGTGTCTGTTGGAGTGAAGAAGGTGGAACACGCATTACGTAGCAAAGGGGTTAACTTGTCAGAACCCATGGGAGATCAAAGTGAGGTGCATGTTCTACTTGTTGGTGATCACTATTATGATGTAATATACCCTGGATTTAAAAGAATGTGTGGTGTAATTCTAATCCCCACTAAAATTGGCTATTGCATGAGCGGAAAGGTATATATATCACACAGTCAAACATCCTGGTCGACTCGGCCTCCAAACTAAGGGTGAATGTAACCGTGGCAGAGGAGTTGGGAAGGGAAGATTCCAAACCTAGTGACCCTAAAATGACTGCCGAGTTCGACGCTGAAAGACTGTGGAAAATAGATCACATAGGCATTAATCCTGTGGAGACTGATTATGACTCGGAAATTGCGATAAAGAACTTTAAGGAGTCTGTGAGCTATTGTGCCGCAGAAAAACAATACGAGGTTAGTCTACCCTGGAAAGATAGTGAGATGAGCCTGCCAACAAATTATGGATTGCCATTGGGTTGATTGCGCGCATTACAGCATAAATTAATACATAAACCAAGCTCGCGCCAGGCGTATGATGATGTATTTCGGAACTACTTAGATCGAGGCTTCATTGAACGAGTCGATGTGAAAGAACCAATTAGGAAGGGTATGGTTCATTACCTAGCCCATCATGGGGTGAGAAAAGACAGTGCCACCACACCAATATGGGTAGCGTATGACTGCTCGGTCCACCAAGGTCAACAGCTCAGTCTAAATGATTGCTTACTGACTGGTCCGTCCATGGTGTCGGATTTGTCTCAACACCTATTGCGATTTAGACTGGGGCAATATGCTTTTACCAGTGATATTGAGAAAGCCTTCTTGATGGTCAAATTGCAGGAAGAAGATAGAGATGTCACTCGGTTTCTTTGGTTCAAAGACATTAGCAACTCTGGAAGTCCGGTCGTGATCTACCGTTTTCGGGTCGCACTTTTTGGTGCTACATGCTCGCAGTTTTTGTTAAATGCCACAATTAAGGAACATCTGTCAGATACTCGTGAGGACACTAATAAACTATCTCGCGGGTTGTATAAAGACAATTTGCAGAGTTTAGCGATAGTCAGGATGAATGATTACATACCTACTGGAAAGCACATAGATTGTTCACAGAAGCTCATTTATTTCTCCGCGAGTGGGTTACTAACAGTGAAAATCTTCAGAGTTTAATTCAGATGGACGGTACGGCATCTCATAACCAGGAAAAGACCAGACATTTGGGGATGATTTGGCAACCAAAACAAGACATTCTAACCATTCAAACAAACTCTTTTGTTCAACAGACAGGAATGCACTCGAAAAGAAGTCGGTTGAGCAAAGTTTCGCAATTTTTTGATCCTTTGGGTCTAGCATTACCTGTTACCATAAGAGCTAGGATTCTGATGCAGGAAGTTTGGAGACGCAATGTACGATGGGACGACAGTTTGCCCGAGGACTTAAATGAGCAAGGGACATTATTGTTGAAAGGGTATGCCATCCTATATACTAAACAGCTACCTCGTAAGGTGGCGGCATTTGGTGACGTTACATTACATACATTATGCGATGCTAGCACCTTGGCATACGGGGTAGCCATTTATGTTGTTACTTCATTTGGGGCGCATTTAGTTACAGCCCGGGCCAAGGTAGCACCGGTCAAGAAATTAACTATCCCTAAAATGGAATTGACTGCCATGCTGCTATTAGGACATCTGGTGCAACATGTACACGCAGCATACGAGGGCGAGTTGGATATTGAAGCCGTTCACATATTGTGCGATACTCAAGTATTACTCAACTGGGTACATAGCAAGAAATCTTTGCCAGTTTATGTGCGAAATAGGGTAGATGAGATTAGGGCCCTATTGCCAGACGTTGCATATATCAATACAAAAGACAACCCTAGTGATCTCATAACTAGGGGTATAACGGCTAACCAGTTAATAAAGTCTGAATTGTGGTGGCATGGTCCGAATTGGCTGCTCCATGTGAATGAGTGGATGATGTGGAAAGCTGTTGGTGAGGGACTTCTACCACTGGAAACAGTGATAGTTACAGCCCAACCAAATGAGCCACCGGATCCAGTAATAGAGTAGGCAAGATTCGGTGACTATAATAAATTAGTCAGAGTTGTAGCTTGGGTGTTGAGACTTGTATCCAATATCAAGGTTAAAGTAATGGGTCAACTCTGCAATAAGGGTCACATCATTAATGCTCGTGGATATAAAGCAGCTGAAGTAACTTTGGTTAAATGGGTTCAAGCAGAAATCTTTTCCAATGAATTAGAATATTTGCAAAGCTCTAATAAGTTAATAATGCCTAACTTAGTGTGTCAACTGAAGTTACACCAATATAATTACCGCATCAGGTGTAAGGGTCGCCTGAAGTGATTGTGTGTAACGGACGGCACAAATCGTCCTATACTTATCCCAGCAAGACATCACGTTACTGACCTATTGGTCATACGTGCACATAAGGAAGTAAAACACTACGGGGTCTATCACATCATATCGAATTTTCGTCTAACATGGTGGATCCCATAGCTCGACAAGTAGCTCGACGTGTAGTAAGGATCTGTGTGATATGCCAGATACTAAAGGTTAAACCTTATGTGACTGGAAAGGCTCCGCCTTTACCTGAATGCCGTGTAAAACACATAGAGCCCTTCCAAGCTGTAGGGTTAGATTACAAAGGTGCATTGAAGACGAGAGAGCAAGATAAGGTCTATATATTATTGTTGACCTGTGCAACGTCTCGCATGGTACACTTAGAATTATGTGACAATATGTCTAGTGAGGAATTTATGCTGGCATTTAGACGGTTTTAATAATATTAATAATAATAACTTTATTTAGCCTAAAAACATCTTAATAAATAAAGGTCAATGTTTGTCTGTCAGTTACCCGACCTTTGTACCTTTGTTACTAAACTCCTCTCACAGTTTTGGTGCCAGGTGGGAGTGTGGGGCACCGTTGGAAAGCCCAGGCTTTGGAGATGGTTTTAGGCGAGTTTAGTGGTAAACCAGAGACACTTTTGTTTAATACATTTTTCGGCAGAACTTATGTAGTATACGGGAGCGAAAAAAATGCGAAAACAAATTCCGTTTGGGGCAGAAGGAGGCCTCCGATCGAAAAGGTGTATGGAACGAAAGTTGTTCGCAGCTCCCCAAAATGGGGGTACGGATGAGGTCAGATCCCAAATCGGAGGTAATTAAGCGGCCGAAATCGGAGGTCGCCGTTTAAGGAGGCACAGGGATGTCGAGGCCGGTGATTATGGTAGCAAAACAAGACATTCTAACCATTCAAACAAAGTCTTTTGTTCAACAGACAGGAATGCACTCGAAAAGAAGTCGTTTGAGCAAAGTTTCGCAGTTTTTTTATCCTTTGGGTCTAACATTACCTGTTACCATTAGAGCTAGGATTCTGATGAAGGAAGTTTGGAGACGCAATATAGGATGGGATGACAGTTTGCCCGAGGACTTAAATGAGCAAGGGACATTATTGTTGAAAGGGTATGCCATCCTATATACTAAACAGCTACCTCGTAAGGTAGTGGCATTTGGTGAAGTTACATTACATACGTTTTGCGATGCTAGCACCACGGCATACGGGGTAGCTATTTATGTCATTACTTCATTTGGGGAGCATTTACTTACAGCCCGGGCCAAGATAGCACCGGTCAAGAAAGTAACTATCCCTAAAATGGAATTGACTGCCATGCGCGCTATTAGCACATCTGGTGCAACATGTATGCGCAGCATACGAGACCGAGTTGAATATTGAAATCGTTCCCGTATGGTGCGATAGTCAAGTAGCACTCAACTGGGTACATAGCAAGAAGTCTTTGCCAGTTTATGTGCGAAATAGGGTAGATGAGATTAGGGCCCTATTGCCAGACGTTGCTATGTCAATACAAAAGACAACCCTAGTGATCTCATAACTAGGGGTATAACGGCTAACCAGTTAATAAAGTCTGAATTGTGGTGGCATGGTCCGAATTGGCTGCTCCATGAGAATGAGTGGATGATGTGGAAAGCTGTTGGTGAGGGACTTCTACCACTGGATACAGTGATAGTTACAGCCCAACCAAATGAGCCACCGGATCCAGTAATAGAGTAGGCAAGATTCGGTGACTATAATAAATTAGTCAGAGTTGTAGCTTGGGTGTTGAGATTTGTATCCAATATCAAGGTTAAAGTAATGGGTCAACTCTGCAATAAGGGTCACATCATTAATGCTCGTGGATATAAAGCAGCTGAAGTAACTTTGGTTAAATGGGTTCAAGCAGAAATCTTTTCCAATGAATTAGAATATTTGCAAAGCTCTAATAAGTTAATAATGCCTAACTTAGTGCGTCAACTGAAGTTACACCAATATAATTACCGCATCAGGTGTAAGGGTCGCCTGAAGTGATTGTGTGTAACGGACGGCACAAATCGTCCTATACTTATCCCATCAAGACATCACATTACTGACCTATTGGTCATACGTGCACATAAGGAAGTAAAACACTACGGGGTCTATCACATCATATCGAATTTTCGTCTAACATGGTGGATCCCCATTGCTCGACAAGTAGCTCGACGTGTAGTAATGATCTGTGTGATATGCCAGATACTAAAGGGTAAACCTTATGTGACTGGAAAGGTTCCGCCTTTACCTTAATGCCGTGTAAAACACATGGAGCCCTTCCAAGCTGTAGTGTTAGATTACAAAGGTGCATTGAAGACGAGAGAGCAAGATAAGGTCTATATATTATTGTTGACCTGTGCAATGTCTCGCATGGTACACATAGAATTATGTGACAATATGTCTAGTGAGGAATTTATGCTGGCATTTAGACGGTTTTAATAATAATAATAATAATAACTTTATTTAGCCTAAAAACATCTTAATAAATAAAGGTCAATGTTTGTCTGTCAGTTACCCGACCTTTGTACCTTTGTTACTAAACTCCTCCCACAGTTTTGGTGCCAGGTGGGAGTGTGGGGTGCCGTTGGAAAGCCCAGGCTTTGGAGATGGTTTTAGGCGAGTTTAGTGGAAACCAGAAACAGTATTGTTTAATAATTTTTTCGGCAGAACTTATGTAGTATACGGGAGCGAAAAAAAATCGAAAACAAAATTCCGTTTGGGGCAGAAGGAGGCCTCCGATCGAAAAGGTGTATGGAACAAAAGTTGTTCGCAGCTCCCCAAAATGGGGGTACGGATGAGGTCAGATCCAAAATCGGAGGTCATTTAGCGGCCGAAATCGGAGGTTGCCGTTTAATGAGGCACAGGGAGGTCGAGGCCGGTGATTATGGTAGCAAAACAAGACATTCTAACCATTCAAACAAAGTCTTTTGTTCAACAGACAGGAATGCACTCGAAAATAAGTCGTTTGAGCAAAGTTTCGCAGTTTTTTTATCCTTTGGGTCTAGCATTACCTGTTACCATTAGAGCTAGGATTCTGATGAAGGAAGTTTGGAGACGCAATGTAGGATGGGATGACAGTTTGCCCGAGGACTTAAATGAGTAAGGGACATTATTGTTGAAAGGGTATGCCATCCTATATACTAAACAGCTACCTCGTAAGGTAGCAGCATTTGGTGACGTTACATTACATACGTTTTGCGATGCTAGCACCACGGCATACGGTGTAGCTGTTAATGGCATTACTTCATTTGGGGAGCATTTAGTTACAGCCCGGGCCAAGGTAGCACCGGTCAAGAAAGTAACTATCCCTAAAATGGAATTGACTGCCATGCTGCTATTAGCACATCTGGGGCAACATGTACGCGCAGCATACGAGACTGAGTTGAATATTGAAGTCGTTCCCGTATGGTGCGATAGTCAAGTAGTACTCAACTGGGTACATAGCAAGAAGTCTTTGCCAGTTTATGTGCGAAATAGGGTAGATGAGATTAGGGCCCTATTGCCAGACATTGCATATGTCAATACAAAAGACAACCCTAGTGATCTCATAACTAGGGGTATAATGGCTAACCAGTTAATAAAGTCTGAATTGTAGTGGCATGGTCCGAATTGGCTGTTCCATAAGAATGAGTGGATGATGTGGAAAGCTGTTGGTGAGGGACTTCTACCACTGGAAACAGTGATAGTTACAGCCCAACCAAATGAGCCACCGGATCCAGTAATAGAGTAGGCAAGATTCGGTGACTATAATAAATTAGTCAGAGTTGTAGCTTGGGTGTTGAGATTTGTATCCAATATCAAGGTTAAAGTAATAGGTCAACTCTGCAATAAGGGTCACATCATTAATGCTCGTGGATATAAAGCAACTGATGTAACTTTGATTAAAGGGGTTCAAGTAGAAACCTTTTCCAATGAATTAGAATATTTGCAAAGCTCTAATAAGTTAATAATGCCTAACTTAGTGCGTCAATTGAGGTTGCACCAATATAATTACTTCATCAGGTGTAAGGGTCGCCTGAAGTGGTTGTGTGTAACGGACGGCACAAATCGTCCTATACTTATGCCAGCAAAACATCACGTTACTGACCTACTGGTCATACGTGCACATAAGGAAGTAAAACACTACGGGGTCCATCACATCATATCGAATTTGCGTCTCACATGGTGGATCCCCATAGCTCGACAAGTAGCTCGACGCGTAGTAAGGAACTGTGTGATATGCCAGATACTAAAGGTTAAACCTTATGTGACTGGAAAGGCTCCGCCTTTACCTGAATGACGTGTAAAACACATAGAGCCCTTCCAAGCTGTAGGGTTAGATTACAAAGGTGCATTGAAGATGAGAGAGCAAGATAAGGTCTATATATTATTGTTTACCTGTACACCGTCTCGCATGGTACACTTAGAATTAAGTGACAATATGTCTAGTGAGGAATTTATGCTGGCATTTAGACGGTTTTAATACTAATAATAATAATAACTTTATTTAGCCTAAAAACATATACAATATAATAATTACAATACCTTCAAAATTCATTATCAAGGCTGAGCCCATGAAATGTGAACATTTGTTATGGGCTCCTTCAAAATACGCTTAGGAAATTACCAGCAGTGTCCTGTATACGCAGTGTGCTTACAATTTAGATACTCAGTTGGCGTTTTTTAAAACTTAATAGTTGCTTAGTAAGTGAGATTTACATTTCCGTTTAAATTCTAAAAAAACTGTTTGCTAATTTTATTTCTTCTGGGAGTCTATTCCAGAAGATAGTTCCAGAGTAAGTAATACATCTTTTACCAAGGTTAGTATTTGGCTTGGGTGGTCTGAGAAGGTTTTTGTTTCTAGTGTGGTGACTATGTATACTGTCTACGTGATGGAAATATTGATTCTGAATACAATCAAGCTGATTGAAAACACATTTAAGAGATTTTATGTGATGAATATCACATAGTTTTAACACTCGCAATTCTTTGAATAAAGGAGTTGTATGGTCTAAATAGCCCACTTTTGATATTATTCTCATGGCTGAACCCCAAACAACATTACTATACTAATAATATGGATAAATTAAACTGTTGTACAAACACAGTAATGCTTCTTTGGAAAGCATGGGTTTACCTTATAATTATACTGTATAATGCCTAAGGATTTAGAAAGTTTTCCATTTATGTATTTTATATGTTCTTTCCAATTAAGTTTAACATCAACAAATACACCAAGAAATTTGGTTGAGTTACATTTTTGTATTTTTGCATTTCCCAGTAAAATATTTATGTCATTTGGGATATATTTGTTACCAGCAAATACAATATAATGTGTCTTACTAATATTGAGAGACAATTTATTTGTTAATAACCACTGTGATACTTTGTGCAGTTCGCTATTGGTCGAGTCAATGAGCGTATTTAAGTTCGACCCAGAATAGTAAATATTTGTATCGTCGGCAAATAAAACAAATTTGAGCAGATTAGAACTGTTCACTAAGTCATTAATATAGATTAGAAAGAGTAATGGACCAAGATTCGAACCTTGTGGAACACCTATTGAATTACTTTCTAGATTCAATTTCACTCCACTCAATTCCGTATACTGCAGACGATATGACAAATAACTTTTAAACCATTTATATGACGCATCTCTAACCTCGTAATGTGACAATTTTTCCATTAAATTTTTATGATCAATTGTATCAAAGGCCTTCCTTAAGTCCAGAAATACCCCGATAGTTGTTTGACTTTTATCATTACTTTTGAAAATTTCGTTAATCATCCTTATAATAGCAGCTTGTGGAGAAGCGCCCTTTCGAAACCCATACTGTTCATCCACCAAAATATTGTGTTCTCCCAGAAAAGCTGTTAAGCGTTCAAAGAATAGTCGTTCAATAATTTTACCGAACGTAAGCAAGATTGATATAGGGCGATAATTTGAGACCTGGAGGGTCGCCTCCTTTAAAGATGGGCATAATTTTAGCTAATTTTAATCCAGTACGGAAAATTCCGTTGCAAAAGGATAAATTAATTATTTGTGCTAATTTAGGTGCTAGTATAAGTATTTTTTCTTAATGATTTTTATATGAATATTGTCATATCCAGGACTTGTCATTTTTAATTAATTACCAGTTTTTATTATGTCGTTAGTTGAGACGGGGACAAATTAAAACTCGGATATTGGCCTTTTAAATAGTGCAAAGGGGAACGGTCACAGGGTGGTAGTTTATTTGCTAGTTCTTTCCCTATAGAAGATAAATATTTGTTCATATGATTAGATAGCTTTTGGATATCTGACTCAATGTCGTTGTTTATAGTCATAGATTGAATATTATTTTTGCAGTTAGTTTTACGGCATAATATTTCGTTCAACACCTTCCAAGTTTCTTTACTATCGCTCTTTACCATATTTAATTTATTTTCATAATATCACTTTTTGGCAGTTTCTAATTTTTGATTAACCATGTTCCTGTATGCACGATACTCATCGCCAAATGTCAAAGGCTTTTTAATAATTTTTTTAAAATAATGTGTGTCTATTTTTTATATATACTTTCAACTCAGTAGTCACCCATGGTTTTATTTTTTATTTTTTTTTCTATGTGATTGAGGGAGGCAAAAGGCATAACTGCCTATAGCGAGTGCCTCCCCCATAGTTGAAAGAGTGACAGGGCCAAAATCATGGGTCGTTCGAGCCAAAATGCCTGGACACACGGAGTTTGAAGCAATTTAAGTCATAGGAAGTGGGAAAAACTGATTCTGGGAGAGAGTTCCAGAGCTCAGCTGTTGAGTAGAAGAAAGTTTGAGAGTAACATTTCACTCTTGGGTTGGAGAGTTGCACAGAGTAGGGGTGGGATTGAGTTGCAAGACGGGTACCACGTGCCCTACGTAAAGGAGGTGGTATGCACTGGGATAGCTCTGAGGAACACTGATTATTATAGTAGCGATAGAATAGCGAGAGAGATGCAACATTGCGGCGGAGAGAGAGAGATTGCAGAGAGTTGGTGAGTGGACGGGAGTTAATGATACGAAAGGCCTTCCTTTCAACCTTGTCTAGGAGAGCGGTGTGAGAGGAACCTCCCCACACATGTGAACAATACTCAATACAAGGGCGCACTATGCCGCTGTACAGAGCAAGAAGCTGTGCAGGGTTAAAGAACCCCCTAAGGCGGTTGAGCACACCCAGCTTCTGGGAGGCTGCCTTAGCAAGACTGGTAATATGGTCCTTCCAAATGAGAGCAGAAGAAAAAGAGACACCAAGAATATTGAGAGAAGATGAAGGGTTGATTTTTGTATTGTGGAAGAATAAGGGATAGTCCGCTGGGAGATCCTGACGGGTAGATAGATGGAGAAATTGGGTTTTGGAAGCATTAAAGTTAACAAGGTTTTCTCTGCCCCAATTGGAAATAGTATTTAGATCAGAATTTAAGAGTTGTATGGCTTCATTACGTTTGTCGTTGAGGGATTGCTGGCTGGGGCGTTCTGAAAAACTAATGGAGTAGTGTAAGGTTGAGTCGTCTGCGTTTGAATGGATGGGAATTACGGTACAGTTAAGGAGATCATTTATAAAAATTAGAAAGAGAATAGGAGATAGGACAGAGCCATGAAGAACACCAGAGTTTATAGGGTGAGGAAGTGAACAATGGCCGTCCACAACCGCGGCTATGGAACGGCCAGAAAGGAAATTAGAGACAATGGCACAGATGGAGGGATAGAAACCGAAGGAGGGTAGTTTAGAAAAAGATTTATGCCAGACTCTATCGAAGGCTTTCGATATGTCTAGTGCAATAGAAAAAGTCTCACCGAAGTCCCGAAAGGAGGATGACCAAGAGTTAGTAAGATATGAAAGAAGATCACCAGTAGAGCGACCCTTAAGGAAGCCATACTGGCGATCTGAGAGCAGATTATGAGCAGAGAAATGCTTAAGAAATTTGGAAGCAAGAATAGTTTAAAAACTTTAGAAAGACAAGAAATGAGAGCAATTGGACGATAGTTGGAGGTTTGAGAGCGGTCACCCTTCTTTGGGACAGGTTGAATGTGAGCAAACTTCCAGCATGAAAGGAAGACGTTAGAGGATAGACAGAGACGAAAGAGTTTGCCTAGGCAGGGAGTCAGCACGGAAGCACAGTTTTTGAGAACAACAGTAGGAACACCGTCCGGACCGTACGCCTTATTAGTGTTAAGCCCAGAGAGGGTAGAAAGTACATCTTTTGAAGAGATTAGGATATTAGGCATAAGTAAGAGAGAGGAGGGCGGAGAGGGAGGAATAGCACCGGAATCATCCAAGGTGGAGTTTCTAGCAAAAGTTTGAGCAAAGAGTTTAGCTTTGTCAGAGGAAGAAGTGTTGGTTGTGCCATCAGAGTTGGAAAGGGGAGGGAAAGACGAGGAAGAGAAATTGTTGGAGAGGTTTTTGGCTAGATGCCAGAAAGCTTGGGAAGAGCTAGAGTTGGATAGTTCAGTGCATTTATTATTGATGAAAGAGTGTTTGGCAAGTCGAAGAACAGATTTGGCTTGATTCCGGGCAGAAACATATGAAGAATGAGAGTCTTGAGTTTTAAGGCGTCGGTACCGTTTGAATGCTTCCTCCTTATTGCGGACAGCAGTAGAACAGGTGTGAGTAAACCAAGATTTTTTAGCATTAGTCTGAGAGAAAGAGAATGGAATGTATGCTTCTATGCCCGATAGGATTACCTCGGTAATGCGTTCAGCACTCTCCGAGGGTCCTCGGCCATGGAAGCAGAAATCATTCCATGGGAAATCAAAGAAGTACTGCCGAAGAGCCTCCCAGTCGGCAGCGCCAAAGTGCCACAAGCGCCGCCGATTGTTTGATTTTGATGCTGATTTTGTTTGATCACTATATTCTTCCAAGGATAACACATGTCCACTACATTTTGAGTACATTTTAAGAAGGTATCATAATCTTTGTTTGCATCATTGATTAACTGACAATTTGTTATGGCTTCGTCCACAGCCGAACACAAATCTTCATCATTGGTATGTTTATAATTTCTAAATTTGAGATTAACTTCGTTGTTTCCCTTATAATTCATTGACTTAACATTTATAAATGGCGCGAAGTGATCTGATATGTCTGACAATAGGATACCACTATCTATCTCTGCTTTAATATCGTTGCACCAAATATGATCAATCAACGAAGCACTCGAAGCTCCAACTCTCGTCGGTGTGTTTATACGAGGATAAAAACAATGACTATATAACATAACAAATTCCTGAACAACTCGACTATTATTATATTTAAGCAAATCAATGTTAAAATCACCCAAGTCTTTTGAAATGATTTAATTGTATTTAGAATTTCTGATAGAGAATAATTAAAAGTATTTATATCTGAATTCGGTCTTCTATGTACAACGCCGATAAGATTGGTTTCCTTATCAATTTTGTGTTCAACAAAGAGAGATTCTATAAAGTCATTAGTTACACACATGTTTGATATAGGTTGACATTCAGCTTCGTTGTTCAGATACATAGCAACACCACCCCCTTGTCTATTCCGATTATTAGAATATAATTTATATCCTGGGATTGCGTATAAATGTTCAATGTCTGAGGTCAATCTCATTTCACTAAATGCAAGAATTTTGATATTACTCAGAACCGAGGTTAAGTTATTTATTATGAATTTTTCTAAATTATTTGGAATGCTTCTAACATTATGAAACAATATGACATTTTTAGAATCATTACATCGAACCACTGATTCAAATTCTGACTGGTCATAATAATGAGACGTTAAAAGAAGACTAATATTACGAACAATATTTTCATCAGGATTGCAATTATTAAAATGCTGTGTTTCATTCAGCTTAACAGGATTTAATATCATACTATGATATTTATCCAAAGAAAGGTAGTCATGATTATCATCTATATTTAATAAACTAGATAACTGAGAGTTACTAAGATGAGAAAAGGGTAATAATTGACTATCCATACCACTATATTAAAAAAACAAATGTTTTGTGCACATCGTTCATTCCCTCAACTAGTACTTAGCGACAATGCGCCTACTTTTATCCAGGCATCTAGATACCTCAAGGATAATAATAATAATAATAATAATAATAATAATAATAATAATATTTATTCAGTTAGCATTTTACAGAGTTGGTACCACATAGTATGTTACAAATATGACATGTACCAGCCTTGCATAATTCCAACTAAGGATAGCCCAATAAGGCCGTTAGGCGTATTTCCATTGGGGTCTTTGTGTGATTAGGTTAGCTGGGGAAATGGGGAGGATAATGAAATAGATACTTTAGAGAAAGTATTTTAAGGGGGTTATTTTAAGATACCTTACATCCTATAGTAAATATCAGTAATCCGTAATCAGTAATAATTTCAGTTTGGTTTGTCTATCTCTTATGTCGTATTTAGTAGTAGACATAACCTTGGTGCTCCCTTCTCGCAGCTGTCCGGTTCAGGTGTTCCTTCAGACTACGTCTGAAGGAATACAGTGTTCTCTTTTCACGGACTCTGTATTCCTTCAGACGTAGCCTGACGTAGGATAGACGTAGCCTGACGTAGCCTGACGTAGGATATGAGCAGTGATCCTTCAATCATCGCTTTTATGGGAGAAAAGAAGTGCGAATGGAGGTTCATCCCAGTTAAGGCACCTTGGTTTGGTGGAATGTGGCAATGGTGTGTCGGCATAGTTAAATCAGGACTAAGAGCGGTAGTAGGACGTACTCTATTGAAGAAGAGTGAGTTGATGACAGTCCTCATTGAAACAGAAGCAGTCGTTAATGATCGTCCGCTCACGTATGTGTACTACGACCTCCGAGAACCTCTACCATTAACGCCAGCTCACTTACTCTACGGTAAACCATAGACTGCATTTCCATCCGATTTCAAGTCAATTGTGGAACTAGAGGATCCTTCGTTGTACTCTGAAGCTGCAGTGTCTAAGCGATACCAGTATATATAAAAGCTAATCGAGGACTATAGAAAAACGTGGATTAACGAATATCTGCTAGCCTTGAGGGAAAGGAGTATCATACCCTCTGGTAGACCATTAGCGCCTACTGTTGGTGAAGTGTTTTAATAAGAGAAGATACTCCTCAATTATACTGGAAATTAGGCCGCGTGTTGGAGGTGTACAAGGGGGAAGACTCTGTAGAGCGGGTGGCGCTATTGAAGACAGCAATGGAACTACTGTTCGTCCAATCGCACGTTTGTACTCTTTGGAGCTCGATTATGCTTTACAATCTGAGGCTCCACCTGATATTGGTGGCTCCGAGGATTCTCAAAGTGATGATTCACTTCCTACTGATAGTGATCACCCTCGAACCGGGACGCGTCCCAGACGCGCTGCTGCTGGCGCCGTTAACATGTGGCGTCAGAAGATAGCCTCTGGGAAACTTTAATTTAAGGTGGGGTTCAGGTTTTCTTGTGGGGGGAATGTATCGTGTAATACGATAGAGATAGGCAATTTATGTGCTAACGTACGTCTCTGTGACGTGTCTAGATAGATGCGATAGTTTAACGGTCATTCCCGCGGTATGTTTTAGGAAGATTAGATCGTGAATAATAGGATTCCAAGTTGTAAGTAAGTTAAGATTATAGAAGGCCTAATATGCTATTAAGCAATATTGACACGGTCTTATGTAGTATATATGAATTTATCGTATATATTAATTTATCGTATTAAGCAACCTAGACGCGGTATGATAGTTTTCCCGCCTGGCGTTTGCCAAGGCAGGAACGCCAGGTCCGAGGGACCTCAGAGCTTTCGCAGACATCACCATATCAACATATATTCCGTCTCATTGAATTGTGCTATTGTGCCTATATTCCCAGTTTACAGGCAGCAATAACCACACATACACTTCGACGATGCTCTCATCGACGAAATGGCCGACAGCCAAGCATTTCTACTCATGCCCATTACCATATCATAATCATTTGTTCTTTCCTTGAGCTGTGCTATTGGGCCGGCTCGTCTTCCCCGCCGTCCGCCATCTTGGCTGGCATTTTTCCCTAGTCTTATTGTCACGTGGAGATATTGGTGAGTTAAATCCTGGTGTATAATTAACCCTTTGAACCTTATTTGAATATATACATATGTGAGTGACCTTTGGATGTAGTTAAGCTTAGATTAAGATTAATTTCAATTTAGACTTAGAGTAATTTGACTTAGATTGATTTGTTTGGATTATAGCCTAGATACAATTTACGTCCCCTGATATTATACCACATTCATAGTCAATATTTCGGATCTATTCTGGCATAATGGTAGTGAAAATCGCCATATAATACTTGTTTTAGTACCGCTATTTTGTTCTTATTCCAAATCAAGAATTCCGAGAATACCTGCCGCTAGAGTGCTCGTGTAAGACTGGCATAAATTAAATTCCAAAATATAAATACCAACTAATATCATGAGACAGTTTAAACAAATATAAGGTGTACATTGGTGACACTGACTAAACAATGAGTCCCCCCCCCCCCCCCCCCCCCACCCTCACACACACACACATACCACCTCCAGAAAGATGGTATTAGCGTTTGAGAACCTTGATGGTGGAGAAATATTACCAGCCACACACACACATAAACACACACACACACACACACATATACTCGACAGTCTCGACAGACTCGACAGTCGGCATTACTGTCGATAACACCTCCCCTAACTATGACCCCCTACAAGACATCCTCGACCGTCTTCAAGCCTGGACCACAGACAATCATGTGACTATCAATCATGACAAGACAGTGGTCATGCACATCAACACTTCCATTACCGACCTTCCTCCACCCACTGTCACAATTGGTCCTCATCCCCTTCAGCTTGTTGAGTCCACCAAACTCCTCGGAATCACTGTGGACAACAAACTGAACTGGAAGAAACATGTAACTACCACAGTCAGGACCGCCACTTACAAGTTATTTATGCTAAGGCGGTTGAGATCCCTGGGGGCGCCGGAGAATGAGCTGAAGAGTATATATAACACCTTCATACTCCCTAAGCTCACCTACGCCTCTCCTGCCTGGTCCTCCTCTCTAACCCTAACACAACAACGTCAACTGGAGAGAGTTCAGAGGAGGGCATGCAGGATCATCCTGGGTGGCACATATCCAGGGTACGAGGAAGCTCTCACCACCCTTAGCATACCTGCACTTTCAACCCACCACTACAACACACTCAAACAGTTTGCATCTAAGATGCTTGTTCACCCACGACACAGAAACTTACTTCCACCAGACGCCCCTAGACCTACACGTGCAGCTCGTCATTTCAACACACTCCAACCAATAAGAGCAAGAACTGACAGATATAAAAATAGTCCTATCCCAACCATTGTTAATATTATTAATAATGTGTAATAACGGTCTGTCACACTATATATACGCGCCCACCTTTAATAATATATGCATAAGTGTGTGTGCGTGTGTGTATTAGAATATAATTATGTATGTATTTGCTTGAGTTTGTTTATGTATATGTGTATATATGTATCTATGTATGTGCAGTAAATGTGTACGTATGTGTGCGTATATGTGTATGTATGTATGCGTTATTTATGTATATATATATGTGTATAGTGTATACTGTTTGTGGTTCGAGCCCGGCTGAGAGTATCAGGTAGGATAAGAGAAGAGCATATATGCATGTAATGTGCATATATTTATGTATATGTATGTCTGTGTGTACGTGCTGTCAATGGTTCGAGCCCGGTTGAGAATATAAGGTATATAATATATATGTACTGTACGTGTATTTATATTTATATGGTCATATGCACATATGTATGTAAATATACGTACATATGAGCGAGAACATATTGCTCACTAGCGCAACTTCTGATTATAAATCTATGCATAAGCATTATCTATTATTAAGTGTTCGCGTATCTTCATCCATGTATTTCCACCCTTAACAACAGAACGCCCAGCTCTTCCATATTTCGCCTTCTGTCACACACACACACACACACACACACACACCTACACTACCGAGGATTAACCTCCCATTGTAGTACCTGCACCCTCTTTACCTGACCTTACCAAAACAGTTTCTGTATGTATGTATGTTTGTGTGCATACGTGAGCGTTTGTGTATACGGACATGTGCACACTTACTGCATGTTCTTATGTTCCTATATATGTATGTATATGTATGTGCGCACGTACGTGTATATACGTATGTTCTGTATATGAGTAAGTAAATAAATGTGTATATGTACTTTATATCACTTACTCTCATGGTTATTTTATGACAATTTGTATTCTGCACATGCATCATTATTTTATTTATATTTTTTGTTTGTAAACTAAGCTTACCATCCTCATATCTGTACATCTCATGTTCATCCACTAAATTGTAAAATGTGTATTTTCAGCTCATGAGGCTGCCATTCTTTAACACCTTACGAGCGGCCTATGCGGTTTATTTATGTGTACCGCCCAGCGGGGTGTTTTTAGCCAAAATAGGGCTGTTTACGTGATCATTTTCATGCCTAAATAAGACCCAGAACGTAAAACAAGTACCTATCCCTGAAAGGGCATAAACAGAGCTTTCGAATGACACCATAACGATCCTTGTATGATGGATAGTTTTCTTGCAATAACCGTGCAACGCGAGTGCAAAAAGCAGGTAATTCGGTACTTTCGGTACATAATTGAGTATGTAGCGAGTGAGAGAGGGAGGAGGGAGCTGAGATTTGTGTCAGTAGGTTCGCCGCGGTGGTCTGGAGCAGTCATACGCTCGCTAGTCTCCTGCCACCACTTGTCTCTCTCTCTCAGCCACATTACGTGCTGAAATTGCCACTCGAGTTATGTCGAGCGCCGCCACATAGTCCAGCTTTATTTAACTCGACTTATGTTGCTCGCCGCTAATTAAGGGTTAATAAACCGTTTATTATTATTATTATTATTATTATACACACACCACCTAAAGATGGATGGTGTTAGCGTTAGGGCACCTCGGGAGTACATATATATTGGCGGCCACACACCCTAACCGCGGATCTGTAATGAGATTCGGATAACATCGGTGATGGCATATTTCTTCCCTCCCCGCCTCGTTGACCAAGGTATCGGGAAGGCTGACGGAATATGTAAGCTGAACTCTGTCTCACCGTTGTGACGCATGTCCACGTGTGAGCATGCTGTACAGAACGCCTAGTCATGCCCCACTCTCGCTAGGGTCGTCAGGGCAGGAACTTTGGCTGTAGACTATGTAGAGTTTCCTAACTTAGTTCGTGTGAGCCGTTGTACTATAAGTATTATGAATATGTATTTTGTTTTCATCTGAGTCAACGAGTTCTATTTTATATCATTAATTATAAGTATTGTGTGTAAAACTTATTTGTAATGATGGGAAGAGAAACAGCCACACTTAGGTGTCAGTGGGTACGCCAGGCAGGAGGTAGGCCTAACTCACTCGCACTCCTCCCTCCTTCAGTGCTAGGGGAGCCTTTGTGTATCCCAGAGGAGAGAGAGAAATTACGTGATGGTTGTCAGTGGGCGGTCCTTAGTAGTTCACGTTGGGCTCACTAGAGGGCCGGGTATAAAAGGGAAATCTAGCCATTTTTTCATCAGAACTCATTAGGCAGAGCGACTTCTCATTTCCCTTGCTAACTATTTATATTCTTCTGACTGATGGGAACTTTCTCTACTACCTTACATTCTTATTTCCTCTTTTCCCTGCCCTGTTTAACTTCCATGGTCCCGTTGGTGCAGAGCTAGTCAGCCAACGTATTATCGCTTGAGTTCTCACGAGATACTTGCCTATTAGATAGCCTATTTTGGAAGGGTTGACTTATAATAGGATTGATTTATGTTTGTTGCACTTGTATATGCATTTCCCTGTGTGTTATTATTATTATTCCTGTTTTCTGCTAGTCTAGGTAATGCTAGACTGGGGTAAGGCTTTTCTGTGTTACGAGTTGTTGTTTGATGCAGTGGTTAAGCGATAAACCTGCATACTCGTTTCGGTTCAGTGAAGCCTAGGTTGTCTTCGCGGCTGACTGTCTTGAGTTAATAATTTACAGTGCGTGAGGGCAAGAGCCTAACCACCCTGTATTTTATTAACAGTTTGTTTTTACTTTGTCAAGGAGCCGGGAGAAAACCAGATACAAGGGATCTGGATTTCTCAAAGTGCACTTGTTAGTTTTAACATAATACTTTAAACAGTCGTGAGGACTTCGCTAGGCTACGAGCCGTTTTTGCTCAGTCACTGTTACCTTTTTGCCTACAGTACCCCAGCTAGACTTTACTCGATTAGTAGATACAGAATAGTATTGAAGCTTTCCTTATGTATGATATTGTTTATGCACTATTGATTTCATGTGTTGCAAGCTTGGCTACTTTAGTGATTAGTGGCCCACGAGCACAATCCGAGTAGGCTATTGCCGTTGCATTTGCGGAGTAATTCCTTTTAATGTTTTGCCATTTACTATTGCATATTCTTTTAACCTCTGAAGTGCGCATGGGGGTAATTGGAAACGTCCCCCTGTGCTGACGTATTTGAGGTGTTTCCGTCACTAAAATATTCATTGTGCCATTAATAGCATTAATACTTATCCATATGTGCCTATTATGGGGTGATTATAAAGGTATTAACCTGAAACAACAATAAAACGAGTGAAAACAGCGTTTGGATGGTCAAAATCGGAGATATAGCCCGCGAGTTGTATAATGTATGGGTGAGGCAATCTGCTTTCCCGCCAATTTCCCCCAAGGCCACTGAGACACAGTCGATCGATACTCTCTCTCTCTCTCTTGCACTCGCTTGCTATCAGTGATGACCACACCCTCCAATCGGATTTCTAATGTTAGCACGAAAATATACCTCAGAATAAGGGAATAACAGGGAAAATAGGTGATAACTGAAGGAGAGGAGTGGAAGGATGGGGAGGTAGAGGACTGAGATTTTGCATGGCAGGGGCCAAAAAAAAAATAAATTTATTTTTTTTTTTTTTTTTTTTTTTTCGATGTCAAAAGTTGATTTTTTTTTTCTCTGACTCTTAAGAGTCTCCCCGCAGTGCGCCGGGGGTACTCTTAAGAGTCTCCCCGCAGCTCCCGGGTTAATTATTCTTATGCCAATTTAAGCCTTTAATAGTATTTAATTGCCAGTGTTTTTGCTTATTGAATTACTGTTCAAAATCCGATACGTACTTCTTACGAGCATCCGAGAAGCATCTAACTTTTTTCAGAAGATTCCTTGCTCGATGCTTAAGGACTATTAATTAACGTAACGTAATAGTGCCGATCCGAAGTAGAGGGTGGTGGACTTCTTAAGTTCATAGTCAAGGGTGGATTACTTCGGCTTCGGCCAACACTATTCTTTGGTGTTGTTGTTTCTTACGTCATTGTTTGATTGTTGACCAGGCTAGATAATTCCTGTCTCTTTATTAGTCTGTTGTTGAACACTAGTACCGAGTTCTTGTATACCCCGTTATAGCAGATTGAACTCTGGAGGGTATTGGTGTTTTTTGTTCGGCTGGCAGTACTCAGGGGTTGGGATCGTGTGTTTCCGTTGTGGCAGCGAGCCGTATTAGAGTCCTGATTGAGAGCCCTTGTGTACCCGAGTGCCAGTTCGTAACAAATGGCGACCTTGCTTAGGATTTTGTGAACAGTATAAATTTTTGCAGAGTTGTACAACATTTGTTTGTTTGTATTTTAGCGTGCATATTGAAGAATATTTTTTTTGTATGGCAATTAGTAAAGCATTTAAGAGACTCCAGTTAATTTAGTAATTAGTGCTTGCATAGGAAGTTTAACACTTTTGTCTCGAGATTTTTTTTGTGTACTTCAGTATGTCGTGCATTAGCACTGACGATGAGCGAGAGATGTCATTTGAAGGTGTGCCGTTAGTAACCAGTGAGGAGGATGCTAGAGTTTTTGTGAGTGAGCGGTACCACGTGACGGAGGAGAGGCTGACTGGGGTGGATGTTTGTGGCTTGCACCTGATAGCCAAGGTTTTGGGCATTTCCAATGTAGCAGGGATGTCCAAGGGGGAGCTGATTTCCTGGGTGTTGCGTGGGCGACATGGGGTTTCGGAGGAGAGGGCGTTTGGGGGGGTTCCTCCCCAGATCCCCTCTCACTCGACTCCCACAGTGCCGTCCACTCAGTTACCGGAGGTTAGCACTCTCCCACAGAGGGATGAGAATTGGCAGATTGGAGTGCCCTCGGGTGGTGCACGTGGTGGTTCCCCAGTTTTTGCCCCCCCTCCTTCAGTAGTGGCAGCTCCCTCTTCCTGCCTGTCTCCAGATATGGTATTTAGACTTGAGCTTGCTAAGATTGAGGCTAGGAAGCAGGAGGATGAGACCAGGAGGCAGGAGGATGAGACGAGGAGGCATGAGATTGAGGTTAGGAGGCAGGAGGATGAGACCAGGAGGCATGAGGCTGAGCTTAGGTACGACTCAGAGAAATATTGTGCTAAATTAGATTTAGATAAGACTCGTGCAGAGTCGACAGGGACTCGGATGGGCCGTGAGGGCCAAGTAAGAGAACAGTCCTTAGCCCACTTAGTCAAATTGGTGCCGGTATTTAGTGAAACTGAAGTCACAGAATTTTTTAATCGTTTTGAGAAGAAGTGTAGGGAGCATAATTGGCCTGAAGAGAAGTGGGCAGCTCTAGTCTCCTCAAGACTTACAGGTAAGGGTCTGAAGGCTTATGATGCACTGCCTTTAGAGTCTTGCATTGACTACCCAGAATTGAAGAGAGCTGTCCTACGGGCATACGAGTTGCAACCGGAAACATATCGATTGAAGTTTCGGGGTGTTACAAAGACTAGGGAGGCGACCTTTCTTGAACATGCCCGGGACTTAAAAGATGCACTTAAAAACTGGACACGTTCTGAGAAAGCTGAGACGGCAGAACAGTTGACTGAGCTGTTTCTGCTCGAGCAGTTTTATAAGTGTACTGGTGCAGAAATGACTTTAACTATTAAAGAAAAGAACCCAAGAACTCTTCAAGAGGCAGCTGAGATGGCTGACCTCAGGTTGTCGCTAATCAGGGGATGTGAATCTGTAAAGCGTGTTGATGCAGTTCCCAAGGGGCGCGATACTCCAAATCCTCGAGCTCAGGACAATCACTATAGATATAAACCTCAGTTTAAAAGCCAAGATACCAGGACTGAACCAAAGACTACAGCCGTCCCATTACAGAAGGGTCAGAACTCCGCCCCTTATCAGAAGAGACCGATAGGGGAAGTGGAATGTTTTCATTGTAGAAAGAAGGGGCATTATGCAAAATCTTGTCCTGGTAAGCCGCCAGCTGCAGCCGTGTCTTTGGTGCGCAGCATAGGTGTGGCTGAAATGTCGTCTGGATTTACCCAGGGTAGTTTGCCAGCGGCAGGGTCACAGGCTATGTATAAGACTCAGGAAGGCTCGTCCCCTGTCCGTGTTGTCTTTTGCGCCCATAGAGGGACCGGTAGGGTAAGTTGGGCGGGTTGCCAGCATAAGGTGGAAGTTTTGCGTGATACTGGAGCTTCACAGACACTTTTGAAGAATTTCACGGGGCGACCAATTAATGCGGCACGGGTGGTTGTTGTTCAGGGTATTAATGCGACCAGGTCATACCCGTTGGTTCGTGTGGAGCTGGAAGTTGATGGTGTGATTAAGGACTTAGATGTTGGGATCGTTGAGAAATTGCCAGTGGAGGGCGTCGACCTTCTTCTCGGCAACGACTTTGCAGTGCCTACTTTAGACGTTCCACCCTTAGTCGTTGCCGAGAGGCCGGCCGACGTGAGTAGGGAGGAACAAGAGTGGGTAGTGAGTTTTCAACACCAACAGATGGCATGTGTGGTAACTCGTTCCCAAGCATTTAAGGTATCACAGCCTATTTTCCAGGCCACAGAACAGCGGAGGAAGGGAATTAAGGAGAAGCGGAAGGCTGTGAAAAGTTTGAAGAGTTTAGAACCAGTGGCTCTCCCAAAAGACCCAATAGCAGGACCTTTGACCGAGTCTGTTGTAACTCCAGTGCCTAAGACAGTTGATAAGGTAGTGGAGGAGGCAGAGACTCGGAGACAGCACCGTTACCTGCAGCGAGAAAACCGGATGTCTAAGTTGGATGTTGGGGGAGGGCATGATTTGTTGACCAAGCAGTTAGGCTCCCACAGACATTCGAAAGTTGCAATTAGAGGATCCAGAGGTTTTGCAGTGTACCAATGGGGCTGTGGAGTTAGAAGAAGATAGGGATGCAAAGGCAGGGGATTTTTGTTTCTTTAATGGAATTTTATACCACCGATATCAAGATCCTAAAAGAAACTGGGAGGGCGGATCAGGTACAGTTGACCAACTGGTCGTGCCAGAGGGCTGCAGGGAAAGTTTGCTTAGGTTGGCTCATGATTCTCCATTATCAGGACATTTGGGTGCCAAGAAAACGGTGGCGGCTTTGGGGAAATTGTTTTGGTGGCCGGGGATGAAGTCTCATGTGCAGTCATGGATAAACTCATGTGATATTTGTCAACGTGTCGGGTAACCGAACCAAGTTATTTCTAAGGCTCCGTTACACCCTATTCCTGTGATTGGGCCACCCTTTAGTAAAATTATTGTTGACATGGTTGGTCCACTCCCTCCCACTAAGGCTGGAAATAAATTTTTGTTAACCATAATGGATGTTGCCACTAGATACCCCGATGCATACCCTATGAAAAATGGAATGGCTAAGACGGTAGTCAGTAACTTGTTGTGGTACTTCTCAAGGTACGGGTACCCGGAGGAGATTCAGTCTGATCAGGGATCTAATTTCACCTCCAACATGTTCAAGCAAACAATGCAACAGCATGGGATACAGGCAGTAGTATCGTCAGCGTATCACCCTGAGAGTCAAGGGGTGCTTGAGCAGTGGCATGCTACACTTAAAAGCATGCTCAGGTGTTATTGTGCTGACAACGGTATGGATTGGGATCTTGGATTGCCTTATGTGCTGTTTGCTGCTCGGGAGGTACCTGGTGAGAGCCTGGGATTTAGTCCAAACGAGCTGATTTTTGGACACCGTGTCAGGGGCCCCCTTAATATGCTGAAAGAAATGTGGGAGGGGACTGTGCAGCCTTGTCCATTATTAAAGTATGTGCTTGAAAGCCGTGAACGCATGCTTAAGAGTCTGGAGATGGCAGGTAAAAATTTGACAGAATCACAAGCTTTGATGAAGGACAGGTATGATCGCAAAGTGAGGCTCCGGAAGTTCACTGTAGGACAAGAGGTATTAATTGTGTTGCCTTTGGTTGGTAACCCCCTCTCTGCGAAGTACACTGGACCTTAAAAATTGTAGAAAAAATTTCAGACTTAGATTACCTTGTTGCCACTCCAGACAGGAGGAAAAAGAACCAGTTATGTCACGTGAACCTTATTAAAGAGTATGTGAGGCGCCCCTCTGAGCCTCTCACTGTCCCTGTGTTGGCTTGTTGCGGCCGTGGTGGAGAAGGAGAGGGGGACAGTCAAGCTTCAGAGGAGGATAGCTGGGATCAACATGTTTCAGCGGATCAGTGGGCGGGGAACTCGAGCCTAAGGGCTGACGAGCCTATAGCTCATTTGCCTGAGCCGCAGTTTGATGCTATCCGTCAGTTGTTCGGTTCATACCCCACTGTATTTGCTGAACACCCAGGCCTCACTACTCAGGCTATGCATGATGTTGACGTGGGGGACCATATACCCTTTAAGTCAATCCCGTACCGTGTGCCCCCCATAAAACTACCAGCTCTGAGGGATGAGTTGGAGTATATGCTCGGTAGAGGGTTGATAGAGAAAGTCACAGTTAAGTGGACTTCCCCCGTAACACTGCAGCCTAAGCCAGATGGCAAGGTACGCTTTTGTATTGATTTCCGTAGGTTAAACGGTTTGACTCCAACTAACCCATATCCTCTTCCTCGGGTTGATGATAGTGTTGACAAAATTGGTAATGCTCGTTTTTTGTCTAAAGTAGATTTAGTAAAAGGTTACTGGCAAGTACCTTTGTCCGAGCGTGGTAAAGAGGTATGTGATTTTGTTGTGGACGGGAGTACCTACCGGTGCAATGTTATGCCTTACGGACTTAAGAATGCACCAGCAACGTTTCAGAACCTGATGAATGAAATTGTAAAGGACATTCCGAATTGCACCGTATATTTGGACGATGTAATAATTTATGATGACGACTTTGAGAGCCATTGTGAGCACCTTGAGACCTTGTTCCGGAAACTTAGTGAAGCAGGTCTGGTAGTAAATTTGGCAAAGTGTGACTTCGTAAAAGCCACTGTGCAGTACCTTGGGTTTGTAGTGGGAAGGTGACAGGTGTGCCCTCCTCAGAACAAGGTACAGGCTATCAATAAATTTCCTCACCCAACAACCAAGAAGCAGATTATGAGATTCTTGGGTATGATAGGCTACTACAGACGCTTCATAAAAGGTTACTCAACGGTATTGGCACCTCTCACAGATTTGTTATCTAAAGACAAAAAGTTTTTGTGGGCACCTGAGTGTGAAAAGGCTTTCACTTTGGTAAAACATTTGCTATGTACTCACCCGATACTCAGGGCCCCAGACTTTAACAGGCCTTTTCAGCTGGCAACAGATGCTAGTGGTGTAGGGGCTGGTGCCGTCTTGCTACAGACAGACAATGAAGGTGTGGAACACCCAGTAAGTTTCTTTTTTAAGAAGTTCAATGCTGCACAAAAGAACTATTCTACAATAGATAAGGAATTACTGGCGATTGTGCTGTCGCTCAGGCACTTCGAGGTGTATGTTCCAGCCTATGGCCCAGTCGTGGTTATCTACACTGATCATCACCCTTTGAGATTCCTGAATCAATTTCACAATCGCAATATGAGACTGACCAGGTGGTCTTTGATGTTGCAGGAGTATAACCTGGACATCCGTCATATTGCTGGATGTGACAATGTGATCGCGGATTGTTTATCAAGGGTGGATGATCAGTCGTAGGCTATCACAGGTGTGTGGGTTTGTGTGGAGGAAAATAGGCTGCCCTTATAGTGCAGCCGGGAAAAACATATTAAAATATAAAAATCATATAAAAACTCTTTCTTTTGATATAGGTAATCGTATAAGTTTGTCATAGCCTATAGAGTTTGAGTAGTCCACAAACTATCAAACGGCTGAGCTGCTGTAAGCTCGCTCTGGGAGCATGATATTGTGTCTTTTTGCTATTGTTGGGAGGAGCTATAAAATGTGATTTTTGTTTGTTTTAATAATAAGATGTGTTTTGTTGATAAACTCAGCTTTGTTTTAGTGCCATGCGGTCGCTGGGTATGATGGGCTTAATGGGGTTCTGTGTTTGTCAGATTTTAGCTCAGGGTTGAGCGAGTAAAATCTTGGGGGAGGTGTGACGCATGTTCACGTGTGAGCATGCTGTACAGAACGCCTAGTCATGCCCCACTCTCGCTAGGATCGTCAGGGCAGGAACTTTGGCTGTAGTCTATGTAGAGTTTCCTAACTTAGTTCGTGTGAGCCGTTGTACTATAAGTATTATGAATATGTATTTTGTTTTCATCGGAGTCAACGAGTTCTATTTTATATCATTAATTATAAGTATTGTGTGTAAAACTTATTTGTAATGATGGGAAGAGAAACAGCCACAGTTAGGTGTCAGTGGGTACGCCAGGCAGGAGGTAGGCCTAACTCACTCGCACTCCTCCCTCCTTCAGTGCTAGGGGAGCCTTTGTGTATCCCAGAGGAGAGAGAGAAATTACGTGATGGTTGTCAGTGGGCGGTCTTTAGTAGTTCACGTTGGGCTCACTAGAGGGCCGGGTATAAAAGGGAAGTCTAGCCATTTTTTCATCAGAACTCATTAGGCAGAGCGACTTCTCATTTCCCTTGCTAACTATTTATATTCTTCTGACTGATGGGAACTTTCTCTACTACCTTACATTCTTATTTCCTCTTTTCCCTGCCCTGTTTAACTTCCATGGTCCCGTTGGTGCAGAGCTAGTCAGCCAACGTATTATCGCTTGAGTTCTCACGAGATACTTGCCTATTAGATAGCCTATTTTGGAAGGGTTGACTTAGAATAGGATTGATTTATGTTTGTTGCACTTGTATATGCATTTCCCTGTGTGTTATTTTTATTATTCCTGTTTTCTGCTAGTCTAGGTAATGCTAGACTGGGGTAAGGCTTTTCTGTGTTACGAGTTGTTGTTTGATGCAGTGGTTAAGCGATAAACCTGCATACTCGTTTCGGTTCAGTGAAGCCTAGGTTGTCTTCGCGGCTGACTGTCTTGAGTTAATAATTTACAGTGCGTGAGGGCAAGAGCCTAACCACCCTGTATTTTATTAACAGTTTGTTTTTACTTTGTCAAGGAGCCGGGAGAAAACCAGATACAAGGGATCTGGATTTCTCAAAGTGCACTTGTTAGTTTTAACGTAATACTTTAAACAGTCGTGAGGACTTCGCTAGGCTACGAGCCGTTTTTGCTCAGTCACTGTTACCTTTTTGCCTACAGTACCCCAGCTAGACTTTACTCGATTAGTAGATACAGAATAGTATTGAAGCTTATGTATGATATTGTTTATGCACTATTGATTTCATGTGTTACAAGCTTGGCTACTTTAGTGATTAGTGGCCCACGAGCACAATCCGAGTAGGCTATTGCCGTTGCATTTGCGGAGTACTTCCTTTTAATGTTTGCCATTTACTATTGCATATTCTTTTAATTATTCTTATGCCAATTTAAGCCTTTAATAGTATTTAATTGCCAGTGTTTTTGCTTATTGAATTACTGTTCAAAATCCGATACGTACTTCTTACGAGCATCCGAGAAGCATCTAACTTTTTTCAGAAGATTCCTTGCTCGATGCTTAAGCACAATTAATTAACGTAACGTAATAGTGCCGATCCGAAGTAGAGGGTGGTGGACTTCTTAAGTTCATAGTCAAGGGTGGATTACTTCGGCTTCGGCCAACACTATTTTTTGGTGTTGTTGTTTCTTACTTCATTGTTTGATTGTTGACCAGACTAGATAATTCCTGTCTCTTTATTAGTCTGTTGTTGAACACTAGTACCGAGTTCTTGTATACCCCGTTATAGCAGATTGAACTCTGGAGGGTATTGGTGTTTTTTGTTCGGCTGGCAGTACTCAGGGGTTGGGATCGTGTGTTTCCGTTGTGGCAGCGAGCCGTATTCGAGTCCTGATTGAGAGCCCTTGTGTACCCGAGTGCCAGTTCGTAACACCGTCCAAAGACGCAGAGTTGGTAACTAATATTTTGAAATTTATGCTCTCGAACTTCTCAAACGAACCTCCGAAATGCTAATACTAGGTGGAACATTTATCTCCAACAAATAATTAAATCTAGGAAAGGTTTGAAAACAAAATGTAGACAATACTGTAATTTTCACCACATCTGTATTGAAATGCTAAAACTGAACATTCCTCGCTTTCACTGGATGCAACAAAAGAAGAATTGATAGAGAATTTGAATGTTGGTGATGAATTCAGTAACAGCGACAATCGTACGATAACTTTCACTTTAAAATTTACTAGTAACGAACCAAAAAGTAGCATTGAAAAAGTCCCTAATTTCAAGAAAGCAAACTTCCATAAACTTAGAGCTATGTTTAAAGTAACTGACTGGAGCTTTTTAATTAACAATAACGACATAAATACATCTTGGAAGTTATTCGAAACCACTTACCTAAAAGCAGTGCAAGACTGCATACCATCGAAAATACGGGGTCCCGGCCATAATAATAAGCCCAAATGGTGGAATAAAGATATTTCAAACTGCCTGCTTGCTAAAAAATTTGCTAAGGATAGATTAAAATCCTCACAAAATGACGAAGAACGGGTGAAATATGTAGAGCTACGACGCAAATACAAAAAGTTAATTAAGCAAAGTAAAAAGACCTTAGAGTTACATATTGCGAATCAAAGTAAAACAAACCTGAAAGAATTCTATAGTTATATTAGAAAGAAAAAAGTAGTTACTTCAACTGTTGGACCGTTAGTCGATGAAAATGGAGAATACACCAAAGACGAAGTACAAATGAGTAATGCCCTCAATACCTTCTTTGCATCAGTTTTTACAACAGAAGACCTCAGTGATATCAGTGATATCAGTGATTGTTTAGATAAACTCAAGGTAAATAAAACGCCAGGACCTGATACAATCTCGCCTAGAGTTCTAAAGGAAGCTAAGGATGAGCTCTCCAAACCACTGACATTACTATTCAATAAATCCTTGCAGTCTGGAACTATGCCTGATCAGTGGAAGCTAGCCAACGTAACACCGATATTAAAAAAAGGCAGCAAATCCCTACCCAGTAACTATCGTCCAATTTAGCTTAACCTCAGTTGTATGTAAAATGCTAGAAACTGTCATAAGAGACAGACTCGTAAATCACTTAGAGGAAAATAACATACTTAAAGATACTCAACACGGTTTTCGTAAAAAACGTTCCTGTTTAACAAACCTCTTAGACTTCTTCCATGATATCCTCAACATCTACGATGAGAGTAAAGCTGTAGATATTATATACCTTGATTTTCAAAAGGCCTTTGACAAAGTTCCCCACAAACGTTTACTGCTAAACCTAAAAGCGCATGGAATACAAGACGGTGTGTTGAAATGGATAGAAAATTGGCTCAGCAACAGAAAGCAAAGGGTAGTCATAAACGGTAAGGCATCTAAATGGACCAATGTAAGTAGCGGGGTACCCCAGGGATCGGTACTAGGACCAATTCTCTTTCTAATTTACATCAACGACATAGATGAGGGTCTCACCTGTACAATCTCAAAATTTGCTGACGATACAAAAATTGCAAATAGCGTACTCTCAAAAGAACAAGTTGACGATATGCAACACAATCTAGATAAATTGTCATGTTGGGCCCAAATTTGGCAAATGAGTTTCAATGCGGATAAATGTAAAGTACTACATATCGGATACCTAAATGAGAAAGCAAACTATTCGATGAATGGCACTCAGCTTAAGAATGTAACAGAGAAACCGATCTGGAGTAACAATATCGAGTAACCAAAAACCGAGTCAACAATGTTCAGAAGTTGTTAAGAAGGCAAACAAAATAATTGGCTTTATAGGCAGGTCATTTGAGCATAAATCCAAAGAAGTTATCCTAACCCTTTACAATTCCTTAGTCCGCCCTCTTCTGGAATACTGCGTTCAATCCTGGTGCCCTTATTACCAAAAAGATATAAACAAGCTAGAACGAGTTCAACGTAGAGTTACCAAAATGATACCTAGCCTAAAGAACAAACCATACAAAGAGCGTCTTAGAGAATTAAATCTATTTCCTTTAACCCAGCGCAGATTAAGAGGTGACTTAATTCAAGTGTTCAAAACCATCAAAGGCATCGACAATATGAACTGTAGTAAGTACTTCACTATCGACCAATCTAATTACACGCGGGAAACGGTTGCAAAATTATTGGTAAATCTTTTAACTCGCACGAATCTAAGAATTTCTTCTTCAATCGAGTTGTCAACTTGTGGAATGAGCTTCCCCGAAATGTTATAGACTGCATCACCGTTGATTCATTTAAACTCCGCCTAGACAAATATCTCTCATCAAACCCGCGACTGACTGCGTTTGTAAATGAATAACTTTATTTTATCCCCCCTCAGTTACTAACCCATCTGTCCTCTACTAACTTCCTAATCCTGCCACGGACATTAGTTCCAGGGCAGTAATTCCCTTTCCAATGTTCCCTTACCCACTCTAAACCACTGTTTGGACACTTGATCCTCAGTGTTTTGGAGGACAAGCAACCTAAAAGGGTCACTAGATCTGTTGTTGCTTGATTTCCTTTGTACTCCTTTGTACTCCTTTGATGCCAGTCTATGTAAAGCACTACTGCAGAGGGTTTTGTTTTTAAATTTTAATTTGGTGGACTATTGGAGAAAATTGGGGTGTTTTGAGTCTATTCTATGTTACTTATAAATGGGTGAGAAGTATATACTATAGTTGGGTCTACTCCAGTGAGGTGAAAGCGCGTACATACAGTAGGTGGACCTGGGATCTTATTTAGTCATGGGTAATTAGCTTGGTGGTGCAAGCATGGTATATTTTAGCTGTTCCAAAGTTGACTTGCTTTCAAATAAACTTTAACTGGTATCATAATATTTTGGTGGAAAATTGAGATGTACATTACCTTCGATGGGTAGTTACTTTAGTGGGTTTATGGGTATTCCTAAACAAACGAGGTGCTTGGGTAACTTGGGGCAAGCTTTGAAAGTTATCGGACAGTCTAACTCGTAATTAGTATTGGTTACATTTGATAAGTACCTCCAATCAAATGTGTTGGGATCAACAATGGTGAGTAGTGATTAGTAGTTCTAACCAAATTAATGTTAACTCTCCTGTGTTAAGGAGATGTTGGGGACTGTTTGGGGGCTGACGGAAATGATCTTGCTCAGTTTCTGGGGTCAAATTTGATTTGAATGTTGTTCATTGTTAGGTGCGCTGAGCGAGAAAGATAATGTTGTGAACTATTTGATGTGCATAACTGTGATGATGGGTCTTGATTATAATGAATTGCTAAATACTAACTGGGAAAAGCTTGGGAAGCTAACAAAAACATTGTTAGTTACATTTCAAGTATTTTTCAACTGCACAATATTGTAAAAATATGTATATTTGTCTGAGTGGTCACGTGTGTGTGTGTGTGTGTGTGGAAGGGGGTGGGGGGGAGAGGTCATATATGATTCATAATGAGCTTATTGTTGATTGTGAACATATACTTTCGGTAAACTTGGGAACACTAATCACAACAGTTCCTGCTGCTCATGTCATACCAATTATTTACACTATTATTATGAAGTTTTGAGTACAAGTACCGAACAGTCTCCCGAAGTGAGAGTAATTAATTATTAAACACAAATATAAAGATGCACACTCCCGGGAACAAACTATTGTGCAAGTTATGCCACTTAGCAGTAAAACAGGTGTTACATACATATTTCAAATAATGCCTGTCGACGTGCCTGCAAACATTCATATTTACACCTACGTATTAAATATTACAAGCAATAAGGTAATAATTTGACTGCGTAATTTACACATGACAAGCATTATTACATTAATGTAATAGTCATGATATATACGAGCTATCTTTTACACACACACACACACTCACACGCACACAAACGGACACATACAAATACACACTTCCTCTTCCACATACACATGCACATTCTCGCGCACACGAACATACACACACATCTACAGCCAAACAGAAATCGTAAGCAAAACCGTACCGAATTTGTCCACATTCCGTTTCTATTTCACGGGTCATTTACATAATTTATGATTACGCAATTTCTTACTCTCACTCATACTCTCCCTCTCTCTGGCTTTCTCTCTCTCTCTCTCTCTCTCGTTTTGTATAATTGCATTCATATAATTTAATCCAGTTGTTACAAACATTTTATGAATGGAGGATACCTTTAGGCACATGGACCTTTTTGTTTTATCTGTGTTTTTCCTTCCTCCGTTCATTGTCTCTTTAAAAAAAAAAAAAAAAAAAAAAAATATCATGTACTAATTTTCTAATATTAATTCTCACAGAATACCTACATCCTGTTTGTCACTAAGCTTTCATATTATTCATATCCTTTTGTGTCCAATTGTGTTTATACCATGTTTAATTTAAGCATAATTTCCTTTTACTCCGTGTTAATTTCCACCGAGATGTAGCTCCAAACATGAAATTCTTTGTAAATTATACCTTTACAGTTTCCTTTTTGTTTGTACTCATTGTCTATTCATTTATATCCTTTGTATTGTCTTGCTGTTTGGCTTGAATTGGTTTCTAATTTTGGTATACACATTATTTGATTTATTATTTGTGTTTCTGTTTATCCTTTAGAAATGTAAGTTTTAGCATTGTACTTGTTCTGTGCTAAATTCCAGAATGTTGTTATCTATTGGTGAAAAACATTGACCCAGGAATAGTTCATCCCTATATACATCCCGTTTGCTTTGTAATTATTTCGTTTACTTTTGTATTTCCTCGTTTCCTTTCAGTCCATGTTTCTTTCTATTTTAATTTATACATAATTGTTCGATTTCTTATATACATTTGTATTCCAATCTGGCTGTTATTGTTCTCCTTATAATAATTACCCCTTTTTATCTAATTCAATCTTCGCATACAACATATACACATATTAAAATATATATTTTCCCAACCATTCTTTCGATTAGGTGCCATGCTGATTTTTTGTTGCCTCAATTATTAATATACCTGTAATGACCATAAAGTAAAATGTGTATTCTTCATTTTTGCTGCCTACATTAAAATATATACGGTAGATACAGGGTGTAACACGACATATGACAATAACTTACACCAGTGATCTATCGTGTAATTTTTTATATAACCATATGTTCTCTGCGACCCCTGTTACCCGTACAGGGCCTAGCATTCAAGCAACTAAGGTTTAAAATCTGCCACCTACTTACAGCAATGAAGAATATGCAGATATCGTCTACATTTACGGACTACGTGATGGTAATGCCAGTGCAGCAGCCAGGGAATACAGTAGCAGATACCCAAACAGAAAATACCCAAGTGCTCGAGTTTTTTTATGGTGTTTATCAGCAGCTGCGCAACACAGGTAGTGTCCCTGGCCTTAATTTGAGGGCAAAATGCATACAACTACAATAAAATGACAGACACATAATTAATGCAGTGTTAAACAGCCCTGACATAAGTACAAGATGACTTTCCTCACGTCTTGGGGCTTCTCATACAACAATCTGGAGGATATTCAAATGGCAAGGTCTGAAACCATATCATCTACAAGATGTATAATATCTCAAGCCTGAAGATTTTGATAGACGCGTTGTGTACTGTACGTGGCTAGAAAATAATCCCCAAATCGTGAAGTACATCCTACATACTGACGAAGCCATATTTACCCGTGCTGGCCTGAGTAATGCACACAATGAACACTGGTGGTCAGAATAAAATCCTCCCAAAACAACAGAAACCAAATTCCAACATCGATTTCCTCTTAATGTCTGGTGTGGCATCATAGATGGACATTTGATTGGACCCTACATCTTTGAGGATAGACTGAATGGGGATGCCCAAGCATATTTTCTGATGAATGACCTTCCTGTACTCTTGGAAGATGTTCCTCTGGCTGAACGACGAATGAACTTCCAGCATGATGGTGCACCTCCACATTATAGCAGACAGGTTGGGGAGCACCTTGATCAAGTATTTCCCAATCACTGGATTGGTCGAGGAGGACCCCACCCATATCCTGCTAGATCACCTAACCTGACACCCCTTGATTTTTATCTCTGGAGCCATATGAAGACAATTATGTACAAAAGGAAAAGTAGCACCAAACAAGAAATTCTTGCAAGAGTAATGGAAGCAGCACAAGTGATCAAAAA
Source organism: Paralithodes platypus (assembly GCA_032716605.1). Taxonomy (NCBI): domain Eukaryota; kingdom Metazoa; phylum Arthropoda; class Malacostraca; order Decapoda; family Lithodidae; genus Paralithodes; species Paralithodes platypus. The sequence goes on along the minus strand of CM064523.1, from coordinate 55,351,204 downwards.
CAACCCAGCAGTTTTAACGAAGACTACCCAATCAGTGATAGAGCATGCAAGATTATGTGTTGAAAGTGGTGGTGGGCACTTTGAGCACTTGATGTAGGACTCATCATGACAGAGCACACAGAGAAGAACGAAAAACAATGTGTGCCAGGAGAAGGGATTACACAAAACAAAACAAAAATACACACATAAATGTTGTGCAATGCAGAATGTATAAATACTGTAAATAACTGCTATAATCCCTACCCCTGTGTGTGAGAGAAGAGAGAGAGAGAGATATTTACTGTATACTGTTTACTTTACCACGGTAAATGTTCAACTATTGAAGCAAAACAATAACAAATAAAAAAACAAACACAACCTTTACTACCCTAATATCGGGACACTTTCGTAGGTTGTGTGGCATGTTTGTTATTTTATCTTGTGAGAGAAAGTAGGTCTAATACTAAATAACATGACAACATAATAATGGAAGAAGGTAAACTTGGATTTCTGTAAAAATAAAGAACTGACCAATTCCAACATGTGTTTATTGAATGAGTGTAGCAAACCATCACTCTTGTCGTGTGAGCACCAGCTGATTGGAATTTGCCACGTTTAAATGCAGAAAAAGAATTGTAATAAATAATAGTAGTACTCCTGACTTAAAGTGATGCTAATCACGCTTAATAATTATGTTCCTTCATTGAATAGTCTGTGGGTGTTAAGATATTGCTGGTAGTATTATCCTATAAATAAAAACATTACTTAACTGGCAACCAACTCGTATCTCGTTGCCCTGCGAAGCTCCTACCCCTAGTCACCATCCCCGCGGCACCCCGCCACAGATGTTAAACCTTGAATGCTAGGCTCTGTACAGGGGTCGCAGAGAGCATATGGTTATAGAACAAATTAGACGATAGATCACTGGTGTAACTTATTGTCATACGTCGCGTTGTTACACCATATATTATTAGCAAGTCTAATCCATTTATGTTTCCGTATCCCTCTTCCTGTTCCTTCTCTCGTTAACTGATTATTATAATGCCACAATATTATCTAACTAGTCTTCTTGTTCCATCTTGTCCTTCTCCCTCTCCTTCATGTCCTATAACTTCTTATCTTCCTCCTTCTCCCTTTCTCTTTCACTATATTGCATTTCCTAATTAGTATTCCCTATCTCCTTTCTCTTCCTTTCCTCCTCACCATCTTCGTTTTCCATGCCCTTCTCTTTCCCTTTCTACTCGTCCTTATATACCTCTTCCTCCCTCCACAATTAATCATCCACTCCTCCCAAGCTTTCTATTCTCCTTCCTCCTATTCCTTAACCCTTTCAAGATTCGATTACGCATTTGTTCTGGTTTCTGGCACTATTAGGCGATTTGATTTATATTAGGAAGGGTATATAAGAGCTAGAGGGTTAATTGAGAGAGTCTTTACCCTTATGATTCCCACAGTTCCTTTCTAAACTGTATAAAGTCGTCTAATGATAGCCAGAGTAAACCGTCAAAGTGTGCAATAATCTTCAAAGGGTTAACGTCCTGGTCCTCCAAAACCAAATAGGACCCCAGAATCTTACCAAGATCATTTCCGTCAGCCACCAAACAGTCCCCAACATCTCCATAGCACAGGATAGTTAATATTAATTTTGGTTGGAACTACTGACCACTTCTCACCATTGTTGATATTGACAAATATGATTGAAGCTACTCATCAAATGTAACTAACAATAATTATGAGTTAGACTATCAAGAAGGAAGAGCTTACAAAGCTTGCCCCAAGTTACCCAATAAGCTGAATCCGGGTAATCCACTAATATTTCTAGGATACCCACGAACCCACTAAAGTAACTACCATCGAAAATAATATATATCCCAATTGTCCACCAAATTATTATGCTAACAGCTAAAGTTTACTTGATAGCAATTACAATTTGAAGCAGATAAATGTTACCATGCTTGCACCACTAAACCAATTACCATTGACTTATTAGATCCACGGTCCACATATTTACATGCCTTCCCCTCATTAGAGTAGAACCAACTATAATAGGACTATATCCTAACATTTCAACCAAGTGAGTCGCAAACAACCCACCACTTTACAGGACATTCCAGCCTTCTACAGCCCACCATAGAGCACCCAAACTGCTCACCCCTGTCTATATTTGAACAAAATAGACCCACAAAAACCCCCTTTCCTCAAATAGTCCTCCAAATTTGACTTTAAAAACAAAACCATCTGAAGTAGTACTTGATATCGATTGGTATCCAGTAAAAGCGAGGAATGTTCAGTATTAACATAACAATGCAGATGTGGTGATAACAAACTCAGTATTGTCTATATTTTGTTTTACAAGCTTTCTTAGATTGAATGGATATTTGGATAAACGTTCCATCTGGTCTGAGGTTCGTTTGAGAAGTTTGAGAGCATAATTTTCAAAATTATAGTTACCAACTCTACCTCCTTGGATGGTGAGAGAGAGTTCCGCTTACGAATTCCGTCAGCCTTTCTGAGGTGCCCTAACGCTAACACCATCTATCTAGAGGTGGTGAGAGTGTGTGTGTGTGTGTGTGTGTGTGTGTGTGTGTGTGTGTGTGTGTGTGTGTGTGTGTGTGTGTGTGTGTGTGTGTGTGTGTGTGTGTGTGTGTGTGTGTGCGCTAGTGGCCGCCATTAGTTCCATACCACCCAGGTTCCCAAACGCTAATAACACAAAGTTAATATTCACCGTCTACTTGTTAACATCAGTTGTTCAATTATTCCTGAAGAGAGTTGCAAAATACTCTTTGTATAGTCAGTGTCATCAATGTTCACCTTATATTTGTTAAGGTATCTCAAGATATTAGTTGGTGTTTATATTTCGGAGATACATTTGTGCCGGTGTTACATGAGCACTCTAGCGGCAGTTATTCTCGGAATCATTGTTTTGGAATAAGAAATAATGCCGGTACTAAAATAAGTATTAGATGACGATTATCACTTCCATTATGCCTGAACGGATCCAAATTATTGTCTACAAGTGGACCATCGCTTTCAATTATCTTGACCAAATAACATACTATTAATTTGAATGCATGAGTTTACCCACTTATAACATTATTGCAGTATAATAAATTCATTAAATTAACTGTAAATTATCAATTATTCTGTGCAGGCCGTAATTCCCATCACCCCTTCTGAATACGTGTACCAGGTTAATTTCCTGGCCACTATGCCACCCTGCTAGTTATCTAGACCTGGGGTTGGAGGGGGGATGGGTGTCGGGGGGCCATGATGGTTTAACGACGGGGTAAATGCTGCAATCAGTAGGGAAGTTTTAACTTTACATTTACAATAGGGCTATTATGCTTTGCAGACGGTTTTATTATGTGAATGTGTATGTATTGTGAATAGTTATCCTAATGTGAGAGAAAACCTGTCATTACACACCTTAAATAAATATAATATGTTTAAGGGCAATTGTAACCTTGCAGCTTCAAAATGTGTTTCATATGAATTGAATTGAATGCAGTAACTAACTTAATTTACCTTCGATCTAGTTTTCGATTCCAATGCGAACTTGCCTAAAGTAGTATGAGAAAAAACATAACAAATTGTCGGGAAATATGTTCGTGTGACACCACATTACGGTTTGTTGTTAGTATGTATCATAAATATCATAAAAGCAACAACCAGCCAGCACTTTCCACGTGAAAGCATTAACGTGTAAAGTCTGGACATTACTGCACTGTCCACTTTACTCGTGCTCGTTGTGTTATCATAATTATAAACGGCAAAGGATATCTTCACAATGTGCTCGTTTTAATATCGTATTACAGCTAGGGATATCTTCACCATGTGTTCGTTTGTCATCGTATATACTGTAGCTGGGTGGCTCATCACAATGTGCTTGTTTGTCATCGTATATACTATAGCTGGGTGGCTCTTCACAATGTGCTTGTTTGTCATCGTATATACTGTAGCTAGGTGGCTCCTCACAATGTGCTTGTTTGTCATCGTATATACTGTAGCTGGGTGGCTCATCACAATGTGCTTGTTTGTCATCGTATATACTGTAGCTGGGTGGCTCATCACAATGTGCTTGTTTGTCATCGTATATACTGTAGCTGGGTGGCTCATCACAATGTGCTTGTTTGTCATCGTATATACTGTAGCTAGGTGGCTCTTCACAATGTGCTTGTTTGTCATCGTATATACTGTAGCTAGGTGGCTCTTCACAATGTGCCTGTTTGTCATCGTATATACTGTAGCTGGGTGGCTCATCACAATGTGCTTGTTTGTCATCGTATATACTGTAGCTGGGTGGCTCATCACAATGTGCTTGTTTGTCATCGTATATACTGTAGCTAGGTGGCTCTTCACAATGTGCTTGTTTGTCATCGTATATACTGTAGCTAGGTGGCTCTTCACAATGTGCTTGTTTGTCATCGTATATACTGTAGCTAGGTGGCTCATCACAATGTGCTTGTTTGTCATCGTATATACTGTAGCTGGGTGGCTTTTCACAATGTGCTTGTTTGTCATCGTATATACTGTAGCTAGGTGGCTCTTCACAATGTGCTTGTTTGTCATCGTATATACTGTAGCTAGGTGGCTCTTCACAATGTGCTTGTTTGTCATCGTATATACTGTAGCTAGGTGGCTCTTCACAATGTGCTTGTTTGTCATAGTATATACTGTAGCTAGGTGGCTCTTCACAATGTGCTTGTTTGTCATCGTATATACTGTAGCTGGGTGGCTCTTCACAATGTGCTTGTTTGTCATCGTATATACTGTAGCTAGGTGGCTTTTCACAATGTGCTTGTTTGTCATCGTATATACTGTAGCTGGGTGGCTCATCACAATGTGCTTGTTTGTCATCGTATACACTGTAGCTAGGTGGCTCTTCACAATGTGCTTGTTTGTCATCGTATATACTGTAGCTGGGTGGCTCATCACAATGTGCTTGTTTGTCATCGTATATTATACTGTAGCTGGGTGGCTCTTCACAATGTGCTTGTTTGTCATCGTATATACTGTAGCTGGGTGGCTTATCACAATGTGCTTGTTTGTCATCGTATATTATACTGTAGCTGGGTGGCTCATCACAATGTGCTTGTTTGTCATCGTATATTATACTGTAGCTGGGTGGCTCTTCACAATGTGCTTGTTTGTCATCGTATATACTGTAGCTGGGTGGCTCTTCACAATGTGCTCGTTTGTCATCATATATTATACTGTAGCTAGGTGGCTCATCACAATGTGCTTGTTTGTCATCGTATATACTGTAGCTGGGTGGCTCATCACAATGTGCTTGTTTGTCATCGTATATACTGTAGCTGGGTGGCTCATCACAATGTGCTTGTTTGTCATCGTATATACTGTAGCTAGGTGGCTCTTCACAATGTGCTTGTTTGTCATCGTATATACTGTAGCTGGGTGGCTCATCACAATGTGCTTGTTTGTCTTCGTATATACTGTAGCTGGGTGGCTCATCACAATGTGCTTGTTTGTCATCGTATATACTGTAGCTGGGTGGCTCATCACAATGTGCTTGTTTGTCATCGTATATACTGTAGCTAGGTGGCTCATCACAATGTGCTTGTTTGTCATCGTATATTATACTGTAGCTAGGTGGCTCTTTGCAATGTGCCCCTTTTGTCACCGTATATACTGTAGGCTCTTCACAATGTGCTCGTTTGTCATCGTATATAAAGTAGGCTCTTCACAATGTGCTCGTTTGTCACCTTATAAACTGTAGGCTCTTCACAATGTGCTCGTTTGTCATCGTATAAACTGTAGCTAGGTGGCTCCTCACAATGTGATCGTTCATCTTTGACACACACATATATATATATATATATATATATATATATATATATATATATATATATATATAGATATATATACTATAGATATATATATATATATATATATATAAATATGTATAGCTTCTACAGTTGCAATGTAGGTTTGTGTTTCTCTTGTTTATTTAGTCAACTTTTCAGATAACTTTTGACTCACTTTTTCGTGTTATTACAGTAGTGAGTTTAATTTGAGTGTTGATATGATAGTTTGTTCTCAATAACTTATTTTACAACCTCGTTCTGTCTTTGTCTATCTACAGTTGATGTTGTCCGTCTACCTGACTTGTCTTTTATCTCTCTCTCTCTCTCTCTCTCTCTCTCTCTCTCTCTCTCTCTCTCTCTCTCTGTCTCTCTCAGTGATGGTCTTTTCGTATATTGTGATTAACATTAGACAATTGTATGTTAATCAGGAAATGCCACTAGTTGTCTAAATATTTACTGATCATTTTTATAAATATGGTCTTGTTTTAGTCTGCTCGTACATCTTATAATATAATGTATTCGTTTACACATTTATTTCCGATAATAATATAAAACAGAAACACATACATATACAAGCCCTTACACATAATTAACTCGCACACACACACACAAACACACACACACACATAAACGCACGTAAAGTACACACTCACCAACCCAATTATTATTTATAATATTTTCAATGTAAACTGGATATCAAAATATATCTTTGTCTTTAGTTAGGCAGTACATTAACTTTGAGTGAAAATTCTTACAAACAATATTTCGCTAAATGATATTTACTATCATGAACGTATACATCTTAATACGCTCAGTATATGTTCTTGGTGTTCAGCTTTACAAATTGATGCATGAGTAATTTAGTGTACATAAAACAATAAAACATGTAGGTGTGTATTCATAATTTATACAGTATGTATGCCTTTGTTAATGTATGGCACAACATTATATACTGTAAACATTAACTGTCAGCACACAATCGAGCCATACAGAAGTGTCATTCATTAACATTAACTGTAATCACTTGGACAAACAGTGTATATACTGTATATATATATATATATATATATATATATACACGTGGTCATTTGGAGTAAGGGGTCGGGCGCAAGTTGGACTAGATAATGGTCCATCAGGCGACTGGCCCGGGGAGACGATTAATATGAAGGGTGCGCCTGGAAGTGTGGTGGGAGGGCTAGTGGCTTTGGCTCCGCTGCATGTCTGCCTGCCGAGATCGGAACCTCTCCGGGTGGTCGGGGGCCGGGGGAGTGCTGGAGCGACCTTGGTGACCCTGGTCTCTGGGTCTTCTCCTGGGTGACCTGGATGTGTGTGAGTTTGTGCTTTTTATCTGTGTTTATTTGTTGTTTTATGTTGTTTTTTTTGTTTTTCCCTGTTCTTGCTCTCTCTTGAGTCGGGTACCCCCAAAATGGGGATTGTGCCTGCGAATATAGATAGATAGATATATATATATATATATATATATATACATATATATATATATTATTATACATATATTTATTATACATATATATATTATACATATATATATATATATATATATATATATATATATATATATATATAATATTAATAATAATCTTCTGGTTACTTATGTAGCGCCTGTATCTCCTCCTTCGAGGATTCACAAGTCTCTTTAGTCTACCAGAGACCATTACCCATCCCCCTTGCTCATGGAAAGATGGTAACTGCCGGCTATATCCCAGAAAAACTTTTCAATCTGAGCGGGGATTGAACGTGAGTCTTTCAAGATGGGAATCAGGCAGGCTATCAATATATATATATATAATACACTCAGTAGAACATTACATTATTATATATATATATATATATATATACGCGTTCATGTATCACCATACTCAAAAACATATTTCATAATAGCAACAGCTGCCTACAGAGAATCGCTTCATTATGGTGGAATTGAACATAGGCGTTTTGGGTTTCTTGTTTCGGCAATTGTAGTAATGAGGCATCTGAATTATAGTGTTATAATGATTCAGCCTAATGCATTAATATTACTTCATTTAATTATTGATGTCATTAGACAAATATCCTGAATCGTTGCCAAAAATACGATTATGTACTGAAAATTACTGTAAATATCGCTTGTGTGACTCCACCTTCACCTCTTCACCATGATAACGTCTCGGTTTAAGATATGACCCCTAGAGGTGACCCTCTAGGTATGACCCCTAGATGTGACCCTCTAGATATAACCTCTAGATGTGACCCTCTAGGTATGACCTCTAGATGTGACCCTCTAGGTATGACCCCTATATGTGACCCTCTAGGTATGACCTCTAGATGTGATCCTCTAGGTATGACCCCTAGATGTGACCCTCTAGGTATGACCCCTAGATGTGACCCTCTAGGTATGACCCTCTAGGTATGACCTCTAGATGTGACCCTCTAGGTATGACCCATAGATGTGACCCTCTAGGTATGACCCCTAGATGTGACCCTCTAGGTATTACCCATAGATGTGACCCTCTAGGTATGACCTCGAGATGTGACCCTCTAGGTATGACCTCTAGGTATGACCTCTAGGTGTGACCCTCTAGGTATGACCCCTTGATGTGACCCTCTATGTATGACGCCTAGATGTGACCTTCTAGGTATGACCCCTAGATATGACCCTCTAGGTATGACCTCTAGATGTGACCCTCTAGGTATGACCTCTAGATGTGACACTCTAGGTATGACCCTCTAGGTATGACCCCTAGATGTGACCTAGGTATGACCCCTCTACAGAAAATTACTTCTGGAAATCAAACGTGTATAAATTCTCAAAATCAACATTTTGGGTAACATAGGTCCATCCCAAACTGTATAATGTCGTCTAGTGTTGGCCAGAAATAATGCAGAATGCGTCATCTTACTGATTTGTTTTAAACAATATCCCCCAGCCTATACACCCGCCCACACACACGCACACACACACAACTTGTGTTGGTTTTTTAACACTGATCTATATAATCACATGTGCCTGAAGGAGACAAAAGGCAAAAGCTGCCTGCAACAAGAGCGTCCAACCCCCCTCCCAAGGTTTAAAGTGTGATAGAGATCCAAAATCAAGGTATATTATAGGTAATTTTTGCCGTTAAATTTTGGAATGTTTTTATAACCCGGCGGCGAATTGAAAATTGTGGCGACAATTGTGCGATAATCGCCCATTGTCTAACGGCATTCGACATTTGCTCTCACAGGAATCGCACAGTTCGTATCAATGTCTTCTGAATTGCCACTGCTGGCGAATGTGGACAAATTAGGCTATGTTCATACGAATTTGGCGAATGATGTGCGAATACTGTGCGATTAGCGTACAACGAAATCGAATATCGACGATTATACTGAGATGTTTGTCGCGATTTTGGCGATTTCTCATTATTGGCAACACTGTTTTTGACCGAACTGTGAGATTTGCGTACGACAGTAGCACAATTATCTCAGTTCGCCCGCGATATCCGACCCCATATATATGGACCCGTTAGGTCAAGGTGTCACAGTATTCCAGTCTCCTCGCTCATGTCCACAAGTAGCTCCTGTCTGCGCACCCGTCTCCACGCTCAACACTCATCACAAATGGTACCACCAAAGATTAAACAGCATAGGAAACGGCCCCAACCTGTGGCCAAGAAACAGCGCAAGGAGCTAGGGAGATCCACAACATCTTCATCCCCGCTACCCACTTCAACGACCCCATCAGAAGCCCGTGAACAGTCCAAATCTCGATCAAATTCACCAGATAATAGCAGAGAGGATGAGAAGGAAGACAAAGCAGAGGCATCAACATTTACATCAAGCGTCGATGAAAGTCAGCAGCCGGCCGCCAAGAAAGCAAGATAGTTTGTGGTCTTCACAGAAGAACAGGAGAAGGACGTGGCCGAGTGGTTCCAGGGACAGATCCAACTGTACGACAAAGGTAACAAAAACTACCGAAATAGGGAGAAGAAGGACGCAAAATGAATGCGAGAGTTACATAACTAAAATGTGACCCAGCTTGGCCAACATCCACCTCTCACGACGCCTGAAGCAACACTGACGTGTAGTGATGTCTGTCTTTCTCTTGCATTCGCTTGGTAACACATATGACCACAGCCTGCTAGCAACTCGCTATTGTTAGCACGAAAATATACCTAAGAATAAGGGAATAACAGGAAAAATAGGTGATAATTGAAGGAGGGCGGGGGGAGGGGGGAAGGAGCGGATATGGATGAGTGATATCTGGCATGGCCAAGGGGCCAAAAAAAAAAAAAATAATAAATACAAAAAAAAAAAAATCAATTGATACTGGAATGGTTTAAATGTTTTTGTTTAGGCCTAGGATTATAAGAGTCTTCCCGCAGCGCACCGGTAAATCTCTTATAAGTCTACCCGCACTTGCCGGGTTAAACTGAGTTAAATCGGTTAATGTTATCCAAGATATAATGAACACGAATCCATCACCCTGTAGGGGTTAAAGGGCATACATTGTGTCTGTACATAATTTCCTTTAACCCGATCCTGCCGACTAGAATTAAGTGGATATTATTTTTGTGTGCGTCTACTGTGGGGAGGAATTTGTATGTTAAGAACACTGAGATTATAATGTAAATGTACCCAACTATTGCCACCGACCCACCTGCTCTTACAATTAATAGTTGGTACTAGTAGTTTATTTATTGTCATTATTATACACACTCATTTAAATGAGGGTAATATAATTTTACTTACAGTATCTATCTCTTTATTCATACCTTTTCCATTCTCTCCTTTCCTGTCCTCTTATCTTGTTTCCCCTGTGTTGTGCTATTTGATTAATCTAATCGCAAAATCTCTCTCTCTCTCCGTGTGTTATCTCCCTCACATTTTTCCCTCCTTACCCTAACTCCCCCACCTCCTATCTCCTCCCTCACTCCTATATATCAGCCTCTCCCCACCCTTCCCCTCTGACTTCGTTGTTCCTTCAGCCAGTCCTACTCCCAGGAATCCTCTGCCTCTCCTATCTTTTCCCAACCTTTCCCTTAACCCTTCCCCTCCCACCAGCCCCATCCTCTACCCTCAAACCCATCCCCACTACCTCCAACCCCAAACCTTTCCTTAACCTTTACCCTCCCTCCAGCCCCATCCTCTAACCTCAACCCATCCCACTACCTCCAACCCCAACCCTTCCCGTAACCCTTCATCACCCTTCCCCTCCCTCCAGCCCCATCTTCTACCCTCAACCCATCCCACTACCTCCAACCCCAACCCTTCATCACCCATCCTCTACCCTCACCCCATTCCACTACCTCCAAACCTAACCCCACCCTTAACCCTTCATCCCCCTTCCTCTCCCTCCAGCACCATCCTCTACCCTCACCTCATTCTCACTACCTCTAAAAAAATCATTTATGGCGAGGTGTATCAGCAGGCACCAAGGTAACGAACAATGTATATCATTAATATGCTATGCCTAACCTAAATAGGTGTGCGGCATAACAGCGCTCTCTTTCGCGGGTAAGCCTCACTCACAGGGGATGAGTTGGGGCATATTGTTAAATATTCAGGAGCCTTATTGAGAACTAGGTGCCTGAAGCACCTGCCACAGCCAGTTTTTGTTGTCCATCTTTTTACTATCTTTCTTCCGTCCTTCCCTCATTTCCTCCCTCCGTCTTCCTACCACATTACCATAAGTCTTCCATACACTGCTCTATAGTAGAAACATTGGCCCAGAGGTTTTTGTACTTCATTCAGACACCTTTTTAAATGTAGGAATAATGAGATAACCCTTGCACTTGTATATGTTCTCACAGGTTTATATTGTGTAATATTGGGCTCAAGAAAGATATCGAACGATTTTAAGGAGTCAACTCATAACAGCATACCGGTACTCAGTTTACAAATATTAATTGCGGCCATATTCTTAAACCTTCCGTATAGTGAAATCTTCAATCTTTGTATATGAAATATATACTGGACTATAATCAATCCTGTTTACAAAATTAACACACCCACGCACACACACACACACACACACACAAACACACACACACACATGATATCCAATAATGACACCTTACACCACCCCCCCATTAAAATCGGTTTTATGTTATCGTTATGTGCGAGGTGAGGGGAGATGAGAGGTCAGGAGGGAAGGAGCGGGCAGATGTGAACTGGGGAAATACATAGAATGAAAGGGGAAAGAGAAGATTAAAAGACGAGAGACAGGGGAAAATGAGAAAACAGATGAGCGATGCTGAATGAAATCTTGTAATAGTGGCCAGAATAAAGTTTAAAGGCCGTCAGCGGTATAGAAGGGGTTAATCATTCTCAACTAGTAACCCACTTCTTTATCTTACCAACTTTTGCATGTTTCCTCCCACAACCCATACATATTGCCTAATGACTCTCTGGATTCCTCGTTGTTCTTCCTTTCTCTTGTATTGTATTTACAACCTGCTTCTATACCAGCTTTACTCTTCTTATATTGGCTGCCATTAGACAATTATGTGTTGCTCATGAAAGAAACAGTGGGAGTCAGGGGGACAATTATTGTAATGGTTTTAATCCCTTTCACTCCTTCAGATCCTTCCTAAACTTTAGTCAATTCGCCTAGTATTTGCCAGAATGAACAAAACGGTGTAATCCCAGTGAAGGAGTTAAAGAGTACACCAATCTTACTGCCCATAATTATTTCCTTTTATCTAACAATATTAATATGAATGTGTTCGCTAATTTGTATTTCATTTTCCCATTTATTATGTATTATTAACCTTCTTAACTCATTTATTATGTATTATTAACCTTCTTAACTCATTTCAAATTGTCCTATTCTTTTTCAGTATACTACTAACTGTTCTCTGTGTCCTTCCACAATCCGTCAAAAATGTACTCGTTTCACGTTTTACCCCCTGGGTGTAAGATGATCCTCACAATTACTAGAGGTGAAGAATAAGGAGATACGTTAGTATAGACTTATAGTCACTTATACAGTAAAGTCTTGTTATGGCAATGTCTTTTTGAAGCATTGCTAAAGCTGGTGTGGTTGCAAATACTGCAGGTGCAGGTGCTAGAGGGGGACTTTGCTGAGTATTACTGAGGCGCAGTTAGCACTATGCCAACATCAGCCACTGTGATAATATCTATTATTAATTCAATTCCATGTTACTCCTCCCTTCTTCTGCTATGTTATATATATATATATATATATATATATATATTTATTAAATGTAGTGGTTGCAATATCATGACTTTGGTTAGCTCAAGAATGGCGAACGTCCTTTCCAGAGGTTTTACTGGCGAACGGCGAGCGTCCTCTCGAGAGCTAATGCATAAATTACCCCCATCAACACAAAGCAATATGTAATTACGTGAGATCATCCCCCTCTAGTACCTTCTATCGCTCATCCACATGTGTCCCCCACCACCCCTTCCTCTCCTTTCTCCCCCCTCGTCCACCCCTCCTCAGTTATCAGGAATTTTCCCTATTCCGATATTTATCAATTATTATCACGCGAGGACGGCTGGGAGTGAAGGGGGAGTCTTTCTCGGACCCTCTAGCCAGTCTAAGACCTACCCTAGTTTCTCAATAGCATACGAGAAGGTGGAGAGGGTGGATGTATGTCTCTCGCCGGTCCGCCCCAGATTATGACCGCGGTGCTGAAATACACGTTTTTCACTTCTTTTATTGCTCCTCCATGTTCATATGTTCATATTAAAAGTAAAAGAGGCGCTATGGAGAGGCAATCATGTTATATATGGTAAATATGATGATTTTCGTTAGAATTGAAGCCAATATCTTCGCAAGGCGTGCACTTTGAACTGCCATATCTTCGCGCTTCATAGGTTAAGGTTCAAAATTGTTGTAGTGTGCCGAGTAAATCATTGCAACGTTTAGAACAATTCCATTTCTATTTCCTTTAAGTGAGGCAACATTGGCTTACAATACATTTGTTATGTTATATTGTTATTATGTAGTTAATAACCTGTGTCACACAAGCAATGTTACCAGTTGATTGTATCGGATTCTGATATTTCATTAAATCAGAGTTCAGATATGTTTTTAAACCTGTATGTTAAGTTCATTGGACAATGTGAACAAGTTAGAAACACTATGAAGGGGATGCACCTTTTATCTAGTGGAGAACGTTTCGATTTTGTGATCTTTCTCAAATGCATGCAATAAGTGAAACATTTTTCACTATAGTAGAGGTCCCTCTTCATCACGGTACTTATATCTCATCATGTTGACATTAATGCCTAAACATAGTATGTTATTATAACTAGGCTTCTCTTTAACAGTTACGCACAAAAGTCTTGTTGTACCTCCATAAAATCAACTTCAGTTATATCTCTAGTTAAACAAAAGCCCTTAACACACTTGAGAAAGTATAGAAGAACTAGAAAAGTACCAAAAATTTATCCAACACGATAATTACGAACAACTCGAGTCACATAATAATTTCCGATGTTCTTCCTAGGATTGAAACAAAATCAATTATTTATGACATGTCCTTCACCTTATGGAACAGATTGAAACCCATATGTCTGAAAGAAGGAATAAATGTTGTCAATGCCTGGGATGACTTCCATCAACAACCACATTTGTTTGCTGGAAACGGTCTCCACTTGAACCCAGCTGGCCAAGATCGTTTTTTGCTGAATAATATATGATGCAGTTCGCGTTTGCCATTACTAAACCTTAGTTTCTCTGGAGCAGTCAGGGGAGTCAATATAATACTTTGTTTGTGTTCTATGTGAGTGAGGGAGACAACGGGCAGAACTGCCTGTGACGAGTGCCTCCCCCAGAGCTGAAAGTGTGACAGGGCCAAAATCAAGGAACGTTAGAGCCAAAATGCCTGGACACACAGAGTTTGAAGCAATTTAGGTTATAGAATGAGGAACAGATTAATTCTGGGAGAGAGTTCCAGAGCTCAGCTGTTGAATATAAGAAAGATTGAGAAAAACGTTTAACTCAGGTTGGAGAGTTACACAGAGTAGGGGTGGGATTGCGTTGCAAGGTGGGTGCTACATGTTCTAGGAAGAGGTGGTGGTATACATTAAAAGAGCTCTTAGAAACACTGATTATTGTAATAGCGGTAGAAGAAACATCAACATTAGAAAGGTAGATTAATTTAATAAAAAGCATGAACAAACTTAAACAAACAAAACTCCTGCCTGTATACAATTTCCCCACGAGTTCTCAAAGAAATATAGGACAACATTTAAAAACCGTTAACTCTCCTTTCAAAACAATAAAGAGTGACATGGTGCCAGACGAATGGAAACCAGCTAACATAACAGCCATCTTTAAAAAACAGGAAACAAATCCCTACCTAGTAACTATCGTCCTATCAGCCTGACTTCTATTATATGTAAATTATTTGAAACACAGATTGTTAAGTGAGCAAGCAACAGCATATATCTATCTATCTATATAGGCTACAGTATGTGTAAAGCCAAAACAATAATAATTTTATTCTAATATTTCATGTTAATTTGATATTTACCGTGTTTAAGGTAATTGCGAGCATAACAGTAATCACAATCCATTATCAATACATTTTAGTAATCGACGAAAATGAAAAGCGGTACCGGTACCTAACATTATATGTTCTACAACACAATTGTTCTACTACCCATTTTTCACACATGTATTTCATACCTATCAGCTAGCCAAGAAGTACTTGGACTGACTTATAATTAATTATTAACACCATACAAACCACTAACCACACAAGAGACAGATGGGAAACATAAACAGGTCACAGCCAGAGGTACATGGATACAGTTATTAACGGATAAATAATACAGACTTAACATAGATAATCGCATTGTATACTCCAGGCACACTTATATTAGACATAATGCAAGTAGACAGACAAGAGACCTAGCACAACAATCAGACAATATACACAGATCAACAGTTAGACATGTCCATATACAGAAAGAGTGACCACAGAGAGAAATGTCACGGGCATATATGTAGACAGGACCACAAATATACATAAACTAAGCATACAGAACACAGACATACAGACACACACATACGCAGACAGGGCCACTCTATTAACAGGAGGACCACACACACTATCAACCACACAGACAGCACAACTCTCGTCCTGACTCACACATCGTCGCCTCTCATTTCACGCTGATCTGACCAATGAAATGTTGTGTTGGATGTTGTTGAGAGAGTGAGAGAGAGAGAGAGAGAGAGAGAGAGAGAGAGAGAGAGAGAGAGAGAGTTGGAGTTAGGGAGAAGTGGTGTGGTGGTGGTGAGGGGGCAAGTTAATGAAATAACAAGTTAAAAGATCCCTCCAGGAATCTCGTTTAGAGCCTCCTTAAGCTGTACAATAACGACTGGCCTTCCTCGCTAGATTGTGTTTCCTTTTATCATAACCAACTTCGGGTAGGGTGTGCAGTTATTATTACCATGTCTTTTAAATTTCGTGATAGATTGAACTTATGTTTGTATGAAACAGGTTAATCATACGGAATACATCAGCTTATAATAGGTTATGCTTGGTGGATTCATATTGGTGTTGCCAAATGTAAAGATTGTCCCATATGGGTTGAACATATGAAAACGTGGCCGCACTGTGTGTATTGTCCTTAAGTCTGACCTTATTACAGAGCCTTATTGCTGCAGACATCTTCAGGGACGTTTTGTTTTAGATTGTTTTTATTTGCCCATTTCTTCTTCGTGTGTTAGTGGGTTCTGTTTATCCTGTATGTCCAGTGTGTCTTTCTGCGTGTTGCCTTTCTGTCTGTGTCTGCGTGTATGACGGTATGTATATGACCTTATAATACTTTACTGTTATTTTGGACAACTTCTCCAGGTCCATTTGGAATTTATGTTCAATTGTCTCCTTCGTCAGTCGTATTTTCTCCTCCGTCCGTCTGAATGTCTGTTTGACTGTATTTGTCACTCTGTCTCAATTTGTTTGTACTTATTCATATGTATTTCTGCATCTCCATTTCTCTAACAATGATTGAATATTGTTGTCTCTTTCTGACATCTCTCTCTATATAATTGTAGTGTAACCTAAGTGTGTGCGCTTCTGTCCCAAAAGCCCCCAACCCCTTGCGATTATGGAGATGAAACTTGGCTTGGCTATGCTGGGGGTCTCTTTTTTTTTTTTTTTTTTTTTTTCCAACTAACTTCCTCTCGGGCATAGGCTGAGAGCCTTAACATTCACCACTTTACAATGAACAGTGAAGCCCGTGAGGTCTTGTTCCAGTCTAGGGAGTGAGACATGTGAAGCACGTAGAGTACAACAAGCACCTGCCATCTTGCCTTCACATGAGGCACGGTGCTCACTCATGGCCCGAAACGACCCCATCTCTGAAGCCACCTCGTTCCCGTGCTTCATTGTCTCACCCCCTACACTCGGACTCTCACACTTACACACACACACAACGCCACCTGTTGAGCAGATAACTCACCAGGCATTGCACCCCTATAGCATATTTTGAATATGGGAATATTCATACAGTGCTATTTAATCAGGGAACAATGAGGGTATTTTATTGACGTTTCGGTGGGCTTGTGGTAATGTACTGATACCAGGTACAGCACAAATTCCATCCCAATAATATCTTCCCATTGATACATCGGGATTTGAACCCGGGACCTTTGGATTACCAGGCCAGTGGCAAGACCACTCCACCACACCTTCCCTTGAACCCTTGAAGGGTTATAATTAAATAAGTCCTGAAATAAAGAAAAACTATTTCGTCACACCGGCTTTAACCCTCACGTGTTGATCCCCATAGAGTTTATTATGATATCACTAAGATCAGGATATGATTGGGACTACTCTCTTTATCCCAGCACAGGGTGCGGGTACCTTGGTAAATATATCAATATATTTGATATTGTTCGTCAGTTTTCATTTGGTGTTGGTCTGATGGTGATGTATTATCTCTCTTGCTCGCTCTCGCTCTCTCTCTCTCTCTCTCTCTAGAGAGACCTAGGGGTACTAATATCTGAAAACCTAAAAACTTCCGACCAATGTATAGCAGCTGCAAATAAGGCAAACATAGCATTGGGCTTTATTAAACGAAAATTTACATATACACATGAACACGTAATAGTGCCACTGTTCAAAAGTATGGTGAGGCCCCACCTTGAATATGGTGTGCAGTTCTGGTCACCTTATCTGATCAATGACATTGTAAGACTGGAGTCAGTACAGCGTAGAGCGACGAAGATGATACCCTCATTAAGAAATAAAGCATATGAAGAAAGACAAACGACTGAACCTGTTCTCATTAAAAAAGAGGAGGTTGAGGGGTCAGCCTATTGAGTGCTTTAAGATACTAAAAGGTTTCGACAAAGTCGATGTAAATGCACTATTCACATTAAACAATACTAATCAAACTCGCGGAAATGGAATGAAATTAAAAACCAAAAAGGCAAACCTAGATGTCACAAAGAGTTTCTTCACCTACAGTGTGGCGACAGAGTGGAATAAACTACCAGCGAGAGTGGTGGAGAGCGACACAAT
Source organism: Paralithodes platypus (assembly GCA_032716605.1). Taxonomy (NCBI): domain Eukaryota; kingdom Metazoa; phylum Arthropoda; class Malacostraca; order Decapoda; family Lithodidae; genus Paralithodes; species Paralithodes platypus. The sequence continues at coordinate 55,332,909 of CM064523.1, read as the reverse complement.
AAACGCTTTCAAGGGAAGGCTTGACCTCTATCTGCAGAGGGCTGGGGTGATATGAAAAAACAAAAAACAAAAACAAAAAACAAATATGTATGTGTATGTGTGTGCACTGTACAGTATGTATATATATACTGTATATATATGTATGTATGTGTGTATGTATGTATGTGTATATGTGTGTGTGTTTGTGTATGTGTGTATATGTATGTACCGGTGTATATATATATATATATATACATATATAGTTTGTAAGGCCAGACTGCCTAGTAAGGACCTCGAGGTCTGTGTGGTCTGTGTATCTATGTAGCTCTCTCTCTCTCTCTCACACACACCTGCTTTACCCAGACTCACCCCAGGATTTAGTTGATCTCACCTTCATATTAAAAGCCCTTCACCCCCTTCTTACCTTGTCTTTTTTTCTTCATACGTTCTGCTTCATGCTCTTCTTCCAAATATTCTTCTTCACGTATTTCCCCAAAGTTATTGTTAATCTTTCTTTCCTCATATTCTTCTTTCACCCCTCTCCCTTATAATATTTCAACATATTCCATTTCTTCATTCCTTCCTATTTATTGCTTACTCGGTGACAATTAGTAAAATATGAAAGGAGTACAATTTTAAATAATAATGCTGATGAAAATTAAACAAAACAAGAGACTGTTAGACGAAGAGGAAATTTGACCCAGATATATGGGACAGATGGGGGGGTGACTCTCAAAAGGCAGTTTTATGGGAACATTGAGTTCTTGTTTTTCCTGGTAATCGAAAAACTTTTGTATAAAGCAACGTGGGCTGCCAACTCTCTCTCTCTCTCTCTCTCTCTCTCTCTCTCTCTCTCTCTTATATATATATATATATATATATATATATATATATATATATATATATATATATATATATATATATATATATATATATATATATATATATATACTGTATACCGGTATACATTATATATATATATATATATATATATATATATATATATATAAATATATATATAAATTAACTGTATATATCGGTATATATATATATATATATATATATATATATATATATATACCCGGTATATATATATATATGTATATATATACCGGGTATATATATATATATATATATATATATATATATATATATATATATATATATTTATATATATACATGTATATATATATATATATGTTATAATATATGTTTTATATAATATATATATATATATATATATATATACCGGTATATATATAAATTATAATATATACAGTATATATACAGAGTGTCCCAGGAGGAAAGTGCATAACTTTGGGAACTGATAAAACAAGGTATTCTAAGCATAAAATCTTCAATATCAAAAAGTCCAAATCTCAATCGTTATAAAGATATTGAACGTTTAAGTTAGTTGTTGTTGTTCCCTAAGCTGCCTGGCCGAACAGCCCCGAGTCCATAAGGAAGGCCATGGCCACGGTCGGGCTCTCCCACAGAGCTCTCAAAGAGTGTAAATTGTGTTGTTGGCGTAAGTGGTTGTGTGAAATGCAGTCTTCGATGATTTGTTTAATGGTATGGGGTGCTGTGTTACAACCCGGGCAGGTGTCGACGACGGAGTCATCCAGTCTCTTCTGATAGCTCAGAAGAGCTGGATGGTGTCCGCATCTGAGCCTGGCCAGGTGGACTCTGTCCTCGCGAGGAAGGGAGGATTCAGAAGGATGGATTTCGGGAGGTCGTGCTTGCAGCTGTGTTGTCTATGAGTGAGTGGATGGAACGGCGAGTGATATGAGTATGGATGTGTTTCCGGAAGTAGGTTTGGGGTGGGCAGGGAGGGAGAGAAGACAGTATTTGTGTGTGATAGCATGTGCTGGGTGTTGTTTTGATATTTCTTGGTGTCTGCGGGTGTGTTGTCATGTAGTGTAGTGGGTGGTGTTGATTCGTGGAGGCTGCTGCCAGGAATTGTGTGCCTCTCATGTCTAGATGATCTTTGACTTTGAGGACTTTGGTTTCTTGATGTAGGTGACCTGTGGGTGTCGTAGCTGTACATCCTGTGATGATTTTCAGGGCTTTATTTTGAATAGTCTGTAAGGTCTTATGATGTGTTTCAGCTAGGTTAGAAGCTCAAGCCGGGCTTGCGTATTCCATAACTGATCTTATGAACTGTTTGTAGACTGTGGTGGTGGTTTCTTTGTTGTGTCCAAATTTCGTGTGGGCAAGTGATCTGAGGGCATTTAGTCTGGGTGTCAGTTTCTTTTTCGTGTTTGTGGTGTGCTGTTTGAATGTCATTTGGGTGTCGTATGTTACTCCTAGGATTTTGTGTGTGTGTGTGTGTGTTAGGGGTGTGTTGTTTATGTTGAGTCCCGGGACGTAATCGTGCTCTCCTGTCCAGCTTGTGAGGAGGGCTGCAGTGGATTTAGCTGGGGCTAAATTGAGTCTGTTTGAAGTGCACCATTCATGTAATGTGTCGAGATAGTCTTGAAGGAGTCTTGTTGCTGTGTCTGGGTTTTGGTGCGTGCTTGTGAGTGTTATGTCGTCTGCGTAGGAGGCTATGGTTATTTGGGGTGAATTTGGTGTATTTATATCATGCATGTACAGATTGAAGAGTGCGGGCGACAGGACGGATCCTTGCGGGACTCCGTTTGGGACATTTCTAATTCTAGATGACTGACCGGCAAAAGATACGTGTGCACATCTGCCTGCTAAGAAGTTGGCCAGCCATCTTTTTATGTTGTTGTGCATGTTTGTGTTGTAGATTTTGTTTGTTAGGTTGTGGCGGGGGATGGCATCGAAGGCTTTACTAATGTCGAGTGTGGCAAGTACTGATCTGTGTGGTGGTCTAGCTGAGTTGATGCCATCAAAAGCTCTTTGTGTAAGGTCTGTAAGAAGAGTATTTGTGGAGTGCAATGGCCTGAAGCCGTGTTGTGTTGGAGAAAGGGGTAAGTCAGGTGTCATCAGTTGTAGTACAAAGCGCTCTATGACTTTGGAGGGGGTGCAAAGGAGTGTGATAGGGCGGTGTGAGGAGGGTAGTGTGGGGTCTTTGTTAGGTTTGGGGAATGTGATGATGATACCATGCTTCCAAATGTCTGGTATTGTGTTGTGTGAGTAGCTGTAGTTTGATATGTTAGCGAGTGCTTGTATGCCTTGTGGTCCCAGGTGTCGGAGGTGAATGTTGCTTATGTTGTCTAGGGCATAGGCGGGTGAGAGCTTGAGATTGTTGATGATATGCTTTGTCTGGTTGTTGGTGAAGGGTGTATAGTCAGGGTCCGTGCGGAATTGTCTTTTTCGTCGGATGACACGTCGGTCGTCTTTGTGGGGTTTTAGGTGACTGACATGAGAGAAGTGATTGATGAGAGTGTTTGCTTGTTGTTTACGTGAAGGAGTAGAGTCTGTTGTTGTGATTGCAGCATGTGATTGTGTTGTGTTGCTGTTGGAAAGTGTGATGCTGTTTAGTGTTTTGTAGAGTTTTTTGGGGTTTGTATTGTGATCGAGTGTTTGTAGGAAGTTATTCCAATTTAGTGTTTGTTGTTCTTGTATTTTGTTGTTAATCTGCATGTTGAGTGCTTGAATTTGTTGATTGATGTCTTGTGTGTGGGGTGCTGGGGAGTGTTTCAGTGTGTCGCGTTGTATGATGATGTTTTTAATTTCTGGTGAGAAGTTGGGGTTGTGTTTTTTTTATGTTACCTCTTGGAATGTGTTTCTTGTCGGCGTTTTGAATAGTCGTGTTGAATGTGTGTACAGCATTGTTGATGTTAGTGATGGGTGTACTGTTTAAGGTTTCAAAGCGTTGTTCTGTCTCATTTGTGAAAGCTTCCCAGTTAGCTCTTTTATAGTTAGTGTAAGTGTGTCTGTGGCTAGCTGGGGTGAGTCTTGTTTTGGTGGTGATAATGATCGGGAGGTGGTCTGAGCCCAAGGTTCTGACCACCTTCCAGGATGTTGTGGGGGCGAGTTCAGGGGAACAAAAGGTGATATCAGGAGATGATGGGGTGTAGAGGGCTTGGTGGGGAGTATGGGTATGCTGATGAATGTTATTGAGGATATATATGTTGTCTGTTTGGTGTTGTAAGACCAGCCCTCTGTCTGTGTCGGGGTTGTCGACAAACCAGGCTGACGTCTTTGCATTGAAATCATCACCCAGGATGATGTGAGGGGTGTTTGTGATGTGTTGTATTTGTGGTCTGTAATCGTTTGGTACTGTAGGGGATGTTTGGGGAGGGATGTATGTATTTATGATGGTAATGTTGGAGCTGTTGCCAGTGCGTATTTGATTTGATTGTATTTCTGTTGTGTTATCGTTTGGGGGGAGGAGGGATCTGGTATGTGCACTGGTGTCTATATATGTTATATCTTTGTGTACCAGGGTGATGAGTCCACCGCCAATGCCGACGGCCCGGTCTTGTCGTATGGTGGTGAAATTGTGAAATGTAGGTGTTTTTTGTGTTGTACAGAGTTTTGTTTCTCGTAAGATGGCAATGTGTATGTTGTGTTGTTTGATGAAGTGTGTGAGTTTGTGTTTCTTTGTGTTGATGCCATCTATGTTTAGTTGAAGGATATTAATATTGTGTGCGGTGTATGTTGGGTGCTGCTGCACGAGGATGGGGTGGGGGTGGGGTAGGGGGAGGGGGTGATGGTGGTGGTGGGGTTGGGGATTGGGGTGCAGGAGATGAGGGTAGGAATGGATTAGGTTTGGGTGTGGATGGGCTGGGTGGGTTGGGGAGGAGAGGTGGACGGGTTTTAGGAGTGGGAGTGGATGTTATGGGCAAGTTATGTGGATTGGGGAGGAGAGATGGACGGGTTTTAGGAGAGAGAGTGGATGGTATGGTAAGGTTATGTGGGTTGGGGAGGAGAGGTGGACGGGCTTTAGGGGAGGGATATGACTGGGAGAGGGAGGGGCATGAGGAACATGTCCAGGTGTTTCTGTAGTGTTTCATGGAGGCAAGTGTTGTGCAGGTGAAATGGGTCCAGTTCCCGCATCAGTTGCAGAGAACTAAACCCTTAGTTTGGCGGCTCGAAGTAATGGGTTTTGAGCAAGTTGGACATGTGTATTTGTAGGTGGGTCCTGGGTTGCTCTCAATGTTTGCTCTTACGTTTAAGTTAGTGTCCTCCCCCACATCACTGTAATGGACTCTCCCATGTCAAATCATTTTTAACTGGTCCAAAGTGAGCTAATATGTCTATAATCATTTTGCAACTTACAGAATTATAGTATCTTTATAATAACATGGTAAAATAAATGCAAAAAGATGGAGGTATGGTAGGCACTAGGACAGGTAGGCCAGCCTTATGGGGAAATACTGAAGAAAATACCATTTGCAACATGCAATATCTCGATACCGGTCGAGATTTGGAGTATTGTTTATAGAAGATTTTAGGCTTAGAATACTTTGTTCTATCCTTTCCCAAAGTTATACCCTTTCCTCCTGGGACACCCTATATATATATATATATATATATATATATATATATATATATATATATATATATATATATATACCGGTATATATATATATAAATAAGACAAGAAAACAAGAAGAAAGTGTATAGAGAGTGGTTGGGTAGTACGTAGTATATACAGTATATGTATGTATACTGTATATACAGTATATACGGTATAATTATATATATAAATATATATATATATATATATATATATATATATATATATATATATATATATATACACTATATATATATATATATACATATAAGACAAGAAGACAAGAAGAAAGCGTATAGAGAGTGGTTGGGTAGTAGAGGGAATGAAGATTTGGAGAGCTAGAAAGGAGCGAGATAAGTGGAGAGAAAGAGAGTGGTGAAGAGAGTAGTGAAGGAAAGTAAGAGAGAAGTAGATGAGGTATTTGGAAGGAATCTGAGTGTAAAATGGAGGGATACACGTGTAAGAAACTGTTCTGGAAAGAAGTCAAGAAAGTTAGGGAAGATAGCAAGGGTGTGAAAGATAAGAATGGGAGAATGCTAGTCGAGAAGCAAGAGAGAGTCGAAAGATGGAGGGAGTACTTCAACGAGTTGCTAAATGTAAGGAATGAAGAGCCAGCAAACATAGTTGGATATAGTATGGGAGGGAGATGAAGAGAAGTAGTGGAGGAGGAGATGTGGATCAGGATGTCAGAAGTTTGGGAAGCCATGAAAAGAGTGAAGTTGGTGAAAGCACCAGGAACAGATGGGATGTGTTGGGAAATGTTGAGGTATGGTGGTGAGATAGTGATCGAATGGGTATGGAAAATGTGCAAACTAGCGTGGGAAAAGGGGAGTGCACCCGATGACTGGAAGACTGGCATAATAGTTCCCCTATATATGGGCAAAGGGGAAAGAAGAGTGTGTGGTAACCACCGAGGAATATGTCTTCTAAGCGTAGTAGGGAAGGTATACAGTAGGGTTGTGATTGAGAGAGTGAGATTGAGAATGGAGAAATGGATAGGGGACGAGCAGGGAGGTTTTAGAAAGGGAAGAGGATGTGTAGATCATATTTTTACCTTAAATTGTGTTGTGGAGATATATCTGGAGAAGCAACAATAGGTGTATGTTGCCTTTATGGACTTGGAAAAGGCCTATGACAGAGTGGATAGAGAAAGTATGTGGAAAGTACTTAGAATATACGGAGTAAATGGCAAGTTGCTGAGAGCAGTGAAGAGCATGAATGAGGGTGCAAAGGCGGCAGTACGTGTGGAGAATGAGCAGAGCGAGTTCTTTGACCTGAATGTTGGGTTGAAACGGGTGTGTGATGTCCCTGTCGTTGTCTACTGTATATATGGATGGAGTCATGAAAGAAATACTAGGAAGAGCAGTGGATGTTGGTGTATCGCTGAAAAGGGAGTGAAATGAGTGGAAGCTGTCTATACTGCTGTTTGTGGACGATACAGCTCTGATGAGCGATAATGAATGGGAGTTGCAGGATCTGGTAAATGAGTTTGGAACAGTGTGCGAAAAACGGAATTTGAAGGTAAATGCGGGGAAGAGCAAAGTGTGAGGTGAAGTTGAACGGTCAGGCTATGGAGATCGTCAAATCTTTTAAGTATCTGGGCAGTGTGGTGAGTAAAGATGGGACTATGGATGAAGAAGTGCGAGAGAGGGTACATCAAGGGATAAGGGTTGTAGGAACGCTGAAAGCAGTAACAAGAAATAGGGTGGTCAGTATGGAAGTGAAGAAGTCCTTGCCTGACAGTGTGGTAATCCCGACACTGACTTACGGAAGCGAAGCATGGATGTTGGTTGAGAGACTCAGACCAAGAGTGAGAGCGGTGGAAATAAGTTACTTAAGAAGTGCGTGCGGAGTTACATGGAGAGATAGACAGACGAATGAGGAAGTAAGAAGGAGGTGTGGTGTGGAGGTAGATGTGCTGGAAAGTGTGTAAAGGAACAACTTGAGATGGTTCGGATATATGGAATGAATGGGAAGCGAGTGAATGACTAAGAGGGTGTACGAGAGCAAGGTGGAAGGACAGAGAGGGAGAGGTAGACCGAAGGAGAGGTGGAAGGATGGAGTGAGGAGTATATGGATGAAGGCGGTGCTGGTTGGGAGTAGGGGTGTCAACTGACTGGGGACAGAGGTGCATGGGGACAGTTCGTTCGTGGCCACGCATTCGGGGATCACGGTGTCAGGCAATAGATATATATATATATATATATATATATATATATTATACCACAACCATTCGGCAGACGCAATGGTTCCTCAGTCGGTGGATGCACTGGTGCCTTGCTCGGCGGACGTAGCAAGTGTGCTTTGGAAGCAGGACTTCTCAAAGGAACTGGCAAGTTGCCAAATAATTGCTCCATTTTGTCCTGTACCATTTTCCGGTGTCTCCTGCTGGGGGTGGGTTTCCGGGGAAGATGGGCGAAAAGTACCCTTAGGATCTAACTGGACTTCTGCCCTTTCTTTGGTGTGTCAGGTAAAGGTGTAATGAATGGCAGTGGAGGTGGTACCACAGGTAGTGATTATCTTCGTTCTCTGGTATGTGAAAAGAAAGGCTGGATAGAAGTGGCTGTGTTATTTTCGGTTATTCTAGAATTGGTAGGTTGGTTACGTGATGAGGCGGTGACCCTGATGCTGGCAAGTTGGTCAGCGTCTGTCATCACAGAATGTGTCACCTTTGACTAATTAAAGAATAAACTTGATCAGCGTCTACTAGCTATAGGTATATCGGTATTGTAGTATAATAATGGAGAATGCATGCCTAGATAAAGACCTCCATTCTAATTTCTCCCTATTCCATAACAAATTCTGCTATATGTATCGGTATTTAGTTCTGCAAGGGTAATTTAATTAATATTCAGTATGGCTTGTTGCCAGAAGAAATAGGAACTGGGGAGAGAGCCCTCTCCTTTGTTGTAATTTTCTTCCTCTGTATAAATATATATACTGCATATAAATAGATACATACAAAATGTATTCGTTTATGAGTAACCTTTAAGGCCGGATCACCTCGTTTGGGACCAAGTGCTCTGCATGGTTTGTATATCTATGTATCTCTAATTCACGGGCATTCATAATACTATGATACAGCTTCAGTGAGTGTGGAGATAGTGTAGGTTAGTAATGAAGAATATGGGAATAATCTTACGGAATTATTTGTTACTGTGAGTAGGTGTGAAAGTACTGGGAATAGGTGCTCAGTAGTGCAGGATGGTTTGTGTGTGTGTACTTTTTGTCCATGAATCATCCAGTTTCAGATGCCAATGTGAAATGTGTTTATGTATGTATGTTTACATTCAGGCACATACCCCATAGCTGGGGGTGGCCGACACTAGACAGCACGAACAAAAATAATAATACAAAAATAAAAATGTATTAATAAACAAATAAATATAGTTACACACATCCCCCGACATAGCAACGACATCATTCCAAAAATAAAACACTTCAATGAAAATGGCAGGAGAAGTGTTCGTGTTACTCCAAAATATAGAACTTGACGTAATTTTACACAGAAAATTCATTTCTTCTACAATGTGTTCAGCTACATATATACTCTATATAATTATACTGTATAAATATATATATACAGTATATATATCTATTTATCTATTGCCTGACCCTGTGATCCCCGAAGGGGTGGCCACGAACGAACCGGCCCCATGCACCTCTGTCCCAAGTCAGTCGACGCCCCTCCTCCCAACCAGCACCGCCTTCATTCATATTCTTCCTCACTCCATCCTTCCACCTCTCCTTTTCTCTCCTTCCACCTCGCTCTCGTACACCTTCTTAGTCATTCTCTCGCTTTCCATACGTTCCATATGGCCGAACCATCTCAAGTTGTTCCTTTTCACATTTTCCAGCACATGTACCTCCACACCACACCTCCTTCTTACTTCCTCATTCGTCTGTCGATCCCTCCATGTAAACTCCGCACGCACTTCTCAAGTAACTAATTTCCACCGCTCTCACTCTTGGTCTGAGTCTCTTCCCGAACGTCCATGCTACGCTTCCGTAAGTCAGTGTCGGGATTACCACACTGTCATGCAAGGACTTCTTCACTTCCATACTGACCACTCTATTTCTTGTTACTGCTTTCAACATTCCTACAACCCTCTTCCCATGTTGCACCCTCTCCCGCACTTCTTCATCCATACTCCCATCTTTACTCAACACACTGCCCAGATACTTAAAAGAGCTGACGATCTCCATAGCCTGACCGTTCAACTTCACCTCACACTCTGTGACCTCACCCCTTTCGAAGACCATACATATATATATATATATATATATAATATATACAGTATATATTGTTATGTTTTTGGACGAGGTGAAATGACACAAACAATAGGCTATTTTATGAAATTCAAGACTGCTGTCAGAACACTCAATAATATCCAGGTTCAAGGAAACTAGAATAACAATTCTTAGTTTAACTAAATTAAGTATTATAATGTAACAATAAAATCAAAGTCTCTTCAGGACGAGTAATAAGAATATATAATGCACTAAGATTTGGCTTAGTAACAAAAAGAATGATTAGCAGAAAAAATACAAGTGAAAAGTAAAAAGTATATGTATTTACTGAAGCAATGCAAGGTAAAATAACTATATCGCACAAAAATTAATATTTTCTCAAGATCACTAGAAATGGTTAATATATATATATATATATATATATGTATAATAACTGTCTTAAGGAAAGGCACAATACGTTAATAATAGCAATACAAGTAATTAATACAACTATTTCAAAGTGAAATAAACACTAAAATATCACTTCAGAAAATATTCTTTCTGAAAATACAATAATAAGGGGTAACTAAATTAATCTGGTCAAATTCACAAACTTGGAAACTAATCACAAATTAATTAATGCTTTAAACTTATAATATTAATGAATGCAATCAAAAGGAAATAACAAAATAATATGAATTTACAGAAAACTCAATGATTATTAATTATTAACTGTTCACTAGATTAACTTATAATTAATACACAAAAATATCACGCAAATACTAAATAGGCTATAACATAATGACACACTTATATACTCAACTCCCCAATCACAGGTAAGGAATGCAGATGCTTTATCGTTTGATGGTAGCCAGGAGATATATGCCACTTCAGTAAGTATAAGAATAACTATGTACAGGCAAGAGAGAGAGAACAGGCAGCTGGTCTGAGAGTCCAGACTGCAGGTATGCAGGGGGTATATATAATCCACCAGAGAAACTGGAATATTCTACTGCTTTCTTGAATTAAATGACGCAAAGCTGGGAGAGACAGGCTAGAGCCTGACAGGTCTAGAACTTGCGAGAAGCAAACAAATAAGAGGGGAACTAAACTATTATACTAATCTGGCTTAAATAATAAATTTTAATTCTGGATTACATAACACCTCCCCCCTAAAGAAAGAAATTTACAGGGAAAATGTCTATACTTTTCAAACAATTAGGCTACAATCTAGACAAGCAATCTGCAATCACATTTTCCTTCCCTTTAATATGTCTTCTATCTAAAGTTTATTCTTGAAGAAGCAGACTCCACCTGGTCAATCTCTGATGTTTATCTTTAAATTTACTAAGAAACTTCAGTGGGTTGTGATCACTATAAATAACAATATGATCTGGCCCTGAACACAAATATCAAGAACAATTTTGCAATCCCAAAATCAGAGCCAAAAATTCCTTCTCAATAGTTGAATAATTCTTTTGGGGTGGAGTGAACTTTTTGCTGTAATAAGATACACGATGTTCAATACCTTGGTCATCCACCTGCAACAAAACTGCCCCAGCTCCTGTATCACTGGCATTTACAGCCATTTTATAGGATTTAGCAAAGTTAGGGGTGGAAAGCACTACACTGGCTGACTCAACAGGATAGCTTTGAGTTTGTTGAAAGAGGATTCACATGCTTCATTCCACTCAAATTTAACTCCCTTTTTCAGAAGATCTGTGAGTGGTGACACAAGGATTGAGAAATTTAGAACAAACCGGCGGTAGTATCCTACCTTACCGAGAAATCTTTGCAATTCTTTCCTATTCTTAGGTCTGGAAAGATCACTTATCACTGAACTTTAGCCCCTGGTGGCACAACTTGTGCATTTCCAATCACATAACCAAGATATTGGACTTTAGCTTGACCAAATTCACATTTTGATAAATTTGCAACAAGATTAGCCTGAATCAAACGATCAAGAAAGTTCCTGACATGGCATAGATGATCTTTCCAGGTGTCACTAAAAATCAATACATCATCAATATACACAACACATTCTTCCAAGTCCTCGGTTACAATGTTCATGAGTTTTTGAAATGTCGCAGGTGCATTTTTCATACCATATGGCATCACAGAACATGCAAACATTTTACCAAGAGTCACAAAACATGAGATATCCCTAACACGCTGAGTCATAGGCACTTGCCAATATCCCTTTAACAAGTAAAACTTACTGATATACTGTGCCTTTCCAATCCTATCTATACAATCTTCCATAAGAGGTATTGGGTAAGTGTCTGTTTTGGTGATCTGGTTAACACGTTGACAGTCAATACAGAGTCGTTGTGATCCACCTGGTTTACGAAGTAAGGTGACAGGAGAACCCCACTCACTTTGGCAGGGCTTATTCATATTGTGGGTGAGTAGGTAGTCAATCTCCGTCAGGATCAGGGGAACCTTTAAGGGATTCACACGGTAGGCTAGCAGCTTAATTGGCTTCGCATCTCTAACATCAACATCGTGCATCAAAATGGTTGTTCTTCCTGGAGTATCTTGGAACACTTGATGGTATTTCTGGAGTAGAACCATGAATTCCTGCCTCTCCTCAGGGGTTAGATGAGATAACTTAGTCTCCAGATCACTCACGATAGCAACATCCTGCCCCAGGCTATCGGTCAAGTTCATACTGCCTGGGAGTGCTAAACTTTCAGGGTCTTGAGGAACAGCTACAGTGTAGACGAGTTTATCAGGGTCTCTCCTGTGGTACAATTTTAGCATGTTGACGTGACAAAGTTGTTTGGTCTTTCTACGATCTGGGGTGGCAATGACGTAGTTCACATCACTGGCTTTTTTCTCCACCGTGTACGGTCCACTAAACTTGGCTTGAAGAGGTTGTCCGTGTATTGGCAGCAGAACTAGGACTTGATCACCTGGCTGAAACTGGCATACTCTTGAGTTCTTGTCATACCACGTTTTCATCTTCTCTTGTGCAGTTCCCAAATTCTTTCGAGCTAGCTGGAACGCTGTTGATAACCGCTCCTTAAAATTTGCCACATATTCCAGCAGGTTGACGTCATCCGATTCCGACAGCCAAAACTCCTTCAACAACTTCATAGGATCTCTAACTTCATGCCCGAAGAGTAGTTCAAAGGGTGAGAAGCCTAGTGATTCATTTGGAGACTCTCTTGAAAAAGAACAGCACAGAAGGAAGACCTTTATCCCAATCTTTTTGGTGTTCCAAGCAGTACTTTCTCAGTATAGATTTGAGTGTCTTATGATATCTCTCCAGAGCTCAGTGTGTTTGAGGATAATATGCAGAAGACGTGATCTGTGTGATGCCCAACTCTTTCAAAGACTGCTTAAAAACATTGGACATAAAATTGCACCCTTGATCTGACTGTACTTCCTTAGGCAATCCAAATCTGGTGAAGAACCCTAGCATTTCTTTCACTACACCCTTCGCCGAAATATTACTGAGAGGGATTGCTTCAGGATAACGAGTAGCCATATCAATAAGTGTCAGCAAATAGGAAAACACTGAAGAAGTCTTGGGAAGAGATCCTATAATATCAACTAACACCCGAGTGAATGGCATCTCAAATGGAGGAATGGGAACAAGTGGTGCAACTTTCTCCTTTTGATTACACTTCCCCAATACTTGACAGGTGTGACAAGATTTGCAAGACCAGGAAACATCCTTGAAAATACCTGGCCAGTAAAAATCCCTCAGAAGACGGGCTGCAGTCTTCCTCACTCCTGTGTGTCCTGCCAAACTGGAGTCATGAGCCACCCTAATGATATCCTGCCTACAAACTTGAGAGATGACAATTTGATGCACAACCTCCCATTCACAGTCTGCTGATGACGTTGGGGGTCTCCACTTTCTCATTAATACTCCTGACTTAAAATAGTAACAAGTAGAAGCACTAACTGACTCTTCCTCACTACAAGCAGAACTAGCTAAACCTTCCAACTCTGGGTCAGCCTGCTGCAACTCTACCAACTCACGAGGTGACAAATTATCCACACTGCGGGGAACTGCCTCATCCTCTGAATGGTTTAACTTAGCAAGGAAAGTATCAGCCAAGAGAACATCATCATCTTCATCACCCTCTAAATCCCTAGTATCTTTAGATTTAGCCCTAGTGACAGCACATGCAGGAAACACATCAGAGGAGCCGTCTTCGACTCCAGCTACCAGCTCACTAGACAACCGAGGAGCTTGACAAACCCGACCCCCAGCAATGTTGTTGCCAAGGAGAAAAGTCACACCAGACATAGGGAGTGTCTCAACCAATCCTACCACAGAGGGACAGAAAAATAATTACTCCCTAAACCCTGCAACATTACAGTTTCACCAGAGGAATTATTAGAGCCTAAAACACTAGTCACTAGTACGGATTGGCAAGCACCTGTGTCTCGTAAAATTTTAACAGATTTCCTGTCACTGCCATTAAGTGAAGTGACAAAACCATCAGACAGGAAATTTGCATAGGAACTCCTGAGAGTGTCACCCACATCACTGCTCAAAAGAAGAGCTTTATCAGTAGAGCTTACGTTACCCTTCAACGCACTCAAAGCAGGTACAACATAATTACTGCTCAAAAGAGGAGCTTTATCAATAGAACTTACATTACTCTCCAAAGCACTCAAAGCAGGTGAAACAGAATAATTTATTAGACATTGGGAACTCTAAAGAGTGGACACCATTCCAACTGATTGAACATTTGCAGGTTTATTATTAGCATCACGCTGTCTCCAAAAACATTTCTCAGAAATATGACCTAGTCTACCACAATAATTACACTTCTTAAAGAATTTAGAAGCAGAACTAGTATTTTCTTCCTGAGAAACATTGTCTTTACTCTCCTTCCTTATTGTGTTACCTGCACAAAGTTTGTGAGTGAGAACATACTCATCAGCTAAGATTACAGCTTGTTGTGAATGTGCTTTAACTTGAGCTTCAACTTGTGCTAACTGTAACTGAATCGTTGCAATTTCCAATTGTGCATTTATATTCGGGTTAACTGAAAGAGTTAGATTAAATAGCTATATATTAATCATGTCAACAATTTCATATTTAGTAGCACTAGGAGAATGAGCAATCTGCAGGTATCGTGCAACAACTTTGAGTTAATTTTTCTTCCTACTTTCTACCTCAACAACTATCTAAACACTCTACAAAATCTTTAGCTTCATCTAACGTAGAAATAGTTGATAACATGAACATTTATATATTACAATCACAAGCAAATAAATTAATATATCCTTAAACAAGTCATGACGATCCTGGCACAAGGTCGCCAATGTTATGTTTTTGGATGAGGTAAAATGACACAAACAATACGTTAACTTATGAAATTCAAGACTGATGTCAGAACACTCAAAAATATCCAGGTTCAAGGAAACTAGAATACAAAATCTTAGTTTAAATAAATTAAGTATTATAATATAACGATAAAATCAAAGTCTCTTCAGGACGAGTAATAAGAATATATAATGCACTAAGATTTGGCTTAGTAACAAAAATAATGATTATCAGAAAATATGCAAGTGGAAAGTAAATAGGTATATGTATTTACTGAAGGTAAAAATAGCTATATCACACACAAATGAATATTTTCTCAAGACCACTGGAAATGGTTAATATATGTATAATAACTTAAGGAAATGCACAATACGTTAATAAAAGCAATGCAAGTAATTAATACAACTATTTAAAAGTGAAATAAGCACTATAATATCACTTGATAAAATATTCTTTCTCAAAATACAATAATAAGGGGTAACTAAATTAATCTGATCAAATTCACAAACTTGTAAACTAATTACAAATTAATTAATGCTTTACACTGATAATATTAATAAATGCCATCAAAAGGAAATAACAAAATAATATGAATTTACAGAAAACTCAATGATAATAATTATTAACTCTTTCCGACTCATATGACGCTACCGCGTCATATGACACAGTGAACCAAAAACTCATATGACGCTACCGCGTCATATGGACTTATCTTCATAATTCTAGAATAAGTTATATGACGCCCTAGCGTCATATGGAGCTCAGTAAGTCCGGTAAGTTAGATGAAGATCTAACAGCCCGCAGTGTGGTTTTGACAGTTGTGTGGTGCAGTGGCAATGATACCGGGCGCCCGCCTCCGTGGACTTACTGGACATAATATGTCGCAAGGAGTTAACTGATCACTAGATTAATTCATAATTAATACACAAAAATATCACTGAGAATAATAAATATGCTATAATCTAATGACACATTTATATACTCAACTCCCCAATCACAGGTAAGGAATGCAGATGCTTTATCATTTGATGGTGGCCAGGAGAGATATGTCACTTCACTAAGAATAAGAATAACTATGTACAGGCAAGAGAGAGAGAACAGGCGTGGCGAGTCAGCTGGTCTGAGAGTCTAGACTGCAGGTATGCAGGGGGTTTATATAATCCACCAGAGAAACTGGAATATTCTACTGCTCTCGTGAGTGAAATGACGCAAAGCTGCGAGAGACAGGCTAGAGTCTGACAGGTCTAGAACTTGCGAGAAGCAAACACGTACGTGGGGAACTAAACTATTATATTAATCTGGCATATATAATCAATTTTAATTCTGGATTACGTAACAATATATATATATGACATTAAATTATTATAATGATCGTATAAAGGACCATAAATAAAGAAGAGTATAATTAGGTCATAATTTATCGATCAAGGTCCTTGATTCAAACAGTTGATAATTTAAGTCTGCTTTACTGAAAGAGATAAAGACTTTACAGTAGATAGGTAACACCACCCTATTATAGCTGTCGTATATTACGTGAACATATTCCTTTGTATCTCTCTATGTTAACCCTCTCCGACATATGACGCGATTTTGAGCCTATTGGGGATACTTTAACACCTTACGAGCGGCCTATGCGGTTTATTTATATGTACCGCACAGCGGGGTGTTTTTAGCCAAAATAGGGCTGTTTACGTGATCATTTTCATGCCTAAATAAGACCCAGAATGTAAAACAAGTACCTATCCCTGAAAGGGCATAAACAGAGCTTTCGAATGACACCATAACGATCCTTGTATGATGGATAGTTTTCTTGCAATAACCGTGCAACGCGAGTGCAAAAAGCAGGTAATTCGGTACTTTCGGTACATAATTGAGTATGTAGCGAGTGAGAGAGGGAGGAGGGAGCTGAGATTTGTGTCAGTAGGTTCGCCGCGGTGGTCTGGAGCAGTCATACGCTCGCTAGTCTCCTGCCACCACTTGTCTCTCTCTCTCAGCCACATTACGTGCTGAAATTGCCACTCGACCTATGTCGAGCGCCGCCACATAGTCCAGCTTTATTTAACTCGACTTATGTTGCTCGCCGCTAATTAAGGGTTAAAGCCTTTGTTACCATCAGGGGTATTTAGAAACCTTTAGTTTAGTTACTTCAACCTCTGCAGTTGTCTTTGAGTTAGCTGTGGGCAGAACACTAATTTTGGAGAGGTAATTATAAGAGTGAGAGAACTCTATTTCTTATTGCTAATCTGGCAACCTCTGCGTCATAAAAACGTGAAAGGGTTAATAAGTTGAGATTAGGCCTATAATGTAAATGTCTACCAATTTTGCCACTGGACATACCGAATAGTAGTATAACGATTTGGGGTACGGTTTCAAGGAGCGAATACAATATTCTTCTCAATTGTTGTTTAGTGATGGTCATTTATATTTGACAAACAAATAACAAACATACACTTGTGGTCCTTCCAAAGAGACATTTTGTTGTGCCATAGTATAAACAAATGGTTGCAAAATGTTAGAATGTTTAGCACAAATCTTTCGTAATGAAATGGTTGTTGGTTGTTCCAGGATTTTTGCTTGTGACTGTACAGTCGCACTATCAAGTGATGACTCGATTCCCAGTACCCTTCTTTTAGAAAAATAAGCTCGCTATCGCTCGCTATCTTCAGGCTAGCGAGCCTATTTTTCGATAGAGAAAAGAAGTCAGGCTTCGCCGTAGACAGTTTTCTACCGAAAAATCAGCTCGCTATCGCTCGTTAGCCTGATAGGGGAAGGGGAGAATATATTAAATGGAACTTTGTTAGAAACTTTAAATAAGCGAGACATCACTTATTTGGCCGATTGTACAACGAAAGTGGAAGAGAGAGAGAGAGAGAGAGAGAGAGAGAAGAAAGGATAGAAGAAGGGTGGGAGTGCGAGGGGGAAGGCGGGGATATGGGGTTGGAGGTAAGCAAGTAGGGAGGGAGGGGATGACGGGAGTGGGGGAAACTCCACCTGTCCGAATGCTTAATCAGCTCTTGCCAGCTTTGCCTTGAAAACCAAGAGTAAACTCCTTAATTAAATACACTTGACAATCCACTGTTGTGCCATAAATTAGGGGACGGTGTAGAACAAGCTGTGCCAAATTGTCATATTGATCCAACTGTTTGTTTAGAAGATATTTGCAAAAAACGATGCCTCATAAGGTCTGAAATGGATAGTAGGTGGTAAGGGAATTCTCTGTTTTTTTAGGCTGGATGGAAAGGGTCATGGGCCTCGCCTTTTGCTTCATAGTAGCGGAAATGGGCTTAGCATTTTGGTGTGGCATTACTGTCAGCATGAGCCTATTTGTGTAGGTGGAGGTGCCAGTGCTATGAGTTGGCCTCGTCTGGTAAGGCCCTATGGTTCTTGGGCCAATTTTCAAACTGTCCAACACATATAAAAATGCACCGTTAGATTTTTGTCAGATTTTTTTCTGTTGCTGAATTCCTGTATTAAATTATTCAATAAGTGCACAATACAATTTGCATGTTCAGTTTACAACTTATAGAATGAAACCGAATTGGTGCCCACTACTGTAAAGGCATACGAGTTTGAACACGTTTAAAATGATTGAATACCATATTACTTTTGTTTCCTTTTCCTATCCTTCCTCTCATTGATTATGTTCTCTCTCTCTCTCTCTCTCTCTCTCTCTCTCTCTCACCCCCCCCCCCCCCACACAGACCATTCCGTCCTGTAGTAACTTAAAACCCAGCCAACAATGTACAAAAGTTGTTAAGAAGGCAAACAAAATAATTGGCTTTATAGGGAGGTCATTTGAGCATAAATCCGAAGAAGTTATCCTAATTCTTTACAATTCCTTAGTCCGCCCTCTTCTGAAATACTGCGTTCAATCCTGGAGCCCTTATTACCAAGAAGATATAGACAAGCTAGAACGAGTTCAATGTAGAGATACCAAAATTATACTTAGCCTAACCCGGGAAAGGCGAGAAGACTCTTAACCTCTAAAGTGCTAAGCCCCTGTAGTATACAATCCACCCATGTGCTAAGGTATTCTGATTAATTCCTCACTAAAATCGTCAATTTACCCTATATATAATTAATATGTATCCATATGCACCTAATTTACTTTTAATATGAACATATGAACATGGGAAAGCATTAAAACAAGTGGTAAAAGCAATTGGCTGGTTGAAAATTGTATATTTTAGCCCCACGGTCGTAATCTGGCCTTGAGCGGCGAGAACGCGACACCCTCTCTCTCTCGTCTCTCACATAACACTGAGAGGCCAGGGGAGGGTTGGAGGGTCGGATTTACACTACTCCACCCTCCTCTCTCTCTTCCACCTGTCCTTCTACAAAAATACTCGATAAATATCGGGAATAATAGAGAAAATACCTGATAATTGAGGAGGGGGGAAAAAGGGGGAGGGGGAACACATGGGTAAGAGTGCCTCTGGGATGTTTTAAATTTTGTTTTTTTTAGGCCTAGGCTCTTATGAGTCTTCCCGCAGCCGCCCAGCAGAACATCAATTGAGTCTTCCAGCAGCTGCCGGGTTAAGAGGTTTTGGTGGTGAAAGGCGACGAACATCTTAAGATCCAAGGCCTAAGAAAAATATTTTAAAAGGCCCCAGTAGCACTTAAAACAAAGGAATGTGTGATTAAGTGATATAATTACCCTCCATACCTTCTATCACCCCTCCACATGTGTCAAAACCCCCTCCTTCCCCCCCTTCAATTATCACCTATTTTTCCTCTTATACCCTTGTTTATTGGTTTATTTACTGTGCCACTATCTCCAACCCGGTTCCAAGGTCCAGTCCTGCTCCTATCGAGTGCGTGGTGTGGGAGAGACAGTCAGAGACTTCAGTCTGCCTCTAGGCATTGGAGAGAGGGTATACGTCGCGTTCGCCTCAGATTTCATGACTGGACGGTCGGAAATACTTCGCGATTATCACCCAACAAATACTATTTCCACTTGTTTTAATGCTGTTACATGCTAATATCTTCATATTAAACGTAAATTAGGCGCATATGAATAAGTAATAACGATATTTATACTAAAATTAAGATTTTAGGCGGGAATGAATCCTACTATTGTCGCCTGGCAGTAGGGTGTTCACTACATATAGCTTGCGCTTTAAAGGCTAAGGAACAAATCATACGAGGACCGTCTTAGAGAATTATATCTATTTCCTTTAACCCTACGCAGATTAACACCCTAAGAGCGGGTGGTGGTGTATTTTTCCACTACGCGCCCAGCGGGATTTTTATACCCTAAATGGCCTTGATTCCGTGCCCTTTTTCATGCATAAACAAGAGCCAGAGTGTAATACAATTATGTATCCCTGAAAGGGCATTAATTGAGCTTTCCAATGACACCAGAACCATCCTCCTACGACCCCGCGTTCTCTTGCAACGATCGTGCACGACGAGTGCAAAAACCTAAAATACGGTAATTTCGTTACATAATTCCCTATATAGCAAGCAAGGAAGGGTGGAGGTGTGTTGAATAAATGTCAGTAGGCGCGCTGGACCAGTGCCGAGCGGTAATGAGCCGACCCACGCTCCTCCACCTGCTCGTCTCTCTCTCA
The DNA here is from genome assembly GCA_032716605.1 of Paralithodes platypus. NCBI lineage: Eukaryota > Metazoa > Arthropoda > Malacostraca > Decapoda > Lithodidae > Paralithodes > Paralithodes platypus. The sequence goes on along the minus strand of CM064523.1, from coordinate 55,312,400 downwards.
GAGCCATTATTGCTCATAAATTGCACACAGACTAAAGTCCGCCCCCGCCACATAGTCCAAGTTTTTCGATACGGAATTAAGTCCGCCCCCGCCAAACAAGGGTTAAGAGGCGACTTGATTCAAATGTTCAAAATCATCAAAGGCATCGACAATATGAACTGTAGTAAGTACTTCACTATCGACCAATCTTATTACATGCGGGGAAACGGTTGCAAAATTATTGGTAAATATTTTAACTCACACGAATCTAAGAATTTCTTCCTCAATCGAATTGTCAACTTGTAGAATGGGCTTCCCCGAGATGTTACAGACTGTAGCACCGTTGATTCTTTTAAACTTCGCCGAGACAAATATCTTGCATCAAACCCGCGACTGACTGTGTTTTTAAAGGAATAACTTTATTTCATACCCCCCTCAGAGGGGCACTAGACCTGTTCTTGCTTGATTTTCTTTGCACTCCTGTGTACTCCCCTATTGTTCACCCTTCCCATGTTAGTCATGTAATAAACTATCATTCACTCGATAAAACCCAGGAATAATGGACATTATCGTAGCCACTATAATGTTGGTCACAGGGTTTTGAAGGACGACAATTTGGGATCAGCTCAATCTTCCCATTTCTCTACGTAAATGTTGACTCCTACCACTAACAGACCCTTCCTCTAGCCCCTAACCCTTCTCATTCTCTTCTACCCAAACAGCTTTCTCTTCCTTACCTCTCCTCTCTTATTTGCCATCATCGTTCCTTACTCTGCTCAGCAATCTCTTATGAATTCCCTCACCCCTTCCTCCAACATAAGCTACCCATCCTCTCTCCTCTTACCTTCCTCATCCTGTACTCAACTTTTCCCCTCACCCCCATCCTTCAGTCGACTCTTATTCTCCAACCCTCCTCCCATCCCTTCCCTCACCACACTTCCAGTCATCCTCCTTCCTTCCCCAATTCCCCCCTCCCACATCCTCATTTATTCCATAGTGTTTTAACAGGTACCGAGAGGTAGACCATTTAGATGATAACAACGCTGTAAATATGCTAAACCAAACCCAAATAAAGGTATGGAAAAAAGGTGCTCTATTTAAAGGTTGCAGCCACACGCAGTTCCCCCATCTTCTTTACTTAGTTGTATAGGTACAGTATATGGAGTCACATAGATACAGAGACTCCATAGACTTTGTTGTCCATACATGGCAATCCAAGCTTAAATCTAGCATAGTATAAATGGAAGATAAGGGCAGCAAACCAGAAGGCTCTCTCACCACTCCCACCAAGCTTTGGTCAACATAAAATTTAGTTGGGTAAGAAAATAGCCATCAGCAGAATAAGCTCATTTGTACTGAAACATTCATAATAAGGAACGAAGCTGATAATTAGTGAATACTACAGAAACCTATATTTGTTTGTATATTTACACTACTATTACTTACCCTAGTACATATTATTTTTCTTGTATTACCTATAATATTCCAACCTCCTCGAGATGAATGTCTAGTCAACATTTGAACATATTATCAATTGCATTACACTCTACCATCTTCCCCAGCAAATTTTTTCACTGGTTCACCACACTGTATAGGCTGTGAAGAATTAATTTATGACATAGAGATTTGTACTCCTGATTCTATTCATTGTTTTCATTACCACGAGTTGATAAACTATTATTGATTGCACACAATACTTCTGCATCAATTTTGTCAATATCTTCAATTTCTTGAAATATTCAATTAGGTTGCCTCTTAACCTGACAAGCGCGATATAGACGTAGGTGCTAGGGTAGTTATTTGTGCATTTCTAGCCCTGGATTCTGACAGAATTCGTTATATTTACAATATAAACCATTATTTGTTTTCGGTATGCTTTTATTTTACATATATGATGTATATATGAACCTTCAAGAGTGCTAAAATAAGTGGGAAAAGCATTTGGGTGGTGAAAAACGAAGATATTGGCCACCCGGTCATAATCTCAGGCGAGAGAGAGAGACAGGCAGCCCTCCCCTCTCGCTGTCTGGGAGTCAACTGAGAAGAGCGGGGCGGTGTGTGCCGGTGTCTGGGTGTTGCATAACGATCTTTTATGCAACCCACTTGTGCTACATTATCGCGGGAGATAAAAATAACCGATAAATGATGATAATAAGAGGAAAAATAGGTGATAATTGAGGTGGGGAGGGAGGGGGGAATAAGGTGGGGAAGGAGGGGAGGGGGGTGGGTGAGATTTACATGGATGAGTACTGGAGGGGAATTATCTCACCTAGAGACAAATTCCTTTGTTTTGATAGGCCCTTTTTTTTTATGGAAGGCTTTTTTTATGGTCCTGCTTCCGTGAGGCCTATCGCGTTCCCTATAGGAAGCCTTCCGTGAGGCCTATCGCGCTTGCCGGGTTAATCGTCTTTTCTCAAGTGAAACAATGTTTTCGTCTTTCACCGTTATTTTTCATTGACGGTATCAACTTTACCGCTCTACCATGCACAAATCCAGATTTTCAATATCCTTGTTTTGATAAGAAGATCAAAGAAAAGGCCTCGTTATGCTATTTAAGAATGATACCATAATGTTCTCAATTATATAAATAAGCATGTGCACATTGATCTGACGTCTTTAGATTATTGGATATTTGAAACCCCAGTTTGTTAAGAAACACAGTAGTTTTTCTTGTTTATCCCATCATCTCTTGCTCATATTTTTATTGTCATTACTTCTTTTATAGATAGAGAAAGATCAGTGTGGCAGGAGTTAAAGGCTGCTAGTTAGCAATGAGATTCCTGAATAATTATCAATAGGCCTTCTTACTGCATCATTCACCTTACCCATATCTTTCTCTCTCTCTCTCTCACACACACACACACCCACACACACACACGAACACACAGGGACAGTGTTTGGTATTCCTAGGTGTCATTCCCTTTGTTACCTGGACGGTTTGGTTCAGTAATCGGCTGGACAATTTAACTTGCTAGCTTTGTGATTTAATGCAACCAAATTCACAATTCGAGTGTAAAACACCAACTATCTAACTCTCTGACTAACTTTATCTAACAAAGTATTATTGACAAAAGCATTAAAAGCTAAAATGATCAAACGTTATATTGTGCTCTATATTAATACATGGGCAATGTTACTGATACAAAATATTACACACACAATCATAGTTTACAGTCGTCTTCTTTGTCAAACATTTACCAAACTTGTCCAAGGCGTCACTGCAATACACCAGGAATTATTTACACCAATACTGCCTTCCACTTCAGAGAAAGACTCCAACCCAACATCACACAGACACACATCAAAGACTGGTAGGTGAACAAACAGTATATATATTATGCCCATAAACCTACAGACAGAATGACGAGAGACCAAGTACAGACAGCCAAAGTGCAAACATAAATGTTAACATAAAGGACCACAAACAGACAGAGCACAAACAAAAGGAACAATCACAAGTTGACTAGACATGGACATAGACAGACGGACAGAGCACAAACAGACACGAGCCCACGGTTAATAAGCAAGACAAACAGAGGCAAGATAAACATAGACAGATATATGTACAGAAAGGACCACAAGCTGGCAAGTCTGAGGACATGAAGCACAGACCAACATCCACACAAACAGCACAGCTCTTGGCCTGAGTGGTACACATCGTCTACTCTCATTTTAGGCCGACCTGATTAGTGAAATGTTGTGTTGGCTGTTACTGTGTGTGTGTGTGTGTGTGTGTGTGTGTGTGAGAGAGAGAGGGAGGAAAAGCGAAAGAGAGAAGGGTCTGGAATGTATGAGGCACTAAGAGGGTTTAAATATAATATAATAAGTGCCTGATTGTCAATTGTCTTCTATGGTCTCAAACACCTCTCTTCCACTATTCTTACTCTTGGGTTTTGCTATCTATAATATAATTATATTGTCCCTTTCCTGAGATCGTAAGATCTGTTTGGACAATTTATTTGAGTAATTTTATGTTCTCACTCTCTCTCTCTCTCTCCCCCTCTCAGTAGTAATTTGCAATACCAAGTTTTCCGGCCAGAACCATTTGTTTGGACCTAGTGTGAGTGCGTGTGTGTGTGTGTGCAGTGCATTTTCCATCTATACTTGTTATTATGTCAATGATAAAATCCTTCATTTACATTAGTCACCCATCTTCAGTTTCTCCATATTAATTCTAATTAGCTACCTTAAGTTAGGTATAATTGTCTCACCACCACATTTATCTCCCATTTCCAAAATGATTCTGCCGTTTTGTCTTTGTCACCTTCAACTATAAATCTAGCCCTTTATTTAGCAGTGTTATTTCTTATCAAAACACACACACACACACACACACGCACACACTCCAAATTAAACATTCATAGCGAGAGTAAGACTTACATGATTGTATTTGAGATGACAGGGTTGCAAGCAGCCACATTATCAACCCCCTCAGATACACTCCTAAACCGAGAAGAGACTCAACCAACCAAAGTTAGGATAGCACAAAATAAAGGAGAAGAAGAAAAGAACGAAGAAAAGGACATACATCCGGACCGAGACAGAATTAACGCAGTCCCCCATAAATGATACACGTTCTCCATGGGATCAGCAAACAACGCACCGATGTCAACGCCACCTACCGGGACCTACAGGAAATGCAGGGCCGCTGATTGAGCATGATCTGTTTCCAGGCCAATCACAGGGGTCCCTCCTGGACCAATCACAGGATCCAGGATGCGTGAAAAGGGCGTACCCACCCCAGGAACCAGATATGAATTACGATGAGGAAGAATTTATGCTAATTCCTTATCAAACCCCAATGTCATATTTTCACAGATGGAACCAAAAGAATCATCTCTACAGTACATAAAATCACCTGTAACCATAATAGCTGATAAATAAAGAGTAACGGAAACCTGGCATGTAATGTTGATAAGCAGGGGAAAGATAAATACATGCAAAACATATATCCTGCAACCATGCAGGCTTTCTACAATATAAGTGTAATCTTAAAAAATAAAGCATAACTATACCCATACATTCCTATGTCCATTGTATTTTTAAGACCATTATTAGCTGCACAGTAATAATTAAAAGATCGAAAACAACATGTCCCTAATATTCCGAAATGGAGTAAATTAGATTCAAATTAGCATCCAAATATAGCCCGACTGAAATTTATGATCGGTAGGCAAACATAAGGAAACACCTTCCACTGGCATTAGCTTTTAGTGGGTATAGTACTGTGTCAGAGTTACTTCCGAATAGGGCTAGCAGCTCCCTATAAAAAGTTCAACGAGTGTGGCGACCCAGCAGTGTGTTAGAAGAACTAGAAGAGACCGTCTCTAGGTGTGTGTGAGAGGCAGTTCCCATTGGTGTCCTGCCAAAGGAGGAAATACGAGTCTTACGTCATTCAGATTCCCTCTCTTGGATATCCCTTCTCTTCACCACTCATACCCTAAGTGTCTCTGTGTTGCTATGTTTTGGGGGATTATTGTGAAGGTAATATAAAATATGCGAGTGTTCAATTTAACTTTGTTTTAGAGGCCATTTCTGGACTTTCCTTGCCCAACCTGTTCGCGTAATACGAGAATCTAACTACTACCTGTGCAGTTGATTTATTTATGTATTATTTGAAATCTAACCAATGTAGGTCCATGATAACATTATATATATTTTTCACTTACGTTATATAACCAATACTTTACGTAATACTTAGTGAACGCTCACAGATTTTATTCAGTTGTGTTATTATTGATTGAGTGTCCAAGTTCGAAGTGGAGTGTGTAACAAGAGCAGTTTTCCTTCCTTATACTTAAACTCAAACTCAGGACAGTGCTTGGTCCATTTTGTATAAGAGATCACTTAGTGTATTAGCTCGCCCACTTTCAATGTAAAAACCCATTCCGTTGAGTTGAATTATTCTATGCTCAAGATTTCTTTCCTATATTAGTTTTTGTGAATAATTCGATCAATTACGATATTCAGTTAATGATATTATTTCACCACTGAAGCTAGGATTGTACATTCCTATAGTTATCAGCCCTTATTTTGGCTAATTATCAAACTCTACATAGTTTTGTGTCTTAATTGTATTTTATACTTTATCAACCTGTTTTCGGGTTATTATACGTCGCTATTTTGTTCTGCGGCTGAATCCTATTTTATAATTCACTAGCCATCGTTCCGGCATTTCATCCGTCACTACTTTGCTCTGCGTCTGATATATTTACAGTAGTTTGTTAATTTATTCAAATTCACTGCTTCCATGGCTATTTTTCCGCTATATTTATTTCACTATATATATGTTGAATCTGAATTCCTCATCGAGCGTAATTTTGACTCATTTACGATTGAAGTTATTTTTCGTATGTGATGTGAGAGATTATTCAGAATTATTCTTATATCATAAAATTGTAAATTTAATTCCCTTTCCAACAAGAGTAAAGCGAATTTCATATCCCATGTTATCGAATTAACGTTGCACTAAATCAAGTATTTATTTAGCTTGACCGCAGTACTTTTTACCTTAACCTCACGCCGCAGCACCTTTGAACACCGACCTAGCCAATCGACCTATTTGTATTTAGAGCCTCGCTTACTGTACGTATCTGAGTAGATGATCTTAACTTCCCACATTTATTAACTATTATTTCTCTTGATATACATTTGACCCGTATATGTATTGTCATTATATCTTATGTGTGTGTTTTCTATAATTGTATATTTCATGTTTAATGCTTTGCAAGTGATATAATTATTCATGGAGGAGTAAGATTTAGTTAACTCTTTCCTAGTCACCTTATTTAAACATTGGACTCACACTCTGTAGTTGAGATCCGGATGTGATTATTACATGTACCACTGTGTTAATAATAATGAACTAGTGTAATTATTCTGTGTGTTTATTGTGTTTATAATGTGATTGAGCAACCCGGAAAGACCATTATTAAGTGCTAGTTGTGTTCCTGTCGGGCAGGATTTGATTCTAAGCATTCTAAACAAGAAGATTTATAGAACGAATATTTAAGAGAGTTGGATTACAATCACGCATAACAGTGTTGGTGTTAATCGGATTTTCTCGTGTTAAGTAGATGCTGAAAAAGGGAGAACACACACACACACACACACACACACACACACACACACATACACTTCCATTATTTCTCGCTACACGCTCATATACTCCCATAAACACACCAACACATGTAATAAAATACTGATACGCACAAACTAATATAAGGGCACACTCTTCTCTCTCTCTCTCTCTCTCTCTCGCACGCACGCAAGCACACACAAACACGTTATCGCATTAGTAGTGGAATGTCATGAAGAAAAAAATATAAAGATAATGCAAGCAAGAAAAGATACAAATGAAAGAGTGGAGAGCGCTGTTTCAAACCATATCTAGTGTATCTGTGTTCACTATGTACTGCACTAGTATACTGTATAATGATAGTTACACAGAAAACCATATCTAGTGTATCTGTGTTCACTATGTACTGCACTAGTATACTGTATAATGATAGTTACACAGAAAACCATATCTAGTGTATCTGTGTTCACTATGTACTGCACTAGTATACTGTATAATTATAGTTACACAGAAAACCATATCTAGTGTATCTGTGTTCACTATGTACTGCACTAGTATACTGTATAATGATAGTTACACAGAAAACCATATCTAGTGTATCTGTGTTCACTATGTACTGCACTAGTATACTGTATAATGATAGTTACACAGAAAACCATATCTAGTGTATCTGTGTTCACTATGTACTGCACTAGTATACTGTATAATTATAGTTACACAGAAAACAAATTATTGACATATATTGATATTTATTATTTAGATTCAGTATACAATGCATACCAACCTTCACAATTACCATACTATATACTGCGTTATAACACAATCAATTGGGAAGATTGTAGGCACCAATCGAGCAGGGGAGTACCCAAGGGAGACCCCTTAGCCATATGATAAGGAGGTGCTGGAACATCTGTTTCATTTGCCCGACTTCCCCCACTGTTTCTGTTTGAACCTCACCTACACAGAGATTAATCCAGCTAACTCACAAACACCTTCTCGTATTAATTTCACTACACTTTACAACCACACTACACTTCTTTCCCACACACCTAAATTGCCTCTAATGTACTTTGGAGTACATTAGGGGAGTGGGGGGACAGACATTCATTTTATATATAATACAGCAAGGAAGCCCTGTAGCTGTAATGAAGGTCGGCAACATTCTCGTTTTGGGGAAAAAAGGAAGCTGCTTCGGCTTAAAATATTCTGTAAATTAGTTTTCACGGGAAAACAAAGTGGCGGAATAATTCCTATTGTAATAAAGTTAGCGGGGAAGTAGGGGAATTTCCGAGGGGCTAATATGATAATGTTCCAGCATGAAAATAGATATTCGTTGCCTGACCAGAATAGATCCACGGAGAGCCAGAAAGACCATTATGGTATGCTTTGTATAGTTCCATGCAACCCATATACAGAAGGCCTAATAGTAACTTATCTATGCTTGGATCTTAACACACACACACACACACATATATATATATATTACATAAGACAGAGAGCGAGAGAGAGACTAATGATCTATATCGTGTAATACAATAGAGATAGGCAATATATGTGCTAACGTAAGTCTCTGTGACGTGCCTAGATAGATGCCATAGTTAAACGGTCATTCTCGCGGTACGGCGTAGGAATATTAGATCTTGAATAGTATGATTGCAGGTTGTAAGTAAGTCAAGATTGTAAAAGGCCTAATATGCTATTAAGCATTATTGACACGGTCTTATGTAGTATATATGAATTTGTCGTATATATTGATTTATCGCATAGAGCAACCTAGACGCGGTGCGATAGTTTTCCTGCCTGGCGTTTGCCAAGGCAGCAAGAACAGGTCCGAGGGACCTCAGTGCCTTCGCAGACATCACCCTATCAACACATATTCCATCCCATTCAATTGTGCTATTGTGCCTATATTCCCAGTATACTGCCAGCAATAACCACACACACACTTCAACGACGCTCTCATCGACGAAATGACTGACAGCTAAGCATTTCTACTCATGTCCATTACCATATCATAATCATTTGTTCTTTCCTTGAGCTGTGCTATTGGGCCGGCTCGTCTTCCCCGCCTTCCGCCATCTTGGCCGGGATTTTTTCTCTTGTCTTATTGTCACGTGGAGATATTGGTGAGTTAATCCTGGTGTATAATTAACCCTTTGAACCTTGTTTGAATATATATATATATGTGAGTGACCTTTGGATGTAATTAAGCTTAGATTCAGATTAATTTAAATTTAGACTTAGAGTAATTTGACTTAGATTAATTTGTTTGGATTATAGCCTAGATATATTTTACCACTGATATTATACCACATTGGTGCCCAGACCCGGGTTTTTTTAAGGCAATGAGCAAGGGGACATACAACAGGATGCAGGAACAACTCTATGATAAACTGGTAGGACTAGCTAAGCGATGGTTAGAGCCGGAATGCGGGGTCGTGTCGTTGCGCCTCCCGAAATCTTGCATCCCACTTATAATTTTCCCCCAATAATAATCTTTCATTTCATTTTTCAGACTTCCTATGACACCTGACCTGACATAACATTTTCTTTGTTCATTGTGACCTTTTAGTGTAGGTATTGCCTATTTATTGTACTATTTTTTCTCCATAACAAAGAAGTCTGCCGTTCGGCAACTCTTGACTAGGCTACTAATTTGCCGTGGAGATATAACATTGTAGCATTGTAAGGTGTAGATAGCCTACAGGTTTACATAATGATGAGTAAATTGAATGAGGTACCGTCTGGAGGGGTGCAAAGTAAGGCTCCAATAAATCAGAGGGCAGGACTAAGGGGAGTGTTAAATAGATGTATAGTCTACTATAGCCTGTTCTACTGCTGTCCACAATAAGGAGGAAGCATTCAAACGGTACCGACGCCTTAAAACTCAAGACTCTCATTCTTCATATGTTTCTGCCCGGAATCAAGCCATATCTGTTCTTCGACTTGCCAAACACTCTTTCATCAATAATAAATGCACTGAACTATCCAACTCTAGCTCTTCCCAAGCTTTCTGGCATCTAGCCAAAAACCTCTCCAACAATTTCTCTTCCTCGTGTTTCCCTCCCCTTTCCCACTCTGATGGCACAACCATCACTTCTTCCTCTGACAAAGCTAAACTCTTCGCTCAAACTTTTGCTAGAAACTCCACCTTGGATGATTCCGGTGCTATTCCTCCCTCTCCGCCCTCCTCTCTCTTACTTATGCCTAATATCCTAATCTCTTCTAAAGATGTACTTTCTACCCTCTCTGGGCTTAACACTAATAAGGCGTACGGTCCGGACGGTGTTCCTCCTGTTGTTCTCAAAAACTGTGCTTCCGTGCTGACTGCCTGCCTAGGCAAACTCTTTCGTCTCTGTCTATCCTCTAACGTCTTCCCTTCATGCTGGAAGTTTGCTCACATTCAACCTGTCCCAAAGAAGGGTGACCGCTCTCAACCCTACAACTATCGTCCAATTGCTCTTATCTCTTGTCTTTCCAAAGTTTTTGAAACTATTCTTGCTTCCAAATTTCTTAACCCTTATTTAGCGGCGAGCAACATAAGTCGAGTTAAATAAAGCTGGACTATGTGGCGGCGCTCGACATAACTCGAGTGGCAATTTCAGCACGTAATGTGGCTGAGAGAGAGACAAGTGGTGGCAGGAGACTAGCGAGCGTATGACTGCTCCAGACCACCGCGGCGAACCTACTGACACAAATCTCAGCTCCCTCCTCCCTCTCTCACTCGCTACATACTCAATTATGTACTGAAAGTACCGAATTACCTGCTTTTTGCACTCGCGTTGCACGGTTATTGCAAGAAAACTATCCATCATACAAGGATCGTTATGGTGTCATTCGAAAGCTCTGTTTATGCCCTTTCAGGGATAGGTACTTGTTTTACGTTCTGGGTCTTATTTAGGCATGAAAATGATCACGTAAACAGCCCTATTTTGGCTAAAAACACCCCGCTGTGCGGTACACATAAATAAACCGCATAGGCCGCTCGTAAGGTGTTAAGCATTTCTCTTCTCATAATCTGCTCTCAGATCGCCAGTATGGCTTCCTTAAGGGTCGCTCTACTGGTGATCTTCTTTCATATCTTACTAACTCTTGGTCATCCTCCTTTCGGGACTTCGGTGAGACTTTTTCTATTGCACTAGACATATCGAAAGCCTTCGATAGAGTCTGGCATAAATCTTTAATTTCTAAACTACCCTCCTTCGGTTTCTATCCCTCCATCTGTGCCTTTGTCTCTAATTTCCATTCCGGCCGTTCCATAGCCGCGGTTGTGGACGGCCATTGTTCACTTCCTCACCCTATAAACTCCGGTGTTCCTCAGGGCTCTGTCCTATCTCCTATTCTCTTTCTAATTTTTATAAATGATCTCCTTAACTGTACCTTAATTCCCATCCATTCATACGCAGACGACTCAACCTTACACTACTCCATTAGTTTTTCAGAACGCCCCAGCCAGCAATCCCTCAACGACAAACGTAATGAAGCCATAGAACTCTTAAATTCTGATCTAAATACTATTTCCAATTGGGGCAGAGAAAACCTTGTTAACTTTAATGCTTCCAAACCCAATTTCTCCATCTATCTACCCGTCAGGATCTCCCAGCGGACTATCCCTTATTCTTCAACAATACAAAAATCAACCCTTCATTTTCTCTCAATATTCTTGGTGTCTCTTTTTCTTCTGCTCTCATTTGGAAGGACCATATTACCAGTCTTGCTAAGGCAGCCTCCCAGAAGCTGGATGTGCTCAACTGCCTTAGGGGGTTCTTTTCCCCTGCACAGCTTCTTGCTCTGTACAGGGGCATAGTGCGCCCTTGTATTGAGTATTGTTCACATGTGTGGGGAGGTTCCTCTCACACCGCTCTCCTAGACAAAGTTGAAAGGAAGGCCTTTCGTATCATTAACTCCCGTCCCCTCACCAATTCTCTGTAATCTCTCTCTCTCCGCCGCAATATTGCCTCTCTCTCGCTATTCTATCGCTACTATAATAATCAGTGTTCCTCAGAGCTATCCCAGTGCATACCACCTCCTTTACGTAGGGCACGTGGTACCCGTCTTGCAACTCAATCCCACCCCTACTCTGTGCAACTCTCCAACCCAAGAGTGAAACGTTACTCTCAAACTTTCTTCTACTCAACAGCTGAGCTCTGAAACTCTCTCCCAGAATCAGTCTTTCCCTCTTCCTATGACTTAAATTGCTTCAAACTCCGTGTGTCCAGGCATTTTGGCTCGAACGTCCCTTGATTTTGGCCCTGTCACTCTTTCAACTATGGAGGAGGCACTCGCTATAGGCAGTTATGCCTTTTGCCTCACTCAATTACCTAGAAAAAAAAAAGTCGATGTCAATACTTTTGTCACTACTACTGACCTCGAGGAATTGGAGGCTAGACTAGATAATGTCCAGGTTACACACAGTCGTATTGTTGCTCTAAGTACGGTGATTGTGGCAAGCATGACAGAGGATGATGAGATAGTAGCAGAGTGTGAAAATCGCACCCTATATGATGAAACAGTCTTCAAAGCGAAGCACTTGTTACAGCGCGCTGTCGTGAACAAGAAGGGAGGCGATAACGATGCCCAAAGAAGGGCTGATCCAAAACATACTGTGCACCTCCCAAAGCTCAATCTATCTATATTTGGGGATGATTTGACAGAGCGGTTAGCCTTTTGGGATGTATTTAGATCTACCGTACATGAATCCACTTTGGATAATGTCCGAAAATGTCATTACCTGAAAGGACTAATGGAAGGAGAGGCCTTATATCTAATAGAGGGTTTCGCGGTAGTAGGTGATAGTTATCTTGAGGCAGTACAATTGTTACAGTCAACATACGGGGATCGGGAACAATTGAAAATGGCCCATGTCGTCGCCTTGTTAAATCTGACGGAACCAAAATACAAGGTTGATGAATTAGCAAAATTTAGAGCAGACATGGAATGTCATACTCGATCACTAGACATCCTATAGCTGACCTCACAGGAAATGATAGTTATTATACTAAGACAGAAGCTTCCTATGGCAATACTCGACAAGGTCAGGTTATTTGATCTGGGTGAGTTTAAAACTCAGTTCAGTAAAGAAATTAGTCATTTACAGTTGAACGATGGGAGAATGAATGTGTCGGGAGGGGGTGGGAATGTCGAAATGAGCGGGACTGTAAGTATGACAGTGGGGACCAAGGGAAAGAAAGAGGGTAAATACAAGAAACCCGCACATACTTTATGTAAACTTTGTAATAATAATAAGCATAAATGGAGCTTCTGTGTAAAATACCCAACAAATTAGTTAAAATTAGCACAAGCGAAAAGGTTGAAGCTATGTGCAGGTTTTCTGAGTAGAGAACATGGTAAGCAAGGGCAATGTACTGTTACGTACTTAAGGCCCTGTCGTCACTGTAAAGGACATCACTTCGACAAGTTGTGTCCTACAGTTGACAAAGGCAAAGATGACAAACCAGAGGGTACTACAACTTTGACATTGGGTAGTACGAAAGACACCACAATATTGCCCACTATCAAGATTCCCTTGGAAGGTAATGACAGTAACAAAGTTAGTCGGGTGCTTCTCGATCAGGGGTCTCAACGGCCATTTATGAAAAGGTCCATATTAATGGGACTTAAGCACCAAATCGTAGGGGCTGAGACTCTTCGTCTGCAGGGCTTTACTGGGGTTACTGACAAACACGACTACGAAATATCGGAGATTTCCTAGTTTTACTGTAAACTAAGGTACTTTATGACATGTATCGTAGTAGACACCCTACCAGAATATGTATCTGTAGGAATGAAGAAGGTGGAACACGCATTACGTAGCAAATGGGTTAACTTGTCAGATCCCATGGTAGATCAAAGTGAGGTGCATGTTCTACTTGGTGTTGATCACTATTATGATGTAGTATACCCTGGATTTAAAAGAATGTGTTGTGTAATTCTAATCCCCACTAAATTTTGCTATTGCATGAGTGAAAAGGTACATACTACACAGTCAAACATCCTGGTCAACACGGTCTCTATACTATGGGTGAATGTAACCGCGGCAGAGGAGTTTGGAAGGGAAGATTCCCAACCTAGTGACCCTAAAATGACTGCCGAGTTCGACCTGGAAAGACTGTGGAAATTAGATCACATAGTCATTAATCCTGTGGATACTAATTATAACTCGGAAATTGCGACAAAGAAGCTTGAGAAGTCTGTGAGCTATTGTGGCTCAGAAAAACAATACGAGGTTAGTCTACCCTGGAAAGATAGTGAGATGAGCCTACCAACAAATTATGGATAGGCATTGGGTCAATTGCGCGCAATACAGTGTAAATTAACACATGAACCGAGCACGCGCCAGGCGTATGATGATATGTTTCGGAACTACTTAGATCGAGGCTTCATAGAAAGAGTCGATGTGAAAGAAACAATTAGGAAGGGTAGGGTTCATTACCTAGCCCATCATGGGTTAAGAAAAGACCTTGCCACCACACCAATACGGGTGGTGTATGACTGCTCGGCCCACCAAGGGCAACAGCCCAGTCTAAATGATTGCTTACTGACTGGTCCGTCCATGGTGTCGGATTTGTCTCAACACCTATTGCGATTTATACTGTGGCAATATGCTTTTACCAGTGATATTGAGAAAGCCTTCTTGATGGTCAAATTGCAGGAAGAAGATAGAGATGTCACTCGCTTTCTTTGGTTCAAAGACATTAGCGACTCTGGAAGTCCGGTCGTGATCTACCGTTTTTGGATCATAGTCTTTGGTGCTACCTGCTCGCAGTTTTTGTTAAATGCCACAATTAAGAAACATCTGTCAGATACTCATGCGGATACTAATAAACTATCTCATGGTTTGTATATAGACAATTTGCAGGGCTCTAGCTACAGTCAGGATGAACTATTACATACCTACTGGCAAGCACGTAGATTGTTCACAGAAGCTCATTTATTTCTCCGCGAGTGGGTTACTAACAGTGATAATCTTCAGAGCTTAATTCAGATGGATAGCACGGCATATCATAGCCAGGAAAAGACCAGAAATTTGGGGATGATCTGGCAACTAAAACAAGACATTCTAACCTTTCAAACAAAGTCTTTTGTTCAGCAGACAGAAACGCACTCGAAAAGAAGTCTGTTGAGCAAAGTTTCACAATTTTGTTATCCTTGGGGTCTAGCATTACCCATTACCATAAGAACTAGGATTCTGATGCAGGAATTTGGAGACGAAAAGTAGGATGGCATGACAGTTTGCCCGAGGACTTAAATGAGCAAGGGACATTATTGTTGAAAAAGTGTGACATCCTATGTACTAAATAGCTACCACGTAAGGTGGCAGCATTTGGTGATGTTACATTACATACATTATGCGATGCTAGCACCTTGGCATACGGGGTAGCCATTTATGTTGTTACTTCATTTGGGGTGCATTTAGTTACAGCCCGGGCCAAGGTAGCACCGGTCAAGAAAGTAACTATCCCTAAAATGGAATTGACTGCCATGCTGCTATTAGCACGTCTGGTGCAACATGTACACGCAGCATAAGAGAGCGAGTTGGATATTGAAGCCGTTCACATATAATGCGATACTCAAGTAGTACTCAACTGGGTACATAGCAAGAAATCTCTGCCAGTTTATGTGCGAAATAGGGAAGATGAAATTAGGGCCCTATTGCCAGATGTTGCGTATCACTATGTCAATAGAAAAGACAACCCTAGTGATCTCATAACTAGGGGTTTAACGGCTAACCAGATAATAAAGTCCGAATTGTGGTGGCATGGTCCAAATTGGCTACTCCATGAGAATGAATGGACGATATGGAAAGCTGTTGGTGAGGGATTTCTGCCGCTGGAAACAGTGACAGTTACAGCCCAACCAAATGAGCCACCGGATCCAGTAATAGAGTGGGCAAGATTCGGTGACTATAATAAATTAGTCAGAGTTGTAGCTTGGGTGTTAAGATTTGTATCCAACATCAAGGGTAAAGTAACAGGCCAACTCTCCAATAAAGGTCACATCATTAACACCTAAATAGCGGGTTCCGCCTTAAGTCGGTTAGAGAACCAAGGTCTAACGAGCGGGTCCCATCTTAATTAAGTCCTATGCGATTTTGAGCACATTATCGGCTCTGAGAGAGAGTCCACACCGTGGGAGGACAACAGGCGGGCTCTGACCGTTCAGCGTGGACCTTGTCCCGTCACTGATACCACCACCACATGTCTACACATCCCTGGTCCCGCGATACAGGGTAAAAACTGAGGATATTACTGTATTTTATTTATTTTTCCTTCGTATTGCAACATTGTTGCAAGAGAACCCGTGGTCGTACAAGGATAGTCCCGGTGTCATTGGAAAGCTCAATTATCGCGCTTTCACGGATACATAATTGTATTACTCTCTGGCTCTTCTTTATGCATGAAAAAGAGCATGGAATGAAGCTCGTTTAGGGAAAATCTGCCCGCTTGGCAGGTAGTAGTGTTACAAAACTACCCGATAGTTGAGGGTTAATGCTCTTGAACATAAAGCAGCTGAAGTAACTTTGATTAAATGGGTTGAAGCAAAAACCTTTTCCAATGAATTAGAATCTTTGCAAAGCTCTAATAAGTTAATAATGCCTAACTTAGTGCGTCAACTGAGGTTGCACCTAGATAATGACCTCATCAGGTGTGAGGATCGCCAGAAGTGGTCTGGTGTAACGGATGGCACAAATCGTCCTTTACTTATGCCAGCAAGACATCACGCTACTGACCTATTGGTCATACGTGCACATAAGGAAGTAAAATACTACGGGGTCTATCACATCATATTGAATTTGGGTCTCACATGGTGGATACCCAGAGTTCGACAAGTAGCTCAACGCGTAGTAAGGAAGTGTGTGATATGCCAGAGACTAAAGGGTAAACCTTATGTGACTGGACCAGCTCCACCTTTACCTGAATGCCGTGTACAACATATCGACCCCTTCCAAGCTGTAGGGTTAGATTACCCAGGTGCATTTGAAGGAGAGAGAGCAAGATAAGGTCTATATATTATTGTTTACCTGTACAACGTCTCGCGTGGTACACTTAGAATTATGTGACAATATGTCTAGTGAGGAATTTATGCTGGCATTTAGACGGTTTTGTGCACGTTGTTCATTCCCTCAACTAGTACTTAGCGACAATGCTCCTACTTTTATCCAGGCATCTAGATACCTCAAGTGATCCTACAATCATCGCTTTTATGGGAGAAAAGAAGTGCGAATTTAGGTTCATCCCAGTTAAGGCATCTTGGTTTGGTGGAATGTAGGAATGGTGTGTCGGCATAGTTAAATCAGGACTAAGAGCGGTAGTAGGACTTGCTCTATTGAAGAAGAGTAAGTTGATGACAGTCCTCACTGAAATAGAAGCAGTCGTCAATGATCGTCCGCCCACGTATGTGTACACCGACCTGCAAGAACCACTACCATTAACGCCAGCTCACTTACTCTACGGTAAACCATTGACTGCATTTCCGTCCGATTTCCAGTCAATTGTGGAACTAGAGGATCCTTCGTTGTACTCTGAAGCAGCAGTGTCTAAGAGATACCAGTATATATCGAAGGTAATCGAGGCCTTTTGAAAAAGGTGGATTAACGAATATCTGCTAGCCTTGAGGGAGAGGAGTATCAAACCCTCTGGTAGACCATCGGCACCTACTGTTGGTGAAGTGGTTTTAATAAGAGAAGATAGTCCTCGTTTATACTGGAAATTGGGCCGCGTGTTGGAGGTGTACAAGGGGGAAGATTCTGTAGAGCGGGTGGCGCTATTGAAAACAGCCACTGGAACTTCTGTTCGTCCAATCGCAGTGCTCGCACGTTTGTACGCTTTGGAGCTTGATTCTGCTATACAATCTGAGGCTCCACCTGATATTATGGGTCCGAGGACTCTCAAGTGACGATTCACTTCCTACTGATAGTGATCACCCTCGGACGGGGACGCATCCCGGACGCGCTGCTGCTGGCGCCGTTGACATGTGGCTTCAGAAGATAGCCTCCAGGCAACTTTAATACAAGATGGGGCTCAGGTTTTCTTGTGGAGGGAGTGTATCATGTAATACGATAGAGATAGGCAATTTATGTGCTAACGTAAGTCTCTCTGACGTGCCTAGATAGATACGATAGTTTAACGGTCATTCCCGCGGTACAGCATAGGAATATTAGATTGTGAATAGAAGGATTGCAAGTTGTAAGTAAGTTAAGATTATAAAAGGCCTAATATGCTATTAAGCAATATTGACACGCTCTTATGTAGTATATATGAAATAATCGTATTGAGCAACCTAGACGCGATACGATAGTTTTCCGGCCTGGTGTTTACCAAGGCAGCAAGAACAGGTCTGAGGGACCTCAGAGCTTTCGCAGACATCACCCTATCAACATATATTCCGTCTCATTTAATTGTGCTATTGTGCCTATATTCCCAGTATACAGCCAGCAATAACCACATATACACTTCGACGACGCTCTCATCGACGACATGACTGACAGCTTAGCATTTCTACTCATGTCCATTACCATATTATAATCATTTGTTCTTTCCTTGAGCTGTGCTATTGGGCCGGCTCGTCTTCCCCGCCGTCCACCATCTTGGCCGGCATTTTTTCCCTTGTCTTATTGTCACATGGAGATATTGGTGAGTTAAATCCTGGTGTATAATTAACCCTTTGAACCTTATTTGAATATATATATATGTGAGTGACCTTTGGATGTAATTTAGCTTAGATTCAGATTAACTTCAATTTAAACTTAAGAGTAATTGGTGATATTTTACCACTATCTAAATATAAAGTTGTAGGACCTATATAGGATCAATGAAATAAATAGGAACTCGAGAGGAGGGGAAAACTTCAATAGGGAGGTATAACATGTGTTGCTGGCGTAAGGCTATTATCACTCCTATTCCAAAGGGAAATACTGCCTCATCATCTCCTAATGACTATCGCCCTATCTCCATTACACCTATCCTATCCAACCTCTATGAGAGGCTTTTGTCCAGACGCCTTTCCTCTTATTGTAATAGTCATAATTTGATACCAAACTCACAGTTAGGTTTTCGTAAGGGACTGGGTACATGTGATGCGCTTCTGACACTCACCCGTGACTTGCAATCTTCATTGGACCAGGGACATGAGTCTCGTGTCATGGCTATTGACTTTAGTTCTGCTTTTGATTTAGTCAACCATAAAGCACTTCTGTATAAGTTACAGCTCATCGGTATTGGTGGCAATTTTTAAAGGATCTTTGAAGATTTTTTGACGAAAAGATCTCAGTCTGTGGTCATTGATGGGTGTCATTCCCCTTCTGTTACTGTTGTTTCTGGTGTTCTACAAGGCTGTGTCCTTGGGCCTTTGCTTTTTATTATTTTTACTGCTGACCTGTGCTCCGAGCTTGAAAATAAACTAATCTCCTATGCTGATGATACAACTTTATATGCATCAATTCCATCACCAATAGATTGACACGTAATTGCTACTGCTCTGAATAGGGATTTAGCCAAAATTACATCATGGTGTGAACTTTGCGGCATGAAACTTAATGCTAGTAAAACACACTCCATTATCATCAGCAGATCTCATACCTTGGAACCTCGCCATCCTTATCTACAAGTTTCTGGCGAGCAAATTGAAAATGTGGATACTCTGCGTTTGTTAGGAGTTAGTCTTGATCCCAAACTTACTTTTGAAAAGCATATTCGTTCTTTCTCCTCTTCCATTTCCCAAAAGATTGGTCTGCTTCGCAAGGTTTATAAAACATTTGCTTGTGACGCCACAGTTATCAAGTCTTTTTATGCTTTTATTTTGCCACATTTCGAGTACTGCTCACCTGTCTGGTTGTCAGCAGCTGACTGCCATCTCAAGTTGCTTGACAGGTCGCTAAATTCCATCAGTTTTATTCTACCTCATTTGTCTCTTGATCTGTGTCATCGACGTAAAGTTGGTGCCCTTAGGCTTTTATTTAAAGTTTTTAACAACCCTCAGCATCCCTTACATGGGGTTCTGCCTGGGCCCTATGTCCGGGCTCGTGCAACTAGATTCACAAGCAATCTTAATGATCTTTGCCATGAGCCGTGTTAATTTTTCTACTACACAGTTTTCATGGTGTTTTGTGCCGGCCATAGTTGACTTGTGGAATAAGTTGCCAAATGAGCTAGTCAATTCAGCTCATATCTCCATTTTTAAGTCTAGAGTTAATGCTTTTTGCAGCATTAATTACAATTTTTAAACTTATTTTATTCTATTTTATTGTATTATATTTTTACTCGATATCCTCCACTGCATAATATGTTATCTATGTTTAATATGTGTATATGTACAGTACAGTATACAGTATATGTTTTTATTTTTTCCTAAGTTGCCGTAGTCTCTCTCCAGTGCCTCCGGGTGTTTTGTGTGGATTCATCTTGATGGTGTTTCTGCACCCTGGTTGGAGACTTCGGCATCTCATATAATAATAATAATAATAATAATTGAGTTGTACGTTAACTGGGTAGGAGACACCAACACTAGTAACTTATATTTAGATAGATAGATATGGAAAGGGGTGGGGGAGGGGAACGTGAACTCATATAAAATAGTTCAACATATGGAATTAATTACAATTCTTACAAAAATAACTCATTTATTCATTAACTTTTTACACCTAATCTTAGAAATAAAGTGAAACAGTTAATGCGTTTTACTAACAAGTCACTTGGCTCACATTCAGAGTCGTTCGGGTCATAGTATTACACCAATAGTCCAAACACATGTCAGTAAACCACCAGAGTTGTTTCACATACATTAGTAAGGTATATACGCTCCAAAAACTGAAAAAGAAATACAGAGGGATGACAGTGTCCAGACTAGAATTATCTGGGGCCTAGGTATTAGTCTGCTTACTATTGCAACGCCATTATACAGGCCATCTTAAGAACCCTCAGGACTTTGCTAAAGTCACAGACTAAGGAATATTTTATGGCCTGATATTTCAATATAACTTAAAAAAGTTAATATATACCTTGTCGTTTTATGCTAACCTTAACCCGACTTATGGGGGTATGCTACACTTATCAACACAAATATAAACTATTTGAAGTTAAGACTTGAATTTTGAAAATGAGTAGGCACCCATGTTGCCTACATTGTATGTGAAAAAGAACGATATATATATATATATATACCGGTATATATATATATATATATATATAAGTGAATGTATACATAATATTATACACCTTTGTATAATGACTCTTTAAATTTCATAATGGCATAAATATTTAACCAATTTTTGTTTTCATTTTTCGGCTATGAATAGTCATTTGATATCCTTACAGCCCTATGCAAAACAAATTTACATTTCCCATGCATCATGGAATGTCACCATGTCATTATATCACATATGCCTGATGTAACATAAAATCAGTGTTTTTGGTTACTTTTTCCCCTATTAAACTTAATTCCTTCATATTTTTAACAATATCTTAGCATAGGGTGCAAGCTCCTATCAAAAGATATATTCCATGGTAATCTCAATTATATCTGATTAATTTTCGATTTGCTGTGATTATTTAAAACGCCAAATTTATTGAACGGAGTTACAGCCTTTTAACCCCATCTCTACGGTGCCCATATGACTGGCACCATTTTTGAGGCTTTTATGAGCCCTTGAGAGAGGCCAGATGTTGCAGGGAGCGCAGAAGGGCTCCAGCCACCAGCCACAGGCGGCGGGCACACACTGACCATTGAGATCACTCTTACATAGCATCAACCTTCACTGAGCTATACTAACCTTGCTTAATCCACTACATATTGTGGACAAAGCTCTTCTAGTATTGGTAAAGAGACGTCTAGTGAGATTTTTGTATTATTTACCAACACCCTGGTTAACATTGTTACTAAAGGTCATGAAGATAAAAACAAACATTATAGAATATTAAAGCAACACAGGGAGTATGGGTTGAATAAATGGAAGACCAATTCTCTCGGTCTAATCTGTGCATCTTTCATTCAATTTCACAATACTGGCCTATTGTTCTACCAATATTATATAACGTACCATTCAGTATATTTTAATCCCTACCATTCTACATACATATGTCCTGAAACTGTCCATTTGTTGTCTTAACATTCTGCACTCTTGTCTTGCCTATTCACTATCATTCATCATTACGTAACGTATTAGTATCCCCCACCCCCAAGAAACAAGAATGATTGCCGTTATTATACAAGCAATTCTAAGCAAACTCATAATCATGATTCACCTGCTGGTTGTGTGGACTTACAATATTTGTCTGTGACATCAGCCACAACACGTTTAATAGTATAATAACAGCAATCATTCTTGTTTCTTAAGCTTGACCAATATATAAATTTTGCCCAACAATAATTTAATGTAAGTTGTTAATAATAAATAAGTAGATATAATAAGTATATATCTATATCTATGTTTGATTAACATTAAAAACCTTTAATTATTTAAAACACAAATCCAATCTAGCCTTGTACCGTGCAGACCCTAACGTCGATGGGAGAGGTGGATGGGGAGAGAGTTGCATGCTTTATTGTTCATACCTTCCACTTGTTTAGATTTAAGGTTTAAGTACCTATTATGGATTACAAGATCTGTGCAGTCTGCGTAACACATACACGCGTGCGCACACAGATCCACACACGCATACACACTCACAACACGCTCACACACACACACACACACACACTTGCTCTCCCTCTCTCTCTCTCTTTAATGCCTTGTTCATCGTCTCATATATTGAGCCATTCCTCTTTGTGTTTCCCTTTTATCGCCTTTGTAAAGTGTTGCTGTCTACAGGAAACAGGGATGAATTTATGAGGAGAGAGAGAGAGAGTTACAAGGAATAGTTAGTATATAAGAGACCTTGCGGTCCATTCCGAGGAGTAACTCGAAGTGGAAGGAAGGAGACTGTTTAGTGCACTACACTATTTACAGAGTGTGCAAAATACTATCTACTCTCTTCTTGAACTACTCTACTGAGAAACTGTTTACAACTTCGGAGAGAAGTTTGTCCCAGGTAGAACAGATCTTATATGTGAAAAAGTTTCCACAAATACTAGTGCTGAACATTTTCAATTCTAATTTCCAGCCATGATTGCGTGTTGTATTCATATTGAGGCTAACAATTTTGCTATAATCCACATTGTCAAACCCATTAAGTATTTTAAATACTTCAATGAGCTGACCTCGTAGTATGCGTATCTCCAACGGAAAGAGATCAAGAGCTCTCAACCGGTCCTCATAGCTCATTCTTCTAAGCGATGGAATAAGCTTTGTAGCTCTAGCTTTTACTATTTCTAGTTGTTCTATATCCTTCCTGAGTGCTGGAGACCAGAATTGAACAGCATATTCCAGGAGAGGCCGTATCAGAGCGTTGTAACGTGTGAGGACTGTTTCCTTATTTCTATGCTTACATTGCCTCTTAATATAGCCCAATAATTTCTGAGCTTTCTTCTCTACTTCAATGCACTGCTTGGAAAACTTTAGGTCACTGCTAATAAGAACACCCAAATCATTTTCCATGTCAGTCACTTCCAGAGGCATTCCAAATATTACTGTTCACCTCTGTGGGGTGGAAGTGGAGTGGTTGCATTGAGGCAGTTGGACATAATTCAAAATAAAGCTATTAGATTAATCAATAACCCTGCAATCACACAGGACCTTCCTACATTATCCATACGAAGAAACGTTGCATCCCTTGCATTATTCTACAGATATTTTCACTGCAATTATTCCGAGGAACTTGCTTCAATTGTGCCGCCTCTCCACATCTTTCCCTGTAGAACTAGGGCAGCTGAGAGCGCCCATGAATTTACACTTTCTCCTCCACAATGCAGAACTTCTGCTTATCAGAATTCATTTATCCCCAGAGCTACTACTCTTTGGAATTCACTTCCCTCGAATTGCTTTCCACAACCTTACAATCTACAAATGTTTAAATCCAGTTGTTACAAACATTTTATGAATGGAGGATGCCTTTAGGCACATGGACCTCTTTGTTTTATCTGTGTTTTTCCTTCCTCCGTTCATTGTCTCTTAAACAAAAAGAAAACAAAAAATAGTGAATAGACTGACTTGGGGTTTGCTTGGCCAATATGCATCACCTTGCACTTTTCCAAGTTTAGAGGCATCTGCCATGTTTCCGACCATTCACCCAGTCTGTTGAGGTCCATCCTGAGCTGTTCAACCCCTTTGGGTTTTTTCACATTCATTCCAAGCTTTATGGCATCTGCAAATTTGGAGATCACACTCAACAGACCAATATCTATGTCAATGACATATATGATAAACAGAATTGGGCCAATGTCAGATCCCTGTGTAACTCCAGAAGTGACTGCAGTCCACTCAGAAGAAATACCATTGATTACCACTCGTTGCTATCTAACTGTTAGCCAACTTTCTATCCAATTTGCGACCTCTGTATTGATACCTAACGCACTCACTTTTGACATTAGCCTGCAATGAGGCACTTTGTCAAAAGCTTTTTGAAAATCTAAATAAAGGATATCTATGGCTCTACTTTCGTCTTACTCACTCAGCATTTAATGGAAACATTCCAGCAAATTGGCAAGACATGATCGGTGTCGCCTGAATCCATGTTGAGAATCTGTAATTAAATTGTGGATTTCTAGGTAGAGAGAGAGAGAGAGAAGGCGATCAATTGTTCTTACTCGAGAATGCTAAACACAGTAAAATGGAACAGAAACAGATAATTATATAAATACTGTATATAAATACAGATGGGAGAATGTACAAATATGTTATTATAAACAAACAAATACGAGTGGACGAGACGGGGAGCAAATTAAAACCGGTAGAGGATTGATGATATGTGTGGTATAATATCAGTGGAAGTTAATTATATATCTAGGCTATAATCCAAACAAATCAATCTAAATCAAATTACGCTAAGTCAAAATTGAAATTAATCTTAATTTAAGCTAAATTACATCCAAAAGTGACTCACATATGTTTATATTCAAATAAGGTTCAAAGGGTTAAAGGGTTAATTATACACCAGGATTTAACTCGCCAATATCTCCATGTGACAATAAGACAAACGAAAAATGCCGGCCCATTATGGCGGACGGTGGGGACAGACGAGCCGGCCTAATAGCACAGCTCAAGGAAAGAACAAATGATTATGGTATGGTAATAGACATGAGTAGAAATGCTTAGATGTCAGTCATTTCGTCAATGAGAGCGTCGTCGAAGTGTATGTGTGGTTATTGCTGGCTGTATACTGGGAATATAGGCACAATAGCACAATTAAATGAGACGGAATATATGTTGATAGGGTGATGTCTGCAAAGGCTCTGAGGTCCCTCAGACCTGTTCTTGCTGCCTTGGCAAACACTAAGCGGAAAAACTATCGTACCGCGTCTAGGTTGCATAATATGATAAATTAGATAATTTAATATATATGATAAATTCATATATACTACATAAGACCGTGTCAATATTGCTAAATAGCATATTAGGCCTTTTATAATCTTAACTTACTTACAACATGCAATCTTACTATTCACGATCTAATCTTCCTACGCCGTACCATGGGAATGACCGTTAAACTATCGTATCTATCTAGGCACATCAGAGAGACGTACGTTAGCACATAAATTGCCTATCTCTATCGTATTACACGATACACTCCCCCCACAAGAAAACCTGAACCCTACCTTAAATAAAAGTTGCCCAGAGGCTATCTTCTGACGCCACATTTCAACGGCGCCAGCAGGATAGTGCATCTGGGATGCGTCCTGGTCCGAGGGTTATCACCATCAGTAAGAAGTGAATCATCACGTTGAGAATCCTCGGACCCAGCAATATCAGGTGGAGCCTCAGATTGTAAAGCAGAATCGAGCTCCAAAGCATATAACAGTGCGATTGGACGAACAGTAGTTCCAGTGGCAGTCTTCAATAGCGCCACCCGCTCTACAGTCTTCCCCCTTGTACACCTTCAGCACGCGGCCTAATTTCCAGTATAAACGAGGACTATCTTCTCTTATTAAAATCACTTCACCAACAGTAAATCTACCAGAGGGCTTGATACTCCTTTCCCTCAAGGCTAGCAGATATTCGCTAATCCACCTTTTTCGAAAGTCCTCGATTACCTTCGATATATACTGGTATTGCTTAGACACCACTGCTTCAGAGTACAACGAAAGATCCTCTAGTTCCACAATTGACTGGAAATCGGACGGAATTGCAGTCAATGGTTTACCGTAGAGTAAGTGAGCTGGTGTTAATGGTAGTGGTTCTTGCAGGTCGGTGTACGCAAATGTGAGCGGACGATCATTCACGACTGCTTCTATTTCACTGAGGACTGTCATCAACTCCCTCTTCTTCAATAGAGCACGTCCTACTACCGCTCTTAGTCCTGATTTGACTATGCTGACACACCGTTACCACATTCCACCAAGGCAAGGTGCCTTAACTGAGATGAACCTCCATTCGCACTTCTTTTCTTCCATAAAAACGATGATTGTAGGATCACTGCTCATATCCTTGAGGTACTCTCATACAAAAAAGTATCCTTACTAAAATGACACGCACCATTTAGACTCAATGGACGACGTAATATGGAAAATATTGTTTGAGCGTAGGATGGGTTGGTAGCCCAGGGGGCGGATCCACAAAGCATTTAACGATTTCGACCTTGTTCGTATCTTTGCATTACTGACCTCGCCGAAGTGTATCAGGCTCATTTCGAGCGCAGTGGAACATTTTCTTCCTCCTGAAATATGAACCTGTATTGAGATTTCGCAGCAGTGCCAAGTCTTATTCCTTGCCATGAAGAAACGTTTCCAAACGAAATCTTAGCTTACCGACGTCGTAAAGTTTTGTGGCTCCGCCCCCTGGATTATAGGGCTAAGCGGTGCTCTAGATATAAGTGTATTATCAAATGGTGACACGTGATGCCTTTGTGAAAATAAATACGAGAATACCACTGATGGAATTATTCCTGATATTACGATGCATAACATTGATATTATATTTGAGAAAGTTTATGTGTATGTGGGGGGAGGGGGGGTCTATGAACTTGTGTTCTTACCCTTTATCCATTCCAAATAGTCTCTGAGTTTCCTTATTTCTGGTAAAATAAATACAAGTAGAAAATATTTCTTTATTCAGTATTTTGTATAAGCACCGCCTGCTGCCAGGACGGCGTCAAGCCTTCGAGGCATATATGATACCTGATCACACACTATCTGTTGGCAGGAAACATTTCGAAGTCCTTCCCATGCCTGAATAGCAGCAGTGACCACACTCTCCCTGGTTGGGTTGTCTATATCTGTCATATTACGCGTCATCATTCCCCACACGTTTTCTATGGAGTTCAGGTCCGGGGATCTGGCTGGATGTGGCAACACGTTGATCTCTGGGTGTTCATGAAGCCACCCTCTCACAGTCTGAGATGTATGAATCAGGCTGTTATCCTGGATGAGGTAAAATGAATCTGGCTCAGGAATAAGCATTGCCCTCACTGAAGGAAGCAAAACTTCCAGGATTTCGACATACTTTGAGCCATTGAATCTTCCAGGTCCTACATCAACCAGCTCCCCAACGCCCCCTGCATGTATCCATCCAAATAACCCAGCGCATACACGCCCACTTCTCCTGCTGCTGACCACATTATTTGTGCTATACCTAAGACAGACAGTAGAGGATTAGATATTATTGTATAGAATGTGCTTCATTGAAAAGAAAAAGAATCATGAAAATATTATAACAACAGACAGACACAATCATATAATCTTACAAACTAAAACACACCTTGTGTTTATAGAACGCCAGACATGTGAAGCACCATGACCAGCACTGCAGAATGTCTTTTCATCACAAAACACAACTTTGTCCCAGAAATCCTCCCCCTTGTCACAATATTGTAGTGCATAAGCCATTCTTTCCTCCATATGCCTCTCAGTTAAATGCGGTTTTGTAGAAGGGCGCCTTGATCGTAATCCCATTTCCCGGTGCCTGTTCCGTATTGTTTCAGACGTGCATTGCAGCTGAAGCTCATTTCTTACACTGCTTGCTGTTCGAAAAGGATTTTGTCGAATGGCCTCACCTACTGCCTGCAAGAGTTGTTGAAATACTTAAATTATATATATATATATATATATATATATATACGGTATATATATATATATATATGTTTCAAGCTCTCAGTGGGGATCGAACCCTCGACAGTCAGTACGATAGCCGAGGCTTAAACAACTACACCACGGCAGTTCGTGGTGTAGTTGATTAAGCCTCGGCTATAGTACTGACTGTCGAGGGTTCGATCCCCAATGAGAGCTTGAAACATTTAGTGGCTCACATGTATTTGTGATATGTACTCAATATATATATATGGTAGCAGGTCTTCATTTACATAATTAATACCCATATTATTTCATACCTCATCTTGATTCGGAGTTGTGGACCTAGGGCGGCCGGTCCGGGGTTGATTTTCAGTGTTGCCAGTCTCATAGTATCTTCTCACCCATACCGCCACTGTTGCCTTCGATACACCTATGCGTCTGGCGATTTCTGCATTTGATATCCCTTGAATGTGCAAAGCAACAATAGCACCACGCGTTTCCTGTGAGGTCTCCATGCCGAATGACCATAAAATGCAGGCTGGATTGCTAACGTCGACTTGGTTTCAGATATCGGTAATCCATGACTTGAGGGCTCAAATCACAATATGATAAGGAACAGATGTTTTGTGACATTTCAGACAGCCAGGCTTGCCAACTATACCGATGGTGATGGGCTGGTCTATCAGCGTGAGAACTGAGCGATCTCTACCATACCCATAGCTTACTCTGACTGTTCCTTTTACTTATATATTTTCTAGATCTCAAGTGACGGCGTCTCTTCCGTGGATTGACCTCCCAATCTACCAAGATTGGAAGCCAAAGCGTCACATTTTTCCTTTGCCCCTCAACTTTCTCTTCATAATTGCTGAGGGGCACAGGGCCCTGGGTTGGGCTTTGGTTTCCCGGGTGTTTCTGTACCCTCCTCAGCTCCCCACCATGGAGTGGCTTCGGTCACCCAGGCTTTATTGTGGTCGGCAGGGAGGGTTCTGTGGAGGCGCTCGGTTATGGCCTTGGCCTTGCTCGGGGCCTTGGGGCTGTTCGGCCAGGCAGCTTGGGGAACAGCAACAACAACAACTATACCGAAACTGCTCGAATCGTACCCCACTTTATGAAACTCAGCGTTCACAAGAGTAAGGTATAAAAGTAGGAGCATTGTCGCTAAGTACTAGTTGAAGGAATGAACGACGTGCACAAAACCGTCTAAATGCCAGCATAAATTCCTCACTAGACATATTGTCACATTCTAAGTGTACCGCGCGAGACGTTGCACAGATAAACAATAATATATATAGACCTTATCTTGCTCTCTCGTCTTCAATGCACTTGTGTAATCTAACCCTACAGATTGGAAAGGCTCGATATGTTTTACACGGCATTCAGGTAAAGGCAAACCTGGTCCAGTCACATAAGGTTTACCTTTTAGTCTCTGGCATATCACACACTTCCTTACTACGCATCGAGCTACTTGTCGAACTCTGGGTATCCACCATGTGAGATGCAATTTCGATATGATGTGATAGACCCCGTAGTGTTTTACTTCCTTATGTGCATGTATGACCAATAGGTCAGTAACGTGATGTCTTGCTGGCATAAGCATAGTATGATTTGTGTCGTCTGTTACACCCGACCACTTCAGGCGACCCTCACACCTGATGAGGTCATTATCTAGGTGCAACCTCAGTTGACGCACTAAGTTAGGCATAATTAACTTATTAGAGCTTTGCAAAGATTCTAATTCATTGGAAAAGTCTTCCGGTGAACCCATTTAATCAAAGTTACTTCAGCTGCTTTATATTAACAAGCATTAACCCTTATTTAGCGGGGTCGGACTTAAGTCCGATACGAAAAAATTGGACTAAATGGCGGGGTCGGACTTAAGTCCGTGGGCGTATTCCCGCCCTAATTTAGGTGGAAAGCGAAACTTGGTGGTCAGGCGGTGTACTACAAGGGCCCACCCACACATCCCCACTGCGTGACCGTGACTAAGTGACCCTCAGGCAGCCATAATGGAAGGTCAAGATTTGCCCGTGTTCGATTCGGTGGCCGCCATCCCTAGTGCGTCGCGCCACCCTACTAACCACGCCCGGCTTACCACCCAGGAACTAGATATCATGCTGAACTCTTCAGAACTTTCTAATAAGCTGTTGGATGAAACCGTCGAAGGTCTGGGTGAGAGTTTTGGTAGTGTGGATGACTCGGAAGACGAAAATAACCCGATCATAGGCTTTCACCCCAAGCATAATTTGCGTGGGGTGGATGTTGTGGTTGATATTGGACAGACCCTTGAGCAAATTGGAGACGTTCCTGACGAAGAACATACTGGTGTGGGTGTTGGTAAGTACAATTTATATTTTATAATTGCTTGAAAATGTGATTGCAAGCATTTTATCACCTTACGAGCGGCTGGTGGAGTATATTTCACTGTGCCGCCCAGCGGATTTTTTTTTTTACCCTAAATGGGGTTGTTCCGTGCTCTTTTTCATGCATAAACAAGACCCAGAGCGTAATACAAGTATGTATCCTGAAAGTGCGTAAATTGAGCTTTCCAATGACACCCGAACCATCCTTTTACGATCACTGGTTGTCTTTCAACGATCGTAAAACACGAGTGAAAAAACCCTAAAATACGGTAATTTCCTTATATAATTCCCTGTGTGGCGAGCGGTCTTGAGGTAATTTATGCTCCTTATCACCGCTCCGCTCTCTCTCTCAGAGCACATTACGTCCTCAAAATTGCACTCTACAAGAAATTTCCTTTGCATTTTATAGCGTATTATTTGTAGGCCGTTCGGTAAATTTCTTACGGTAATACAAACAACGAAAGATTGAATATTTGTGCTTGGCATTATATGATTGTGGGGAACAGATGTAGGCCTACCGTATATATTATGTTTTCATATATATGATACATGTGTAACATTTTTATATTATCACGACTCTCTCTCTCTCTCTCTCTCTGTCTCACTCTCTTTGTTTGTACTCCTTTGTACTCTCTTTGTCTGATGTAGGCCAGGGCACGCCCCTAACTAATCTCTTCCCTCTCAGGGGAAATCACACCTAGCAGATGTTTTTGACTTCCCCTCTCTCTCTGTCATTCTCTTCCTCTCTGGGTCTACATATACTGCATTTGACATTGAAATTGCTTGAGAGTTTGATTGCAAGCATTTTATAGCGTATTATTTGCAGGCGTTCGGTAAATTTCTCACGATAACCAGGGTGTATGGTACATTTCTCACGATAATACAAGCAACAACGAAGCTTGGCGAAGATTGTGGTCTACAATATACCTTTTTATAATTGCATGTGACCTTGTAATTGCTTGAAAGTTTGATTGCAAGCATTTTATAGCGTATTATTTTCAGGCGTTCAATAAATTTGATAAATATATCAAAATAAGTCCTGTGGGACTATGAAATAGCTATTATTGGACAAGGACAATATTGTGTTCATCCCTCCACTGGAACATCAACAACAATGTCAACATCGTATCACCGTCGGCAATCGTAAGATTCAGAGTCGTAAAGATTCCAGGACGAGCTCAATAGAAAATGAATGAATGAAATGAATGAGTGTGCAGTACTGCCAATACGTATAGCGACTTCCGCTAGATCTAGAGACCTTTACTTCGATCTAGCAGCAATGACTTACACTAGCGGTTTTGTTTTGAAATTTCAGAACAATTTCGAAGTGATATTATATGGATTTTGCCAATTCATATTTCTAGTGGTATTTATCATGTCTTTCATCTAACAATATATGCTAGCGGATTTAACTTCAATTGGTAACCCTCCCGCTCGAGTCGGCTCCAAGAAAATCGATAATGGTGGCACTTTAGTAAACAGGTGATAAACAAAACCGCATGCGTATCGGTTTGGTGTATCGGTATTATGGTAAGTTGGCTACCTACTATTGTTTATACGATATAGTAAGTAATGATAAGTAAATTATTATATATTATATATAAAACAAAAACAAAATGCCTGCAAAGCAAGCGAAACAGAGAGAGAGAGAGAGAATGCAGAAACTGAACTGAAGAAAGAGTGAAAAAGATATAATAATACAGAAATATTACAAGCAAATAAATGAAATAGAGGGATTAGTTAGAGAAAATAATAATGAGAAATACATAATTATACGGATGAGGAAGAGAGAAAGGGATCACAAGAGAGGGAAAGCGAGCGAGCCAGAGAGACAGACAGACAGACAGGAGTGAGAGAGATTAGAGAAAATAATAATGAGAATTACATATACGGATGAGGAAGAGAGAGAGAGACAGAGCGCGAGAGAGAGGGAAAGCGAGCGAGCCAGAGAGAGAGAGAGAGAGAGAGACAGACAGACAGACAGGAGTGAGAGAGAGAGAAAGAAAGAGAGAGAGAGAATACAGAAATAAGGAGAAATAAGAGAAAAATAAGACCGATTACCGAAGGAATAGTAGACGAGCGAGAGGCCGAAGTCAGGCCAAAGCGAACGCAACCGAACGCGCCCGGGAAATAGACCAAAAAGTACCTCCTCTTCCTCACCTCTTTCCACCCTCCACACTCATTCATAACATCCATTCATAGACTTATATGGGGAGACGAAGAGTTGCTCTTTCCAAAAATGATAGTTTCGTTCGCATTGGAGCCATAGTAACGGCGCTAGGGCGAGTGAAATTGAGCGAATATTTCGGGATTATGACCGCTGAGCGGTACAGTGTAAAATACCTTACCACCCGCTAAATAAGGGTTAATGATGTGACCCTTATTGCAGAGTTGGCCTGTTACTTTAACCTTGATGTTGGATACAAACCTCAACACCCAAGCTACAACTCTGACTAATTTATTATTGTCACCGAATCTTGCCCACTCTATTACTGGATCTGTTGGCTCATTTGGTTGGGCTGTAACTGTCACTGTTTCCAGTGGCAGGAGTCCCTCACCAACAGCTTGCCATATTGTCCATTCATTCTCATGAAGCAGCCAATTTGGACCATGCCACCACAATTCGGACTTAACCCACTGAACCCCAGCTATTTAATAATAAATGTACACCCCAGGACCAGCAGGTTGTACAAAAAAAAAATCCAGAAAACACCAGGAATGGGTTACAAATGAAGGAAAACCCACAAAAAAACGATCCCCTAGGTCATTAAAGGGTCCTACGGTGCGCCCGAAAGTCGGAATTAACATGGGGAAATGGGTAGGCAAAAACAGGCAAAAACATGTTTTTGCGCGCTCACACCCATGCGGTTGGCATCGGCATTGTTGCGTGGGATATTTACATTGTTTCCATACAAATCTGAGCCATCTAGGTGCCATAGGACCGGAGTAATTAACCAGGACGCACCTTATGCGTCCCTGGTGTTTAGCATTACATACATTACGGACGCAAACGCTGAGTCACTGGGGTTCTATGGGTTAACTGGTTAGCCGTTATACCCCTAGTTATGAGATCAATAGGGTTGTCTTTTGTATTGACATAGTGATACGCAACGTCTGGCAATAGGGCCCTAATCTCATATACCCTATTTCGCACATAAACTGGTAGAGACTTCTTGCTATGTACCCAGTTGAGTGCTACTTGACTATCGCACCATACATGAACGGCTTCAATATTCAACTCGCTTTCGTACGCTGCGCGTACATGTTGCACCAGACGTGCTAATAGCAGCATGGCAGTCAATTCCATTTTAGGGATAGTTACTTTCTTGACCGGTGCTACCTTGGCCCGGGCTGTAACTAAATGCGCCCCAAATGAAGTAACGACATAAATGGCTACCCCATATGCCGTGGTGCTAGCATCATAAAACGTATGTAATGTAACGTCACCAAATGCTGCCACTTTATGTGGTAGCTGTTTAGTACATAGGATATCATACTCTTTCAACAATAATGTCCCTTGATCATTCAAGCACTCGGGAAAACTGTCATCCCATCCTACGTTTCGTCTCCAAACTTCCTGCATCAGAATCCTAGTTCTTATGGTAACGGGTAATGCTAGACCCAAAGAATAAAAACAAATCGAAACTTTGCTCAATAGACTTCTCTTCGAGTGCGTTCCTGTCTGCTGAACAAAATACTTTGTTTGAAAGGTTAGAATGTCTTGTTTTGGTTGCCAGATCATCCCCACATTTCTGATCTTTTTCTGGTTATGAGATTCCGTACCGTCCATCTGAATTAAACTCTGAAGATTTTCAATGATAATAACCCACTCGCGGAGAATTAAATGAGATTCTGTGAACAATCTACGTGCTTGCCAGTAGGTATGTAATAATTCATCCTGACTATCGCTAGAACCCTACAAATTGTCTATATTCAACCCGTGAGATAGTTTATTAGTATCCTCATGAGTATCTGACAGATGTTTCTTAATTGTGGCATTTAAAAAAAATTGCGAGCATGTAGCACCAAAGAGTACGACCCGAAAACGGTAGATCACGACCGGACTTCCTTAGTCACTAATGTTTTCGAACCAAAGAAAGCGTGTGACATCTCTATCTTCCTCCTGCAATTTGACCATCAAGAAGGCTTTCTCAATATCACTGGTAAAAGCATATTGCCCCAGTCTAAATCGCAATAGGTGTTGAGACAAATCCGACACCATGGACGGACCAGTCAGTAAGCAATCATTTAGACTGGGCTGTTGACCTTGGTGGGCCGAGCAGTCATACACCACCCGTATTGGTGTGGTGGCACTGTCTTTTCTCACCCCATGATGGGCTAGGTAATGAACCCTACCCTTCCTAATTGTTTCACATCCTTTCACATCGACTCGTTCTATGAAGCCTCGGTCTAAGTAGTTCCAAAATACATCATCATACGCCTGGCGCGTGCTCGGTTCATGTGTTAATTTACGCTGTAATGCGCGCAATCGACCCAATACCAATCCATAATTTGTTGGCAGGCTCATCTCACTATCTTTCCAGGGAAGACTAACCTTGTATTGTTTTTCTGTGGCACAATAGCTCACAGACTCCTCAAATTTCATTATCGCAATTTCCGAGCCATAATAAGTCTCCACAGGATTAATGCCTATGTGATCTAATTTCCACAGTCATTCCAGGTCAAACTCGGCAGTCATTTTAGGGTCACTAGGTTTGGAATCTTCCCTTCCTAACTCCTCTGCCGCGGTTACATTCACCCATAGTATAGAGACCGTGTTGACCAGGATGTTTGACTGTGTGATACGTACCTTTCCGCTCAGGGAATAGCCAAATTTCGTGGGGATTAGAATTACACCACACATTCTTTTAAATCCAGGGTATACTACATCATAATAGTTATCAACACCAAGTAGAACATGCACCTAACTTTGATATACCATGGGGTCTGACAAGTTAACCCCTTTGCTACGTAATGTGTGTTCCACCTTCTTCACTCCTACAGATACATATTCTGGTAGGGTGTCTACTACGATACATGTCATAAAGTACCTTTGTTTACGGTATAAATAGGAAATCTCCGCTATTTCGTAGTCTTGTTTGTCAGTAACCCCTGTAAAGCCCTGCAGACGAAGAGTCTCAGTCCCTACGATTCGGTGCTTAAGTCCCATTAATATGGACCTTTTTATAAAGGACCGTTGAGACCCCTGATCAAGAAGCACCCAACAAACTTTGTTACTGTCATTGCCTTCCATGGGAATCCTTATAGAGGGCAATATAGTGGTGTCTTTCGTACTACTTAATGTCAAAGTTGTAGTACCATCTGGTTTGTCATCTTTGCCTTTGGCAACTGTAGTACACAACTTGTCGAAGTGATGTCCTTTACAGTGACGACAGGGCCTTAAGTACGTAGCAGTACATTGCCCTTTCTTACCATGTTCTCTACTCAGACAACCCGCACATAGCTTCACCTTTTCACTTGTGCTAAATTTAACTTATTTGTTGGGTATTTTACACAGAAACTCCATGTATGCTTGTTATTGTTGCAAAGTTTACCTAAAGTCTGTGCAGGTTTCTTGTATGTACCGTCTTTCTTTCCCTTGGTCCCCACCGTCATACTTACAGTCCCCTTCATTTCGACATTCCCACCCCCTCCCAACACATTCATTCTCCCATTGTTCAACTGTAAATTACTAATTTCTTTACTGAACTGAGTTTTAAACTCCCTCAGATCAAATGATCTGCCTTCGAGTATTGCAAAAGGAAGCTTCTGTCTTAGTATAATAACTATCATTTCCTGTGAGGTCAGCCCTAGGGTGTCTAGTGATCGAGTATGGCATTCCATGTCTGCTCTAAATTTTGCTAATTCATCAACCTAGTATTTTGGTTCTGTCAGATTTAACAAGGCGACGACATGGGCCATTTCAATTGTTCCCAATCCCCGTATGTTGAGTGTAACAATTGTACTGCCTCAAGATAACTATCACCTACTACCGCGAAACCCTCTATTAGATGTAAGGCCTCTCCTTCCATTTGTCCTTTCAGGTAATGAAATTTCCGGACATTATCCAAAGTGGATTCATGTACGGTAGATCTAAATACATCCCAAAATGCTAACCACACTGTCAAATTACCCCCAAATGTAGATAGATTGAGCTTTGGGAGCTGCACAGTATGTTTTGGATCAACCCTTCTTTGGGCATCGTTATCGCCTCCCTTCTTGTTCACGACAGCGCGCTGTAACAAGTGATCGCTTTGAAGACTGTTTCATCATTTAGGGTGCGATTTTCACACTCTGCTACTATCTCATCATCCTCTGTCATGCTTGCCACAATCACCTCACTTAGAGCCTCGGCCTGTTACTCTTTCTATTAACTTTTGCAACATTCACAGACTTTCCTCTAATTTTCCCTCTGTTGAACACCATCTCTCCTCCAAACCTGATTTGCATTTCCTCACCGAAACTCAGGTGTCTGAAGCAACTGCCAGCAGCCCCTTCTCTGTATCATCCTACTTTCTCAATCCTAGTTTCAAAGCCAAAGGCGGATGTTGCGCATATGTGCACAACAAACTCACTTGCTCTCATGTTCCCGATTTGGACTCCTCTGAATTCTCAACTTGATGGATCAAACTTTCCTGTCATTCTCTTACTAAATATTTCTATGCTGTCTATCTTTCCCCTAACTCTACCAACTTTCTCAAATTCTTTGACTTGTTACGACCTGGCACTCGGGTACACAAGGGCTCTCAATCAGGACTCTAATACGGCTCGCTGCCACAACGGAAACACACGATCCCAACCCCTGAGTACTGCCAGCCGAACAAAAAACACCAATACCCTCCAGAGTTCAATCTGCTATAACGGGGTATACAAGAACTCGGTACTAATGTTCAACAACAGACTAATAAAGAGACAGGAATTCTCTAGTCTGGTCAACAATCAAACAAAGAAGTAAGAAACAACAACACCAAAGAATAGTGTTGGCCGAAGCCGAAGTAATCCACCCTTGACTAAGAACTTAAGAAGTCCTCCACCCTCTACTTCGGATCGGCACTATTACGTTACGTTAATTAATAGTCCTTAAGCATCGAGCAAGGAATCTTCTGAAAAAAGTTAGATGCTTCTCGGATGCTCGTAAGAAGTACGTATCGGATTTTGAACAGTAATTCAATAAGAAAAACACTGGCAATTAAATACTATTACAGGTTTAAATTGGCATAAGAATAATTAAAAGAATATGCAATAGTAAATGGCAAACATTAAAAAGAAGTACTCCGCAAATGCAACGGCAATAGCCTACTCGGATTGTGCTCGTGGGCCACTAATCACTAAAGTAGCCAAGCTTGCAACACATGAAATCAATAGTGCATAAACAATATCATACATAGGAAAGCTTCAATACTATTCTGTATCTACTAATCGAGTAAAGTCTAGCTGGGGTACTGTGGGCAAAAGGTAGCAGTGACTGAGCAAAAACGGCTCGTAGCCTAGCGAAGTCCTCACAACTGTTTAAAGTATTACGTTAACACTAACAAGTGCACTTTGAGAAATCCAGATCCCTTGTATCTGGTTTTCTCCCGGCTCCTTGACAAAGTAAAAACAAGCTGTTAATAAAATACAGGGTGGTTAGGCTCTTGCCCTCACGCACTGTAAATTATTAACTCAACACAGTCAGCCGCGAAGACAACCTAGGCTTCACTGAACCGAAACGAGTATGCAGGTTTATCGCTTAACCACTGCATCAAACAACAACTCGTAACACAGAAAAGCCTTACCCCAGTCTAGCATTACCTAGACTAGCAGAAACCAGGAATAATAATAATAACACACAGGGAAATGCATAGACAAGTGCAACAAACATAAATCAATCCTATTCTAAGTTAACCCTTCCAAAATAGGCTATCTAATAGGCATGTATCTCATGAGAACTCAAGCGATAATACGTTGGCTGACTAGCTCTGCACCAACGGGACCATGGAAGTTAAAAAGGGTAGGGAAAAGAGGAGATAAGAATGTAAGGTAGTAGAGAAAGTTCACATCAGTCAGAAGAATATATATAGTTAGCAAGGGAAATGAGAAGTCGCTCTGCCTAATGAGTTCTGATCAAAAAATGGCTAGACTTCCCTTTTTATACTCGGCCCTCTAGTGAGCCCAACGTGAACTACTAAGGACCGCCCACTGACAATCATTACGTAATTTCTCTCTCTCCTCTGGGATAGACAAAGGCTTTCCTAGCACTGAGGGATGGGGGGAGGGGGGGGGGAGTGCTAGTGAGTTAGGCCCACCTCCCGCATGGCGCACCCACTGACCCCCAACTGTGGCTGCCGCTTCTCCCATCATTACAAATAAGTTTTACACACAATACTTATAACTAATGATATAAAATAGAACTCGTTGACTCAGATGAAAACAAAATACATATTCATATTACTTATAGTACAACGGCTCACATGAACTAAGTTAGGAAACTCTACATAGACTACAGCCAAAGTTCCTGCCCTGACGATCCTAGCGAGAGTGGGGCATGACTAGGCGTTCTGTACAGCATGCTCA
Organism: Paralithodes platypus; assembly: GCA_032716605.1. NCBI lineage: Eukaryota > Metazoa > Arthropoda > Malacostraca > Decapoda > Lithodidae > Paralithodes > Paralithodes platypus. Next base: position 55,273,334 of record CM064523.1, on the reverse strand, counting down.
CACTGGACATGCGTCACACCTCCCCCAAGATTTTACTTGCTCAACCCTGAGCTAAAATCTGACAAACACAGAACCCCATCAAGCCCCTCACACCCAGCGACCCAGCGACCGCATGGCACTAAAACAAAGCTGAGTTTATCACCAAAACGCATCTTATTATTAACCAAAAATTCACATTTTATAACTCCTCCCAACAATAGCAAAAAGACACAATATCATGCTCCAGAGCGAGCTTACAGCAGCTCAGCCGTTTGATAGTTTGTGGACTACTCAAACTCTATAGGCTATGACAAACTTATACGATTACCTATATCAAAAGAAAGAGTTTTTTATATGATTTTTATATTTTAATATGTTTTTCCCGGCTGCACTATAAGGGCAGCCTATTTTCCTCCACTCAAACCCACACACCTGTGATAGCCTACGACTGATCATCCACCCTTGATAAACAATCCGCGATCACATTGTCACATCCAGCAATATGACGGATGTCCAGGTTATACTCCTGCAACATCAAAGACCACCTGGTCAGTCTCATATTGTGATTGTGAAATTGATTCAGGAATCTCAAAGGGTGATGATCAGTGTAGATAACCACGACTGGGCCATAGGCTGGAACATACACCTCGAAGTGCCTGAGCGACAGCACAATCGCCAGTAATTCCTTTTCTATTGTAGAATAGTTCTTTTGTGCAGCATTGAACTTCTTAGAAAAGAAACTTACTGGGTGTTCCACACCTTCATTGTCTGTCTGTAGCAAGACGGCACCAGCCCCTACACCACTAGCATCTGTTGCCAGCTGAAAAGGCCTGTTAAAGTCTGGGGCCCTGAGTATCGGGTGAGTACATAGCAAATGTTTCACCAAAGTGAAAGCCTTTTCACACTCAGGTGCCCACAAAAACTTTTTGTCTTTAGATAACAAATCTGTGAGAGGTGCCAACACCGTTGAGTAACCTTTTATGAAGCGTCTGTAGTAGCCTATCATACCCAAGAATCTCATAATCTGCTTCTTGGTTGTTGGGTGCGGAAATTTATTGATAGCCTGTACCTTGTTCTGAGGAGGGCACACCTGTCCCCTTCCCACTACAAACCCAAGGTACTGCACAGTGGCTTTTACGAAGTCACACTTTGCCAAATTTACTACCAGACCTGCTTCACTAAGTTTCCGGAACAAGGTCTCAAGGTGCTCACAATGGCTCTCAAAGTCGTCATCATAAATGATTACATCGTCCAAATATACGGTGCAATTTGGAATGTCCTTTACAATTTCATTCATCAGGTTCTGAAACGTTGCTGGTGCATTCTTAAGCCCGTAAGGCATAACATTGCACCGGTAGGTACTCCCGTCCACAACAAAACCACATACCTCTTTAGCACGCTCGGACAAAGGTACTTGCCAGTAACCTTTTACTAAATCTACTTTAGACAAAAAACGAGCATTACCAATTTTGTCAACACTATCATCAACCCGAGGAAGAGGATATGGGTTAGTTGGAGTCAAACCGTTTAACCTACGGAAATCAATACAAAAGCGTACCTTGCCATCTGGCTTAGGCTGCAGTGTTACAGGGGAAGTCCACTTAACTGTGCCTTTCTCTATCAACCCTCTACCGAGCATATACTCCAACTCATCCCTCAGAGCTGGTAGTTTTATGGGGGGCACACGGTACGGGATTGACTTAAAGGGTAGATGGTCCCCCACGTCAACATCATGCATAGCCTGAGTAGTGAGGCCTGGGTGTTCAGCAAATACAGTGGGGTATGAACCGAACAACTGACGGATAGCATCAAACTGCGGCTCAGGCAAATGAGCTATAGCCTCGTCAGCCCTTAGGCTCGAGTTCCCCGCCCACTGATCCGCTGAAACATGTTGATCCCAGCTATCCTCCTCTGAAGCTTGACTGTCCCCCTCTCCTTCTCCACCACGGCCGCAACAAGCCAACACAGGGACAGTGAGAGGCTCAGAGGGGCGCCTCACATACTCTTTAATAAGGTTCACGTGACATAACTGGTTCTTTTTCCTCCTGTCTGGAGTGGCAACAAGGTAATCTAAGTCTGAAATTTTTTCTACAATTTTATAAGGTCCAGTGTACTTCGCAGAGAGGGGGTTACCAACCAAAGGCAACAAAATTAATACCTCTTGTCCTACAGTGAACTTCCGGAGCCTCACTTTGCGATCATACCTGTCCTTCATCAAAGCTTGTGATTCTGTCAAATTTCTACCTGCCATCTCCAGACTCTTAAGCATGCGCTCACGGCTTTCAAGCACATACTTTAATAATGGACAAGGCTGCACAGTCCCCTCCCAAATTTCTTTCAGCATGTTAAGGGGGCCCCTGACACGGTGTCCAAAAATCAGCTCGTTTGGACTAAATCCCAGGCTCTCACCAGGTACCTCCCGAGCAGCAAACAGCACATAAGGCAATCCAAGATCCCAATCCATACCGTTGTCAGCACAATAACACCTGAGCATGCTTTTAAGTGTAGCATGCCACCGCTCAAGCACCCCTTGACTCTCAGGGTGATACGCTGACGATACTACTGCTCGTATCCCATGCTGTTGCATTGTTTGCTTGAACATGTTGGAGGTGAAATTAGATCCCTGATCAGACTGAATCTCCTCCGGGTACCCGTACCTTGAGAAGTACCACAACAAGTTACTGACTACCGTCTTAGCCATTCCATTTTTCATAGGGTATGCATCGGGGTATCTAGTGGCAACATCCATTATGGTTAACAAAAATTTATTTCCCGCCTTAGTGGGAGGGAGTGGACCAACCATGTCAACAATAATTTTACTAAAGGGTGGCCCAATCACAGGAATAGGGTGTAACGGAGCCTTAGGAATAACTTGGTTCGGTTTCCCGACACGTTGACAAATATCACAGGAGTTTATCCATGACTGCACATGAGACTTCATCCCCGGCCACCAAAACAATTTCCCCAAAGCCGCCACCGTTTTTCTCACCCCTAGATGTCCTGCCAGTGGTGTGTCATGCGCCAACCTCAGTAGGCTATCCCTGCACTCCCGTGGCACCACCAACTGGTCCACTACTCCGGACCCCTTTTGCCAACTACGTTTAGGGTCTTGAAAACGCCTATAAAGGATGCCTTCTAAATAAAAAAATCTCCTGGCTGTGCATCGCCGTCCTCGTCGAGCTCTACAGCTCCATTAGCACACGTTTGGAGCTCAGGGTCCTCTAGTTGCAACCGACTTATATCTGAGGGTGCCAAGCGATCTAACTGCTCCCGGAGCAATGCATGACCTTCCCCGATACTGGGCTGCTCCCTCTGTCTCTCTCGATGTACATAACGTTGCTGTCGTGGAGACTCGTCATGCCCAGCCTCGTCACTCTCGATGACAGGCCCAGGGGCTACTCCAGAATTAAGTAATGGTGCTAATACTGAATCACCCAGGAGAGCCGCCGAGTCAAAACTCTTAAAACCAACTCCAGCTTTAGCCTCCTCCTGTTGATCGTTCCTCCGCTGGTCTGAAGGCGGAGGACTAGGCTGTGACACTTTAGCTGCCCGAGCTCGGGTGACAACACACGCCATGGGTTGTGTCTGGCACCGCTCGACCCACTCTTGCTCTTCCCTACTCACGTCGGCCGGCCTCTCGGCAACGACTAAGGGTAGAACCTCGGAAGCGGGCATTGCAAAGTCGTTGCCGAGAAGAAGGTCGACGCCCTCCACTGGCAGTTTCTCCACAATCCCGACATCCAATTCACGTGCCACACCATCCACCTCCAACTCCAACCGCACCAGCGGGTATGACCGAGTTGCATTAATACCCTGCACCACTACCACCCGAGCCGCGTTTATAGGGTAGCCAGTCAAGTTTTTCATCAGAGTCTGGGAAGCACCTGTATCACGCAAGACCTCTACTCCATGCTTGCGCCCCGCCCACATCACGCAACCCCGCCCTCTATGGTCGCAAAAAACATCCTGAGCAGGGTTCGAGCCTCCCAGGTGCTTCTGCATTGGCTGTGCCTCAGCCTCTGACGAACTGCCCCAGGCAAACTCAGATGACTTCGGAGACACACCAATGTTGCAGGCCAAAGACACAGCTGCTGTAGGTGGTTTGCTAGGACAGACTCTTGCAAAGTGCCCCTTTTTATGACAATGATAACACTCCACCTCCCCTTTGGGCTTCCCTTGGTACTGGGAAGGGCCCGGCCCCTTCTTAAATGGGACGGTGCTAGTCTTGTGGTCAGTCTTGGTATCATGGCTCTTGTACTTGTTTGCATAAGGTATATCACTAACTCGGGGGGGTGGGGCGTCACGCCCCTTGTTACCTGCCTCACTACGCTGGGCAGACCCGCACCCACGAATTAGTGATAGCCGGAGGTCAGCCATCTCAGCTGCCTCCTGTAGAGTTTTTGGGTTCTTTTCTTTAATAGTTAAAGTCATTTCTGCACCAGTACACTTATAAAACTGCTCGAGCAGAAACAGCTCAGTCAACTGTTCGGGCGTCTCAGCTTTCTCAGAACGTGTCCAGTTTTTAAGTGCATCTTTTAAGTCCCGGGCATGTTCAAGAAAGGTCACCTCCCTAGTCTTTGTAACACCCCGAAACTTCAATCGATATGTTTCCGGTTGCAACTCGTATGCCCGTAGGACAGCTCTCTTCAATTCTGGGTAGTCAATGCAAGACTCTAAAGGCAGTGCATCATAAGCCTTCAGACCCTTACCCGTAAGTCTTGAGGAGACTAGAGCTGCCCACTTCTCTTCAGGCCAATTATGCTCCCTACATTTCTTCTCAAAACGATTAAAAAATTCTGTGACTTCAGTTTCACTAAATACCGGCACCAATTTGACTAATTGGGCCAAGGACTGTTCTCTTACTTGGCCCTCACGGCCCATCCAAGTCCCTGTCGACTCTGCACGAGACTTATCTAAATCTAATTTAGCACAATATTTCTCCGAGTCGTACTTAAGCTCAGCCTCATGCCTCCTAACCTCAATCTCATGCCTCCTCGTCTCATCCTCCTGCCTCCTGGTCTCATTTTCATGCCTCCTGGTCTCATCCTCCTGCTTCCTAGCCTCAATCTTAGCAAGCTCAAGTCTAAATACCATATCTGGAGACAGACAGGAAGAGGGAGCTGCCACTACTGAAGGAGGGGGGGCAAAAACTGGGGAACCACCATGTGCACCACCCGAGGGCACTCCAATCTGCCAATTCTCATCCCTCTGTGGGAGAGTGCTAACCTCCGGTAACTGAGTGGACGGCACTGTGGGAGTCGAGTGAGAGGGGATCTGGGGAGGAACCCCCCCAAACGCCCTCTCCTCCGAAACCCCATGTCGCCCACGCAACACCCAGGAAATCAGCTCCCCCTTGGACATCCCTACTACATTGGAAATTCCCAAAACCTTGGCTATCAGGTGCAAGCCACAAACATCCACCCCAGTCAGCCTCTCCTCCGTCACGTGGTACCGCTTACTCACAAAAACTCTAGCATCCTCCTCACTGGTTACTAACGGCACACCTTCAAATGGCATCTCTCGCTCATCGTCAGTGCTAATGCACGACATACTGAAGTCCACAAAAAAATTCTCGAGACAAAAGTGTTTAACTTCCTATGCAAGCACTAATTACTAAATTAACTGGAGTCTCTTAAATGCTTTACTAATTGCCATACAAAAACAAATATTCTTCAATATGCACGCTAAAATACAAACAAACAAATGTTGTACAACTCTGCAAAAATTTATACTGTTCACAAAATCCTAAGCAAGGTCGCCATTTGTTACGACCTGGCACTCGGGTACACAAGGGCTCTCAATCAGGACTCTAATACGGCTCGCTGCCACAACGGAAACACACGATCCCAACCCCTGAGTACTGCCAGCCGAACAAAAAACACCAATACCCTCCAGAGTTCAATCTGCTATAACGGGGTATACAAGAACTCGGTACTAATGTTCAACAACAGACTAATAAAGAGACAGGAATTCTCTAGTCTGGTCAACAATCAAACAAAGAAGTAAGAAACAACAACACCAAAGAATAGTGTTGGCCGAAGCCGAAGTAATCCACCCTTGACTAAGAACTTAAGAAGTCCTCCACCCTCTACTTCGGATCGGCACTATTACGTTACGTTAATTAATAGTCCTTAAGCATCGAGCAAGGAATCTTCTGAAAAAAGTTAGATGCTTCTCGGATGCTCGTAAGAAGTACGTATCGGATTTTGAACAGTAATTCAATAAGAAAAACACTGGCAATTAAATACTATTACAGGTTTAAATTGGCATAAGAATAATTAAAAGAATATGCAATAGTAAATGGCAAACATTAAAAAGAAGTACTCCGCAAATGCAACGGCAATAGCCTACTCGGATTGTGCTCGTGGGCCACTAATCACTAAAGTAGCCAAGCTTGCAACACATGAAATCAATAGTGCATAAACAATATCATACATAAGGAAAGCTTCAATACTATTCTGTATCTACTAATCGAGTAAAGTCTAGCTGGGGTACTGTGGGCAAAAGGTAGCAGTGACTGAGCAAAAACGGCTCGTAGCCTAGCGAAGTCCTCACAACTGTTTAAAGTATTACGTTAACACTAACAAGTGCACTTTGAGAAATCCAGATCCCTTGTATCTGGTTTTCTCCCGGCTCCTTGACAAAGTAAAAACAAGCTGTTAATAAAATACAGGGTGGTTAGGCTCTTGCCCTCACGCACTGTAAATTATTAACTCAACACAGTCAGCCGCGAAGACAACCTAGGCTTCACTGAACCGAAACGAGTATGCAGGTTTATCGCTTAACCACTGCATCAAACAACAACTCGTAACACAGAAAAGCCTTACCCCAGTCTAGCATTACCTAGACTAGCAGAAACCAGGAATAATAATAATAACACACAGGGAAATGCATAGACAAGTGCAACAAACATAAATCAATCCTATTCTAAGTTAACCCTTCCAAAATAGGCTATCTAATAGGCATGTATCTCATGAGAACTCAAGCGATAATACGTTGGCTGACTAGCTCTGCACCAACGGGACCATGGAAGTTAAAAAGGGTAGGGAAAAGAGGAGATAAGAATGTAAGGTAGTAGAGAAAGTTCACATCAGTCAGAAGAATATATATAGTTAGCAAGGGAAATGAGAAGTCGCTCTGCCTAATGAGTTCTGATCAAAAAATGGCTAGACTTCCCTTTTTATACTCGGCCCTCTAGTGAGCCCAACGTGAACTACTAAGGACCGCCCACTGACAATCATTACGTAATTTCTCTCTCTCCTCTGGGATAGACAAAGGCTTTCCTAGCACTGAGGGGGGGGGGGGGGGGGAGTGCTAGTGAGTTAGGCCCACCTCCCGCATGGCGCACCCACTGACCCCCAACTGTGGCTGCCGCTTCTCCCATCATTACAAATAAGTTTTACACACAATACTTATAACTAATGATATAAAATAGAACTCGTTGACTCAGATGAAAACAAAATACATATTCATATTACTTATAGTACAACGGCTCACATGAACTAAGTTAGGAAACTCTACATAGACTACAGCCAAAGTTCCTGCCCTGACGATCCTAGCGAGAGTGGGGCATGACTAGGCGTTCTGTACAGCATGCTCACACTGGACATGCGTCACAGACTATCTAAACTTTACAGTGGAACACATTCTATCCATTTCTTCTTTCTCAGAAATCTCCATCTCAGGAGATTTCAACTTTCACCACTGCCAATGGCTCTCCTCTCACACTACTGACCCACCTGGTGAACAAGCCTACGTCTTTTCTATCCTAAATTACTTAGAGCAGTTAGTTCAGCAACCCACCTGTATCCCGGATTGCCTCGAAGATCGGCCCAACATTTTTTACTTGTTTCTAACTTCTAACCCTCCTTCTTATACTGTCGAGCTTTTCTCTCCTTTGGGTTCCTCCGACCATAAACTTATCTCTGTCACCTGTCCTATCTCTCCAGTACGGCCACCCGATCCTCCTAGCCAGCGGCGCTTGTGGCACTTTGGCACTGCTGACTGGGAAGCTCTCCGGCAGTACATCTTTGATTTCCCATTGAATGATTTCTGCTTCCGTGGCCGGGGACCCTCTGAGAGTGCTGAACGCATTACCGAGGTAATCCTATCGGGCATGGAAGCATACATTCCATTCTCTTTCTCTCAGACTAATGCTAACAAATCTTGGTCTACTCACGCCTGTTCTACTGCTGTCCGCAATAAGGAGGAAGCATTCAAACAGTACCGACGCCTTAAAACTCAAGACTCTCATTCTTCCTATGTTTCTGCCCGGAATCAAGCCAAATCTGTTTTTTGACTTGCCAAACACTCTTTCATCAATAATAAATGCACTGAACTATCCAACTCTAGCTCTTCCCAAGCTTTCTGGCATCTAGCCAAAAACCTCTCCAACAATTTCTCTTCCTCGTCTTTCTCTCCTCTTTCCCACACTGATGGCACAACCATCACTTCACCTTGGATGATTCCGGTACTATTCCTCCCTCTCCACCCTCCTCTCTCTTACTTATGCCTAATATCCTAATCTCTTCTAAAGATGTACTTTCTACCCTCTCTGGGCTTAGTACTAAGAAGGCATACGGTCCGGACGGTGTTCCTCCTGTTGTACTCAAAAACTGTGCTTCTGTGCTGACTCCCTGCCTAGGCAAACTCTTTCATCTCTGTCTATCCTCTAACGTCTTCCCTTCATGCTGGAAGTTTGCTCTCATTCAACCTGTCCCAAAGAAGGGTGACCGCTCTCATCCCTCCAACTATCGTCCAATTGCTCTCATCTCTTGTATTTCTAAAGTTTTTGAAACTATTCTGGCTTCCAAATTTCTTAAGCATTTCTCTTCTCATAATCTGCTCTCAGATCGCCAGTATGTCTTCCTACTGGTGATCTTCTTTCATATCTTACTAACTCTTGGTCATCTTCCTTTCGGGACTTCGGTGAGACTTTTTCTATTGCACTAGACATATCGACAGCCTTCGATAGAGTCTGGCACATATCTTTAATTTCTAAACTACCCTTTCTATCACTCCATCTGTGCCTTTGTCTCTAATTTCCTCTCCGGCCGTTCCATAGCTGCGGTTGTGGACGGCCATCACTCACTTCATCACCCTATAAACTCCGGTGTTCCTCAGGGCTCTGTCCTATCTCCTATTCTCTTTCTAATTTTTATAAATTATCTTCTCAACTGTATCTCAATTCCCATCCATTCATACGCAGACGACTCAACCTTACACTACTCCATTAGTTTTTCAGAACGCCCAAGCCAGCAATTCCTCAACGACAAACGGAAAGAAGCCATAGAACTCTTAAATTCTGATCTAACTACTATCTCCAATTGGCGCAGAGAAAACCTTTTTACCTTTAGGGGTTAAAGGTAAAAAGGTTTTCTCTGCGCCAATTGGAGATAGTAGTTAGATCAGAATTTAAGAGTTCTATGGCTTCTTTCCGTTTGTCGTTGAGGAATTTCTTTACCGCATATCCAAAACGTGTACTACCGTACTCGCAAAAAAAGTTTGGCTGAAGAACCGTGACTCGGTCTCGTGTACTGAAGTGTACACGGGACCCTAATAGGAGTCAATGAGGCTTCATATTTTGCAGTTTGGGTACTATTATGATCCCCATGTGTTGGCAAATGGCATCTATGCCAATGATGCCACACATCATTGTCATGCCCCTGTCATGGGGCATAGAGTTATGCCAATGACTCAAATATTTTTTTTAGGTCATTGTACCCTATATAGTTTAGTGTTCGTACATATAATACCCTATATTATGTGATATAATATAACATGGCAATGGGGGTCTGGTTGCCAGTCACGTGGCCTTGGGCTTGAGCCATGAGGGTGGGGAGGGAGTGAGTGACGGAGTCAGTGTATCTCCGACAGGCGTCCGTAAGGGTGCCACAGGATTATTACCAGTGCCATGGCGTCCTTACCTAGTGAATCCGACCAGGAAATGGACCTGTACAGTGACTTAGATGTATCAGATGACAATGAGGAACACTCAGACATCTCCATTAGTGACGAGGATGAAGATTATTTACCCGAGAATGACAGTGATGTTAGCGGTAGTGAGGAAAGCGAAACTGATGATGATATCTCCCCACCATTGTCCCCCACCACCCCCACTGCCACCGCTGGCCCTCCCGCATTTCATCTCCTGGCAGATCCCTTTGCCGACCAGCGGCCCACCAATTTACCACAGGTTATTGAAGATTTTGAAGATGTGTATCCAGCTATTATTCAACAACATGAGGCAGAGGAAATGACTGGATTGCTTTGAACTATTTATTTCGAAGGACATTGTGAATTCTTTATGCCTGTGGACCAATGAGAGGGCTAATAAGTTCTTCAGGGAGAACCCTACCAAGAATAGAACAAGATTTATGGGAAGGAAGTGGGTAGACGTGAAGGAAGATGAGATGTATGTGTTTATTTGCCTTCAATTATTGATGGGGGTAACCAAATTGCCCAAGATATCAGATTACTGGAGCACCTCCATAATGTGTAGAGGCCCTCCTGTGTACCACTCCTCCATCATGAGTAGGAACAGGTTCTCTCAAATCATGAGGTTCATTAGATACTCACACCCAGATGATGCACAGCCCAAGATGCCCATGACCAGGATTGGCAGTTTTTTTTCATTGTTGCAAGAAAAAACTACCTTGTATTTCTCTGCTGGAGCAATTTCGCAGTTGATGAAGCTCTCATACTTTTCAAAGGCAGATTACACTTCAGACAATATATAAAAACTAAGAGAAAACGCTTTGGGTTGAAGCTGTTTGCACTTTGCCCAAGTTCACCCAGTGCCAGGGGTATACATGGAACTTTTGCCTGTACACACCCCGCCTCTATGACAGGATGTTGGATGACCCTGAACTACAGCCCCTCTCGAAGTCAGAGCGAGTACCTGTGTTTCTGATGTTGGACCTCATGAAGAAGGGAAGGCATGTCATCCTTGATAACTGGTATTCTTCCCTCCACCTTGCTGAGTACCTGTTGGCCCGGGACACTTTGACTACAGGCACAATTCGTGCAAATCGAGGTGTACCCAAGACTGTGAGGGATGAAAAACTTAAAAAAAAAGGGCAAACCTTGTTCGCCAGAAAAGATGAGATTCTGCTGGTCAAGTTTCATGACACGAAGGAAGTGAATGTCATCACCACCAAATATGAGGCAGGTTTCGTGGAACGTACTCGCCATGTGAGGGGGGGTAAGGAGGAATTTATCAAGAAACCAGTACCAATCCAGCGCTACAACGAACAGATGGGTTCAGTTGACTTGGTGGACCAACTTTTGGAGCCAACTGACCCCACCAGGAAGTCGTATGCATGGTTCAAGAAGATCGGCCTACACATATCTGCAGAATGTCGCTCAATTCCCGTTCCATGAATCTTCGCCAATATACCAAGTGGATGGAATATGGAGTAAAAAACTTGTCGCCCATGAACTTCTCTCCAAGTACTCTCTCGGCTATTGTGCTCTGTGTGTGGTGCAAAATGAGGAAAGCCTAAAAGAAAGAGAAGAAGAAGGCCAAGCAGGGAGGGGGAGCAACAAGGGAAGGTGAAACTGGTATCTGCCATGGACTGCTTGTAATACCTGCCAATGACAACAAGAAAAGACCTCAAAAGCGTTGCCGAGTGTGTTCCCAAAGAGGGTAGGGCAAAATTCAGTAGGAAATATTGCCCTGCCTGCCCTCAGCAGCCTGGTCTGTGCTCGGTGGAGCACTATCAGGCTTGGCACTCCCAGTAGCACTCTGACACTCATGGTGCACCAGCCTCGGAGTGCACCACCTCACCTGCCGCGGTGCGCCTACCTTTGATCGCACCGCCGCGCCTACCTTTCATCGCACCGCCCTACTTCACCTACTTTCTACCTGTACCTACCTCATTGTCAATGGATCTCATCCACACTTACAAGGTGAGTATACAATCATTATTGTCTTCATTATATATGTTTTTATGTCTCCAGCCATTATATTTATCTGTATAGTAAAGGATTAGTAAAGCAATTTGTTACGCATGTAATATTATATGTAAATTATTTTAACATATGATACACACATCTCATGGTCAATATCTACATGACAACATAAAAAAATAAGAAATATACCAAAATTAACGATGTAATGATAAAACATAAACTACCCCACGAACGAGCGGGAGCGCGGGAAAATTCGGTTTGGGAAGGGGAGGGTAGGACTCGCGCGGGTATGGTCCTGCGGTAAAGAAGGGGTTAATGCTTCCAAACCCCAATTTCTCCATCTATCTACCCATCAGGATCTCCCTGCGGACTATCCTTTATTCTTCAACAATACAAAAACCAATCCTTCATCTTCTCTCAATATTCTTGGTGTCTCTTTTTCTTTTGCTCTCAGTTGGAAGAACCATATTACCAGTCTTTCTAAGGCAGCCTCCCAGAAGCTTGGTGTGCTCAACCGCCTTAGGGGGTTCTTTAACCCTGAACAGCTTCTTGTTCTGTACAGGGGCATAGTGCATCCTTGTATTGAGTATTGTTCACATGTGTGGGGAGGTTCCTCTCACACCGCTCTCCTAGACAAAATTGACAGGAGGGCCTTTCGTATCATTAACTCCCGTCCACTCACCAACTCTCTGCAATCTCGCTCTCTTCGCCGCAATGTTGCACTTCTTTCGCTATTCTATCGCTACTTTAATAATCAGTGTTCCTCAGAGCTTTCCCAGTGTATACCACCTCCCTTACGTAGGGCACGTGGTACCCGTTTTGCAACACAATCCTACCCCTACTCTGTGCAACTCTCCAACCCAAGAGTGAAAAGTTACTCTCAGACTTTCTTCAATTCAACAGTTGAGCTCTGAAACTCTCTCCCAGAATCAGTCTTTCCCTCTTCCTATGACTTAAATTACTTTAAACTCTGTGTGTCCAGGCATTTTGGCTCGAACGTCCCTTGATTTTGGCCCTGTCACTCTTCCAACTATGGGGGAGGCACTCGCTATAGGCAGTTCTGCCTTTTGCCTCCCTCACTCACATAGAAACAAAAAAAAGCAACAACACGACTATGTGTAACCTGGACATTATCTAGTCTAGCATCCAATTCCGCGAGGTCAGCAGTAGTGATGTAAGTATTGACATCGACTATTAATCTATTTAACACTCCCCGAAGTCCTGCCCTCTGATTTTTCGGAGCTTTACTTTGCACCCCTCCAGACGGTATCTCCTCTGATTTACTTATCTTTTATGTAAACCCGTAGGCTATCTACACCTTACAATTCTACAATGTTATATCACCATGGCAAATTAGTAGCCTAGTCAAGAGATGCCGAAGGGCAGAGTTCTTTGTTATGGAGAAAAAATAGTACAATAAATTGGCAATACCTACACTAAAAGGTCATATTGAATAAAGAAAATGTTATGTCAGGTCAGGTGTCATACGAAGTCTGAATAATGAAATGAAAGATTATTATTGGGGGAAAATTATAGGCGGGATGCAAGATTTCGGGAGGCGCAACGAACGACACGACCCCACATTCTGGCTCTAACCATGGCTTGCCTAGTCCTACCAGTTTATCAAAGAGTTGTTCCTGCATCCTGTTGTATGTCCCCTTGCTCATTGCCTTAAAAAATCCCTTGGCAGTAGCTAAATCCCGGGTCTTGGCACCAATGTGGTATAATATCAGTGGAAGTTAATTATAAATCTAGGCTATAATCCAAACAAATCAATCTAAATCAAATTACTCTATGTCTAAATGAAATTATTCTAAATTTAAGCTAAATTACATCCAAAGGTCACTCACATATGTTTATATTCAAAGAAGGTTCAAAGGGTTATTTATACACCAGGATTTAACTCACCAATATCTCCATTTGACAATAAGACAAAGGAAAAATGTCGGCCCAATATGGCGGACGGCGGGGAAAACAAGAGCCGGCCCAATAGCACAGTTCAAGGAAAGAACAAATGATTATGATATGGTAATGGACATGAGTAGAAATGCTAAGCTGTCAGTCATGTCGCCGATGAGAGCGTCGTCGAAGTGTATATGTGGTTATTGCTGGCTGTATACTGGGAATATAGGCACAATAGCACAATTAAATGAGACGGAATATATGTTGATAGGGTGATGTCTGCGAAGGCTCTGAGGTCCCTCGGAACTGTTCTTGCTGCTTTGGCAAACGCCAGGCGGGGAAACTATCGTACCGCGTCTAGGTTGCATAATACGATAAATTAATATATACGATAAATTCATATATACTACATAAGATCGTGTCAATAGTGCTTAATAGCATATTAGGCCTTTTATAATCTTAACTTACTTACAACTTGCAATCTTACTATTCGTGATCTAATCTTCCTACGCCGTACCTCGGGAATGACCGTTAAACTATCGTATCTATCTAGGCACGTCACAGAGACGTACGTTAGCACATAAATTGGCTATCTCTATCGTAGTCTATTACACGATCATATGCAGGGTGCATGAGAGACTGATGAGTGTCTGTGTGTGTGTGTGTGTGTGTCAGGATTTGTATTCTATTTCTCATTGTTTATACAATTTATCAATCTAAGTACCTTTTTTTCGGTGTCATTTTAATTTTCGCTTTCTTACGTCTCTAACAATTTCCATATATGTGTTTATATTTATCTTCCTGTTTGTTTGTGTTCGTCTGGCTGTCTATTTATCTGATTATGTGCCTGTTTGTATGTATGTCCGTATGTCTGTCTGACTGTCTATCTATACTATCCATACATCTTTTTACTAATTTATATATGTCTATGAACCTTCTCTCTCTCCCTCTGTCTCTCTCTCTTTCCCAGAGCAGTGGACAGCCAGGCTTGATAAACTCTTTTATTGGTGATAGAAAGACAACCAAATTATAGGTTTTAATTATCTCCAGCAAAACACGGCGGAATAGTTAGACTTGCATCTAATCAGACTACTTTCCTCCTCATTCTTCCATATTTTTCCTCCTCCATAACATCTCTGAAACAGAACTAATTATTTCTATAAACTCCAAATTATACCTGCGGACATAGGCTTCAACTGTCAACACGGTGAAACCGGGAGGTCTTATTCTAGGCTATGAGGGAGACCTAGATACAGTCTACCTTCTTAGACCTATGACGCCTGGTTGTCTCGTCGTGGCTCCGACTCCTATTGAGCTGTTTACTCACAAGGCACTGCCCCCATAGCATATTTTAAATATGGGACTATTCATACAATGGAATATCGGAATAGTAATACAATGCTAATTATTTTAGAAACAGCCAGGATATTTATTGTTATGGCGTGTCGGCGGGGTTTCTTGTGATGCACTGAAATTATGTGCAACACAAATTCCTTCCCAATAACATCTCCCCAATGAAATATTGAAATTTGAACACGGAACCCTTAGGTTACTAGTCCAGTAGCAAGACCACACCACCACACACTTATATTCATATTTCTTCACGTGTTATTGCTTAGGGTGTGGATAAGGGAAGTGAAGGTTGAAATGTATTGATCGGTGTTGAAGTAATTAATTGACATAATGTTTTGATAAATCATGATAGTTTACTTGACAAAAATATGATTACATGATGACCATGAAACCTGGTATTGGTATTGGATTAAACGAATACCGGGCAAAACAGAGACTGATCGGAGCAAGTGAGACATATATAAAACAGACATATTTCACAGCGGATGGCCTACAGTATATAACTAGGATTTATCAGATCTTGCTGGTCTTCTAACTGTTACGACCTGGCACTCGGGTACACAAGGGCTCTCAATCAGGACTCTAATACGGCTCGCTGCCACAACGGAAACACACGATCCCAACCCCTGAGTACTGCCAGCCGAACAAAAAACACCAATACCCTCCAGAGTTCAATCTGCTATAACGGGGTATACAAGAACTCGGTACTAGTGTTCAACAACAGACTAATAAAGAGACAGGAATTCTCTAGTCTGGTCAACAATCAAACAAAGAAGTAAGAAACAACAACACCAAAGAATAGTGTTGGCCGAAGCCGAAGTAATCCACCCTTGACTAAGAACTTAAGAAGTCCTCCACCCTCTACTTCGGATCGGCACTATTACGTTACGTTAATTAATAGTCCTTAAGCATCGAGCAAGGAATCTTCTGAAAAAAGTTAGATGCTTCTCGGATGCTCGTAAGAAGTACGTATCGGATTTTGAACAGTAATTCAATAAGAAAAACACTGGCAATTAAATACTATTACAGGTTTAAATTGGCATAAGAATAATTAAAAGAATATGCAATAGTAAATGGGAAACATTAAAAAGAAGTACTCCGCAAATGCAACGGCAATAGCCTACTCGGATTGTGCTCGTGGGCCACTAATCACTAAAGTAGCCAAGCTTGCAACACATGAAATCAATAGTGCATAAACAATATCATACATAAGGAAAGCTTCAATACTATTCTGTATCTACTAATCGAGTAAAGTCTAGCTGGGGTACTGTGGGCAAAAGGTAGCAGTGACTGAGCAAAACGGCTCGTAGCCTAGCGAAGTCCTCACAACTGTTTAAAGTATTACGTTAACACTAACAAGTGCACTTTGAGAAATCCAGATCCCTTGTATCTGGTTTTCTCCCGGCTCCTTGACAAAGTAAAAAACAAGCTGTTAATAAAATACAGGGTGGTTAGGCTCTTGCCCTCACGCACTGTAAATTATTAACTCAACACAGTCAGCCGCGAAGACAACCTAGGCTTCACTGAACCGAAACGAGTATGCAGGTTTATCGCTTAACCACTGCATCAAACAACAACTCGTAACACAGAAAAGCCTTACCCCAGTCTAGCATTACCTAGACTAGCAGAAACCAGGAATAATAATAATAACACACAGGGAAATGCATAGACAAGTGCAACAAACATAAATCAATCCTATTCTGAGTTAACCCTTCCAAAATAGGCTATCTAATAGGCATGTATCTCATGAGAACTCAAGCGATAATACGTTGGCTGACTAGCTCTGCACCAACGGGACCATGGAAGTTAAAAAGGGTAGGGAAAAGAGGAGATAAGAATGTAAGGTAGTAGAGAAAGTTCACATCAGTCAGAAGAATATATATAGTTAGCAAGGGAAATGAGAAGTCGCTCTGCCTAATGAGTTCTGATCAAAAAATGGCTAGACTTCCCTTTTTATACTCGGCCCTCTAGTGAGCCCAACGTGAACTACTAAGGACCGCCCACTGACAATCATTACGTAATTTCTCTCTCTCCTCTGGGATAGACAAAGGCTTTCCTAGCACTGAGGGGAGGGGGGAGGGGGGGGGAGTGCTAGTGAGTTAGGCCCACCTCCCGCATGGCGCACCCACTGACCCCCAACTGTGGCTGCCGCTTCTCCCATCATTACAAATAAGTTTTACACACAATACTTATAACTAATGATATAAAATAGAACTCGTTGACTCAGATGAAAACAAAATACATATTCATATTACTTATAGTACAACGGCTCACATGAACTAAGTTAGGAAACTCTACATAGACTACAGCCAAAGTTCCTGCCCTGACGATCCTAGCGAGAGTGGGGCATGACTAGGCGTTCTGTACAGCATGCTCACACTGGACATGCGTCACACCTCCCCCAAGATTTTACTTGCTCAACCCTGAGCTAAAATCTGACAAACACAGAACCCCATCAAGCCCCTCACACCCAGCGACCCAGCGACCGCATGGCACTAAAACAAAGCTGAGTTTATCACCAAAACGCATCTTATTATTAACCAAAAATTCACATTTTATAACTCCTCCCAACAATAGCAAAAAGACACAATATCATGCTCCCAGAGCGAGCTTACAGCAGCTCAGCCGTTTGATAGTTTGTGGACTACTCAAACTCTATAGGCTATGACAAACTTATACGATTACCTATATCAAAAGAAAGAGTTTTTTATATGATTTTTATATTTTAATATGTTTTTCCCGGCTGCACTATAAGGGCAGCCTATTTTCCTCCACTCAAACCCACACACCTGTGATAGCCTACGACTGATCATCCACCCTTGATAAACAATCCGCGATCACATTGTCACATCCAGCAATATGACGGATGTCCAGGTTATACTCCTGCAACATCAAAGACCACCTGGTCAGTCTCATATTGTGATTGTGAAATTGATTCAGGAATCTCAAAGGGTGATGATCAGTGTAGATAACCACGACTGGGCCATAGGCTGGAACATACACCTCGAAGTGCCTGAGCGACAGCACAATCGCCAGTAATTCCTTTTCTATTGTAGAATAGTTCTTTTGTGCAGCATTGAACTTCTTAGAAAAGAAACTTACTGGGTGTTCCACACCTTCATTGTCTGTCTGTAGCAAGACGGCACCAGCCCCTACACCACTAGCATCTGTTGCCAGCTGAAAAGGCCTGTTAAAGTCTGGGGCCCTGAGTATCGGGTGAGTACATAGCAAATGTTTCACCAAAGTGAAAGCCTTTTCACACTCAGGTGCCCACAAAAACTTTTTGTCTTTAGATAACAAATCTGTGAGAGGTGCCAACACCGTTGAGTAACCTTTTATGAAGCGTCTGTAGTAGCCTATCATACCCAAGAATCTCATAATCTGCTTCTTGGTTGTTGGGTGCGGAAATTTATTGATAGCCTGTACCTTGTTCTGAGGAGGGCACACCTGTCCCCTTCCCACTACAAACCCAAGGTACTGCACAGTGGCTTTTACGAAGTCACACTTTGCCAAATTTACTACCAGACCTGCTTCACTAAGTTTCCGGAACAAGGTCTCAAGGTGCTCACAATGGCTCTCAAAGTCGTCATCATAAATGATTACATCGTCCAAATATACGGTGCAATTTGGAATGTCCTTTACAATTTCATTCATCAGGTTCTGAAACGTTGCTGGTGCATTCTTAAGCCCGTAAGGCATAACATTGCACCGGTAGGTACTCCCGTCCACAACAAAACCACATACCTCTTTAGCACGCTCGGACAAAGGTACTTGCCAGTAACCTTTTACTAAATCTACTTTAGACAAAAAACGAGCATTACCAATTTTGTCAACACTATCATCAACCCGAGGAAGAGGATATGGGTTAGTTGGAGTCAAACCGTTTAACCTACGGAAATCAATACAAAAGCGTACCTTGCCATCTGGCTTAGGCTGCAGTGTTACAGGGGAAGTCCACTTAACTGTGCCTTTCTCTATCAACCCTCTACCGAGCATATACTCCAACTCATCCCTCAGAGCTGGTAGTTTTATGGGGGGCACACGGTACGGGATTGACTTAAAGGGTAGATGGTCCCCCACGTCAACATCATGCATAGCCTGAGTAGTGAGGCCTGGGTGTTCAGCAAATACAGTGGGGTATGAACCGAACAACTGACGGATAGCATCAAACTGCGGCTCAGGCAAATGAGCTATAGCCTCGTCAGCCCTTAGGCTCGAGTTCCCCGCCCACTGATCCGCTGAAACATGTTGATCCCAGCTATCCTCCTCTGAAGCTTGACTGTCCCCCTCTCCTTCTCCACCACGGCCGCAACAAGCCAACACAGGGACAGTGAGAGGCTCAGAGGGGCGCCTCACATACTCTTTAATAAGGTTCACGTGACATAACTGGTTCTTTTTCCTCCTGTCTGGAGTGGCAACAAGGTAATCTAAGTCTGAAATTTTTTCTACAATTTTATAAGGTCCAGTGTACTTCGCAGAGAGGGGGTTACCAACCAAAGGCAACAAAATTAATACCTCTTGTCCTACAGTGAACTTCCGGAGCCTCACTTTGCGATCATACCTGTCCTTCATCAAAGCTTGTGATTCTGTCAAATTTCTACCTGCCATCTCCAGACTCTTAAGCATGCGCTCACGGCTTTCAAGCACATACTTTAATAATGGACAAGGCTGCACAGTCCCCTCCCAAATTTCTTTCAGCATGTTAAGGGGGCCCCTGACACGGTGTCCAAAAATCAGCTCGTTTGGACTAAATCCCAGGCTCTCACCAGGTACCTCCCGAGCAGCAAACAGCACATAAGGCAATCCAAGATCCCAATCCATACCGTTGTCAGCACAATAACACCTGAGCATGCTTTTAAGTGTAGCATGCCACCGCTCAAGCACCCCTTGACTCTCAGGGTGATACGCTGACGATACTACTGCTCGTATCCCATGCTGTTGCATTGTTTGCTTGAACATGTTGGAGGTGAAATTAGATCCCTGATCAGACTGAATCTCCTCCGGGTACCCGTACCTTGAGAAGTACCACAACAAGTTACTGACTACCGTCTTAGCCATTCCATTTTTCATAGGGTATGCATCGGGGTATCTAGTGGCAACATCCATTATGGTTAACAAAAATTTATTTCCCGCCTTAGTGGGAGGGAGTGGACCAACCATGTCAACAATAATTTTACTAAAGGGTGGCCCAATCACAGGAATAGGGTGTAACGGAGCCTTAGGAATAACTTGGTTCGGTTTCCCGACACGTTGACAAATATCACAGGAGTTTATCCATGACTGCACATGAGACTTCATCCCCGGCCACCAAAACAATTTCCCCAAAGCCGCCACCGTTTTTCTCACCCCTAGATGTCCTGCCAGTGGTGTGTCATGCGCCAACCTCAGTAGGCTATCCCTGCACTCCCGTGGCACCACCAACTGGTCCACTACTCCGGACCCCTTTTGCCAACTACGTTTAGGGTCTTGAAAACGCCTATAAAGGATGCCTTCTAAATAAAAAAAATCTCCTGGCTGTGCATCGCCGTCCTCGTCGAGCTCTACAGCTCCATTAGCACACGTTTGGAGCTCAGGGTCCTCTAGTTGCAACCGACTTATATCTGAGGGTGCCAAGCGATCTAACTGCTCCCGGAGCAATGCATGACCTTCCCCGATACTGGGCTGCTCCCTCTGTCTCTCTCGATGTACATAACGTTGCTGTCGTGGAGACTCGTCATGCCCAGCCTCGTCACTCTCGATGACAGGCCCAGGGGCTACTCCAGAATTAAGTAATGGTGCTAATACTGAATCACCCAGGAGAGCCGCCGAGTCAAAACTCTTAAAACCAACTCCAGCTTTAGCCTCCTCCTGTTGATCGTTCCTCCGCTGGTCTGAAGGCGGAGGACTAGGCTGTGACACTTTAGCTGCCCGAGCTCGGGTGACAACACACGCCATGGGTTGTGTCTGGCACCGCTCGACCCACTCTTGCTCTTCCCTACTCACGTCGGCCGGCCTCTCGGCAACGACTAAGGGTAGAACCTCGGAAGCGGGCATTGCAAAGTCGTTGCCGAGAAGAAGGTCGACGCCCTCCACTGGCAGTTTCTCCACAATCCCGACATCCAATTCACGTGCCACACCATCCACCTCCAACTCCAACCGCACCAGCGGGTATGACCGAGTTGCATTAATACCCTGCACCACTACCACCCGAGCCGCGTTTATAGGGTAGCCAGTCAAGTTTTTCATCAGAGTCTGGGAAGCACCTGTATCACGCAAGACCTCTACTCCATGCTTGCGCCCCGCCCACATCACGCAACCCCGCCCTCTATGGTCGCAAAAAACATCCTGAGCAGGGTTCGAGCCTCCCAGGTGCTTCTGCATTGGCTGTGCCTCAGCCTCTGACGAACTGCCCCAGGCAAACTCAGATGACTTCGGAGACACACCAATGTTGCAGGCCAAAGACACAGCTGCTGTAGGTGGTTTGCTAGGACAGACTCTTGCAAAGTGCCCCTTTTTATGACAATGATAACACTCCACCTCCCCTTTGGGCTTCCCTTGGTACTGGGAAGGGCCCGGCCCCTTCTTAAATGGGACGGTGCTAGTCTTGTGGTCAGTCTTGGTATCATGGCTCTTGTACTTGTTTGCATAAGGTATATCACTAACTCGGGGGGGTGGGGCGTCACGCCCCTTGTTACCTGCCTCACTACGCTGGGCAGACCCGCACCCACGAATTAGTGATAGCCGGAGGTCAGCCATCTCAGCTGCCTCCTGTAGAGTTTTTGGGTTCTTTTCTTTAATAGTTAAAGTCATTTCTGCACCAGTACACTTATAAAACTGCTCGAGCAGAAACAGCTCAGTCAACTGTTCGGCCGTCTCAGCTTTCTCAGAACGTGTCCAGTTTTTAAGTGCATCTTTTAAGTCCCGGGCATGTTCAAGAAAGGTCACCTCCCTAGTCTTTGTAACACCCCGAAACTTCAATCGATATTTTTCCGGTTGCAACTCGTATGCCCGTAGGACAGCTCTCTTCAATTCTGGGTAGTCAATGCAAGACTCTAAAGGCAGTGCATCATAAGCCTTCAGACCCTTACCCGTAAGTCTTGAGGAGACTAGAGCTGCCCACTTCTCTTCAGGCCAATTATGCTCCCTACATTTCTTCTCAAAACGATTAAAAAATTCTGTGACTTCAGTTTCACTAAATACCGGCACCAATTTGACTAATTGGGCCAAGGACTGTTCTCTTACTTGGCCCTCACGGCCCATCCAAGTCCCTGTCGACTCTGCACGAGACTTATCTAAATCTAATTTAGCACAATATTTCTCCGAGTCGTACTTAAGCTCAGCCTCATGCCTCCTAACCTCAATCTCATGCCTCCTCGTCTCATCCTCCTGCCTCCTGGTCTCATTTTCATGCCTCCTGGTCTCATCCTCCTGCTTCCTAGCCTCAATCTTAGCAAGCTCAAGTCTAAATACCATATCTGGAGACAGACAGGAAGAGGGAGCTGCCACTACTGAAGGAGGGGGGCAAAAACTGGGGAACCACCATGTGCACCACCCGAGGGCACTCCAATCTGCCAATTCTCATCCCTCTGTGGGAGAGTGCTAACCTCCGGTAACTGAGTGGACGGCACTGTGGGAGTCGAGTGAGAGGGGATCTGGGGAGGAACCCCCCCAAACGCCCTCTCCTCCGAAACCCCATGTCGCCCACGCAACACCCAGGAAATCAGCTCCCCCTTGGACATCCCTACTACATTGGAAATTCCCAAAACCTTGGCTATCAGGTGCAAGCCACAAACATCCACCCCAGTCAGCCTCTCCTCCGTCACGTGGTACCGCTTACTCACAAAAACTCTAGCATCCTCCTCACTGGTTACTAACGGCACACCTTCAAATGGCATCTCTCGCTCATCGTCAGTGCTAATGCACGACATACTGAAGTCCACAAAAAAATTCTCGAGACAAAAGTGTTTAACTTCCTATGCAAGCACTAATTACTAAATTAACTGGAGTCTCTTAAATGCTTTACTAATTGCCATACAAAAACAAATATTCTTCAATATGCACGCTAAAATACAAACAAACAAATGTTGTACAACTCTGCAAAAATTTATACTGTTCACAAAATCCTAAGCAAGGTCGCCATTTGTTACGACCTGGCACTCGGGTACACAAGGGCTCTCAATCAGGACTCTAATACGGCTCGCTGCCACAACGGAAACACACGATCCCAACCCCTGAGTACTGCCAGCCGAACAAAAAACACCAATACCCTCCAGAGTTCAATCTGCTATAACGGGGTATACAAGAACTCGGTACTAGTGTTCAACAACAGACTAATAAAGAGACAGGAATTCTCTAGTCTGGTCAACAATCAAACAAAGAAGTAAGAAACAACAACACCAAAGAATAGTGTTGGCCGAAGCCGAAGTAATCCACCCTTGACTAAGAACTTAAGAAGTCCTCCACCCTCTACTTCGGATCGGCACTATTACGTTACGTTAATTAATAGTCCTTAAGCATCGAGCAAGGAATCTTCTGAAAAAAGTTAGATGCTTCTCGGATGCTCGTAAGAAGTACGTATCGGATTTTGAACAGTAATTCAATAAGAAAAACACTGGCAATTAAATACTATTACAGGTTTAAATTGGCATAAGAATAATTAAAAGAATATGCAATAGTAAATGGGAAACATTAAAAAGAAGTACTCCGCAAATGCAACGGCAATAGCCTACTCGGATTGTGCTCGTGGGCCACTAATCACTAAAGTAGCCAAGCTTGCAACACATGAAATCAATAGTGCATAAACAATATCATACATAAGGAAAGCTTCAATACTATTCTGTATCTACTAATCGAGTAAAGTCTAGCTGGGGTACTGTGGGCAAAAGGTAGCAGTGACTGAGCAAAAACGGCTCGTAGCCTAGCGAAGTCCTCACAACTGTTTAAAGTATTACGTTAACACTAACAAGTGCACTTTGAGAAATCCAGATCCCTTGTATCTGGTTTTCTCCCGGCTCCTTGACAAAGTAAAAACAAGCTGTTAATAAAATACAGGGTGGTTAGGCTCTTGCCCTCACGCACTGTAAATTATTAACTCAACACAGTCAGCCGCGAAGACAACCTAGGCTTCACTGAACCGAAACGAGTATGCAGGT
This sequence comes from Paralithodes platypus, assembly GCA_032716605.1. Lineage (NCBI taxonomy): Eukaryota > Metazoa > Arthropoda > Malacostraca > Decapoda > Lithodidae > Paralithodes > Paralithodes platypus. The sequence goes on along the minus strand of CM064523.1, from coordinate 55,249,056 downwards.
TTATCGCTTAACCACTGCATCAAACAACAACTCGTAACACAGAAAAGCCTTACCCCAGTCTAGCATTACCTAGACTAGCAGAAACCAGGAATAATAATAACACACAGGGAAATGCATAGACAAGTGCAACAAACATAAATCAATCCTATTCTAAGTTAACCCTTCCAAAATAGGCTATCTAATAGGCATGTATCTCATGAGAACTCAAGCGATAATACGTTGGCTGACTAGCTCTGCACCAACGGGACCATGGAAGTTAAAAAGGGTAGGGAAAAGAGGAGATAAGAATGTAAGGTAGTAGAGAAAGTTCACATCAGTCAGAAGAATATATATAGTTAGCAAGGGAAATGAGAAGTCGCTCTGCCTAATGAGTTCTGATCAAAAAATGGCTAGACTTCCCTTTTTATACTCGGCCCTCTAGTGAGCCCAACGTGAACTACTAAGGACCGCCCACTGACAATCATTACGTAATTTCTCTCTCTCCTCTGGGATAGACAAAGGCTTTCCTAGCACTGAGGGGAGGGGGGAGGGGGGGGAGTGCTAGTGAGTTAGGCCCACCTCCCGCATGGCGCACCCACTGACCCCCAACTGTGGCTGCCGCTTCTCCCATCATTACAAATAAGTTTTACACACAATACTTATAACTAATGATATAAAATAGAACTCGTTGACTCAGATGAAAACAAAATACATATTCATATTACTTATAGTACAACGGCTCACATGAACTAAGTTAGGAAACTCTACATAGACTACAGCCAAAGTTCCTGCCCTGACGATCCTAGCGAGAGTGGGGCATGACTAGGCGTTCTGTACAGCATGCTCACACTGGACATGCGTCACATAACAATCATACACTACCTAAAACAAAACACTAGTGTGTTAGGATATAGTCCTGTAAATATATTGTAGAATGCCTAGGTTGAATTGTGCTTAAGATTGTGGCAAATTTGTGTTTTGCATGCATCATGTGATTGTACCTGAATGCTTTTCACTGTTCGTGTACTGGGTGTATTCTAAAAAATTACCAGTGAAGCACTTCACATTGATGAACGAACACATTTGATTTACTCTAATGGTCATCTTTGTTAAACTGGTTGATATCAAGTTTCCTTTCATAATCATTACTTAACTTTGTTACTAGTATTCGTTCCATATTGGCTGGAAAACACTGTTTTCACATAGTAGATACTACACTGTAAACATGGAACGCTTAATTGTAAACACAAATATGCACATACAAATTGTTTTATTGGTTTTTGTTGTAATATGCATAAATTGACCGAAGGACACTATTTGTGTGTACAATATTTGTTATAATTAATCGTTTCCTTTTTCGGGTGTACATTCATAAATGTGTAGTCTTCTTCTTTCCCATTGCTTCAGCCAACCACTAATTATAGCTGAGTATCCCGGTAACACTCTCAAATATATCATCGTGGCGCAATGCATAAGTGTGTTGATTTTCGGTGAAAGCTTCTTGGGTTCGAATCCCGGGACTGCCACATGTGTTTGTTAATTTCATTAAATCGAGTTTAGGAGTAAAGTTGGTTGGTGGAGAAAACGTAATAATTACATCAAAGAATCTTCTCTTGTTGACCAATGTCAAAAACATATTGCCACCTTGAAACAACATCTCGGCTGGAACATCTTTAATTCGTATATCCCAGGATTAGTAAATACCGTCACTATTGTAATTTAACTAACCTAATTTCCTATTGTTGGTCAACCCAATAGGTTCTAATCTCTCATTCACTAATTTTAAACCCAGCCTTACGAGTTAGTCATCATTTGAACCCCCCCCCCCCCTCCCCCCTAGATACCCTCCCAACTACCCTTCTCACATTTAAGCTTACAACCACGCCATCCACCAATTTCTACCTATGTCTATATAATTGATCTGCGTGCCGCCATGTTTAAATTCCTCAACAGCCCCATCCTTCACTTAGCATTATGCTCGTCCCACAGCTTGCTGTTTCCTCATGCTCTTAAACATACACTTCCCGCATTTCCTAGAATGTCCATCATCACATCTTATGAATACTCAATGACCCCAATCCCCGATATATCTTCAATCCTCAATATATTTATTCCATATTTACCAATCATAAACAAATAATACCCTCCCCGTCATTTGAAATCCCAATTGTCTATAATAAGAACACCAATATTGCTGCCTTTGCCTCGCAGGGATGGAACCTCCGATAATGTATGCAAATCATCTTGCACACAAGTCGGTTCACCCACTATAAAATTGTGTTACTCACTCTATAAAGAAGGTTTGCAAAGTTGGGTTAATTCAGGTTTATGTTACGCCAAGGTGGATTAGAATATTGTTGTTGTTTAAATATTCTTATTCATATGTTTATCTTATGCTAAGGCTAGAGTATGGTAGGTTAAGAAGGGTCAGATTATGGTTAGTTCGGGAAAGATTAGGTTACTTTAGTTTATTTTTAGTTGGCCATAGGCTAGGTGAAAATAATGATGGGCAGGTTATATTTTATTGGAATAGTTGTCAGCAAATGAAACTTTAGCAAGGAGTGTGAGAGATAATAACTTGCTCTTACTCTCTATTCTTCAAGACAGTTCTGTCTGTGTGTGTACTGTATCTAACCTTGCTCGCACTCACTCTAACTCACATACACACACACACTCTCCCTCTCTCTCTCACATACACACAAACACACACACACCGATAATATATACAGCACTGCCGCCTGTGTCCCGCCCTCCGATAGGTTATTGCAAAACAGGGCATACCGTAGTACCGTAGTCTGATGGTTGGGTTTTATGCTTCTTTGATATACTGTATATCCTTTTTGTTTTGCCTTCTTTGGATTTCTTGTTTTATTTGTTTTTATTATTATTTAGTGTGTCTTTTTCTTAGTCGCCTTCTTGTGAACGTGAATATACACATCACTGTAACATAGTCTATTCCCTCCATTGTGCAATGTATTTCATTCATTATGGGACTGGCAACGCCCTCCAGACACCATTAATGTTATGGCCATAAATAATATGGCGTAATTTATGTATTATTTCGTTAGTGATGGTAACTTAACCCTTCCAGCCCGGGTGTCATTTTAAAATGACACAAAAAAAAAAGGGCCGAAACCCGGGTGTCATTTTAAAATCCTTGTGCTTGAAAGCGTGCTTCAAAATTTGCACGGCCAATTTTGGCATGGTAGGAGCGACCGCAGCGCCACCAAGCCTCAACTACTAGTGTTATCAGTTCGTACGTGGCCGCCATAGCGAGTAATACTGAAAAAAAAAAATTGACGTGTCCGATTCGTTGCAACCTCCCGCGGGCCCCAGTGCTACCCCACTCGCAACTTCAACGCCTGTTGCAACCGAGAAGAGAGCTCAACAAATGAAAGTTAAGCGTTTGTTGAGTGATAGCGCTATACAGCGACAACTTTTTGATAGTGATGAAGAGAGCAGTGGCGAAAGCTTGGTGGACAAGGTACAATTTATAAGTGAAAGTGAAGACAATTTCGTGGGCTTTGGAGACGACGATAATGTCGATTTATTTGAGGGGGGAGACAGTAGTGATGATCCTGATGTGGAAGTGTTTCAGGAATGTGCCATTGAGCTTCCCAGTGTGCTAGAACCTAGGCCTACCCCCTCGCCATCTTTGCTAGGTCAGCCTAGGCCTAGCCCTAGCCCTAGCTCAGGACCTTCCCCTTTGCCTGCCCGTACGCCCTAGAAAGTGGGCAAATATTTCTACAAACAATCATTTATCAAAAGTGCAGCTAAAAAAGCACGCAGGGCAGCCGCAGAAAAGCATAGGGAAGCTGAAGATGGCGATAATGATGCCGACCCAGGCCTAGCAACCAGCCGCATTCCATTGTCCCAACGCCTTGACACGGGACGCCGCGTGGGTCACCCACAGCCCTCGCCTTCATCTCTCGTTCAGGATGACCAAAGGGCCTCTTCAAGTGGTATTGGTGATGTGCCACAGGCCTCAACACACCGCAGAGCATTATTTGCTGCTGAAAAGCCCTCGGCTCGCCGCAAAAGGAGCCCAACTCCCGAGGCCTCGGCTCCCATTCTTGAAACTCCCGCAGCCTCCCGTGCCCCACACCGCCGAGGCCCGGTCACTTCTTCACCAGAATTGTCTCCTGAAGAGGATGCTGACGACCCCAACATTGCCCCAGATGACCTGACGTCGCCTGAGGAGGAAGAGGAAGAGGATGTGCCGACAAAACGAGCGAGAGGGCGAGGTCGTGGACGTGGTCAGCCTGCCGACGCCGCTGCCCCTGGGCCTGGGCGTGGGCGTGGGCGTGCAGGGCGTCCGCCTGGGCGTCCGCGTGGCCAAGGGCGTGTGCCAGGGCATCCAGGGCGTGTGCCTACTGCAGCACGACCTCGAGCATCAGCATCCGACCTGTTTGTGTGGACAGATGGAGCTGATTTTGAGCCAGATTGTCCTGCCTTTGACGAGGTACAGATGGGTTCTGGGGTGTCACCAGCATATCCCTGTGGCCCAGATGCTACCCCCAGTGAACTTTTCTGTGGCTTCTATGACAATGAAGTCATGGAATACCTCGTCAAAGAGACAAATCACCACAATGTTATCTGTGCCAACTTTCTTGGGAGGAAGACCAGTGCCAAGATGGTGGCATGGAGAGCTCTCACTGTGGCAGAACTATATGTGTTCTTGGCACTCACAATGCTGATGACTCATATAAGGAAGCACGTTCTGGCTGACTACTGGATCACTGGCGACATCATAACGACTCCATCATTTGGCAAATACATGTCCAGGGACAGGTACTTCGACATCCTCTCCTATCTCCACCTGACAAACAACATGGCAGTCCACTTCCCGACTCATTATGGAAGATCAGGAAGCTGTATGACATGATACGTCATCGGTTCACCACATACCTGATTCCTTTCCAGAAGATGTGCCTTGACGAGTCTCTGGTCCTGTTCCGTGGTAGGCTGCACTTCCGAGAGTATATCCCGTCCAAGAGACACCGCTTCGGCATCAAGCTCTTCGTCCTCTGCGACTGCTTGACGGGGTATGTGCTGGACTTTATAGTCTACAGCGGGAAGGCTGGAGAAGTTGTGACTGACCCTCTCATTGGTTTTGGTGGCGCTGTAGTGAAGAAGATGATGGAGAGGCACTTCAATAATAACCACATCCTCTACACAGATAATGATTACACGTCGCCTCTCCTGACCAAGTACCTCCATGACCGCAAGACCGGAACTGTCGGCACAGTCAAGGGCAAAAGGAAGGGCATGCCAGGCTACCCAACCAAGACGAAGAAGGCGGACATCTTCCACAAGAAGAGTGGCCCCATCCTCTCCATCCACTGGCATGACCAGCGCAAGGTCAACCTCCTCACCACATGCCACAAGGCCCAGATGGTCGCCACAGGGAAGGTGGACCGAACAACCAAGAACCCCGTCCAAAAACCAGCTGCTGTCCTGGATTATAACCTCAACATGCGCCTCGTTGACAAGTCCGACATGCAGATGGGCTTCATCGACTGCCTGCGAACATCTTGCAGGTGGTACAAGAAGTTTATCCTGCATACGGTAGATATGTCGGTCCTCAATGCCTACAACATCTACCGTCTGAGGACTCCAGGAGCCAAGAAGTACAAGTCCCTGTGGAAGTTCCACAAGCAGGTGCTACTTGAGCTCCTGGCTAAACATGCGGGTACACCAGGCAGGCCAATACAAGGACCAGGCCAGCTTGACAGAACGGGGTGTGCTGAATTCTTCAGGAAGCACCAGCTCAGCGCCCTTCCTTTCAAAGCACCAGGTAGTAACGCTAGGAGTCAGAAGAGGTGCCATGTGTGCAGCCACACAACTCGCAGACCCCGCAAACCCACAAAAACCACTTGGGAATGCCTCGAGTGTCAAGTTGGACTGTGTGCTGGCACCTGCTTCAACGACTTCCACACTCTAACAAACTTTTGAAGTGGAAGTGACAACAGTGAAAGTGACACTCAAATGTAGGCTAAGAATAATAATAAAACTAAGTATAAGTGAAAAGGACACATAAGTAATAATAAGTGCCTTCAATAACAATAGGAACAAGTGAAAGTGACACTAAAATATATATTTCTAACAATAAATAAGTGAAAATGACACTCAATAAGCCTAGGCCAGTCAAAGTGACAGTATAATAATAATAAAACTAAGTATAAGTGAAAGAGACGCACACAAGTAATAATAAGTGCCTTCATAACAATATGAATAAGTGACAGTGACACTATATATATTATTAGCTTACCTAACAATACATAAAAGGGGAAATTACACATACCAATTATCAAAGTCCAGTGAAAGTGACACTAATAATCATAATAATAATAATAATAAAACGAAGTAATAAGTGACAGAGACACAAATAAGTTCATATAAATAACTTTATTGAGTGAAAATAACATAATAACTATAATAAATGACAGAATAACCAATAAAACACTATCAAATCGCTTCCCGGCATAATTGCGGGTGGAGCGACGAGTGCAACTGGGCGTCGTAGCCGGGGCCGCGGTTGAGTGTTCGGACGCGCCGAGGTAAATACGCGGCAAAAGTTACCTCCACTTCCATCACCATCACTCCGGAACCAGTTGAGCTAGAGAGCTCTACTCAACACCATTCTACGCTGGAAGGTAAGGCGCTCATTCATATATGTGTTTGATTAATGTAGGTAATAATTATATTAAGAGAGATGCCTTAGTTTACTTTTGTTGATATTCGACCAGATCGCCCGGATACGAGCTCCGTCATTAGGAGAGCCTGCCCTGGCCAGGAGGGTTAAAGAGAGATGAAGCCAGGGATTGAGAATGTCTGAAGCTCTGAATGTTAGTGGATAGTATGGAGAACAAAGCGAACAGATTGTGACTTTTCGTGTGTAAAATTAAAGATGATCACCACTGACTGGAAGTAAGAGCCCTAGTGAGAGTGAGGCCGGTGACAGGGGAGGGGATTAATGAGGCCTAATATAAGAGGCAGAGAGATGACGTGGAAGATGTTGCAAGGAAAAAGGTAATAGAGTGAAAATGGTAACAAAAAACGATGAGGAAATGACTAGGAAGGTTGAAAGGGGACTGGGGTGAAGTAGAAGGAAGAGAGAAGAGTGAACATATTCAGGTTATTTGGAAGGATGGAACGTAGGCGAGGGAGTGATTATAAGAGAGTAAAGACTGAAAGGAAGGAGGGGAGAGATGGCAATGAGAACAAATTGTGAAGTGACGGTGATAGTGGCAGGGAAATAGATCCAGTGCAAAAAGTGTCAATTAAGAATACATTAATACACGGAAATAAAACAGTGAAAGATGGGTTATGAAAATGAAACGTAGTGAGGGTGAATGGGAAGGGTGACTGGTGGAAAGGTGAGGGTTACAGAAACGGATTGGGAATGTAAATCGTAACATTTTGGTAATATTAGTGATAGTTAAAAAGATAAGATTGGTAAGATTGAAATGGAGTGAATAGTGTGAGAGGATGGATATTGTGAAGGAGCGATAGCGAGCCTGTAATTTTGGAAGAGGACATTGGCGGGAAACTTGTTTACCATAAACTGTACAAATAGGTCTAGAAGGATATTTTGGGGATGTTGTTTTAAAGGTTGATGGCGGTATAGGGAGGCAACTAAAAACATAGTAATACATGAAAAATCGACCAAAGAAAATAAACCCTATCACCTTAAGCAGCCACAGCCAAACACGAAACATAACACATTTTGCGAAGCTAAATTAACCTTAGCAATAAATCATCAATTTTGACCTTAATTTAACTAACCAAATGTAACATAGCATAACACAACAAAATCTGATCCAACTCTGGCACTTTTGCTTTTATGGCTATATTGGTCGACGGCTGTTTAGTTGTACGGCAGTTATTAGCCTTTCCCAGTTCATCTGGGTTACCTTATCTCAGTCATGTCCCGTCAGGGTCCCTCATATCATTTTATATTTGACTTCTTCTTTGACCGACCATTCAAATTCTTCTGTTTCCTCCTGCCAAATTAATTTTACGTTTACTAATTTCCCCCTGTACAGTATACTTACTTATCACTACATTTTGTTTTTCAATAATGTCCATCTCCCAGATGTTATCTCTTTTCTTCCTACACTATCTGCTATTGTATTATCTATTGCGTACTTCTATATATATTTTTTAGGCAATATTGATCCTTATTGTTCCGCTCACCATGTATTATATCCACTTTGTTTTTGCTATCATTTGTTTTAATGGATTACCTTGATATGCTATTATTATCCAATCCAGCCCTTAAAATAATTTCATCTACTTTGTAATAACTATTAAATATTGGTGTTTCTGAGTCATTATTATTCTCCCTTAGTTTCCAATATTCCCATATCTGCATTCCAGTTTTAAGACTTTATCATCTGTGTTTCTTTGTGCGATATATTCTTTCTTATTTTTCATTTCCCTGTTAACTCATTCTCCACATTTCAACTCCTACCTAATTTGTGTATGTATATAATGTATATATACATAAAATGTATTTATATATATAAATATATATATATAAATATATATATATATATATATATATATATATATATATATATATTGTTACATCACCAGGGCAGGGTGTAACCACCAATCAGCTAAGACCCCGGTAGATGCACAGCGCTATGAACGCCAAACTCTTTACAAACATAATATCAATGAAAGTCTAACACCAGGCAGTGAAGGCAATATGGTATTAAAATAGACCAATCTCTTAAGTTACTCTATTGTAAGTTAATTAATAATAGGGAGAAGTAAAAACTATACTTAAAAGACAAAAGGTATTTATTATAAACTTAATCCACCACCAAATCCTTCCATCTCCAAACGAACACCAATAAAGTTCATATACCCAATCCAATATATAATTGAGTACTTCCGAACACTCACATGATTTACTAAAACTGAGATACTCTCCTGGTTATTATCCCACTAGACCCTTACCCAATGAACACTTCACAACCCCCATATCATAATGCAATAACAATCCTTAACACTCAATTAGCGGCCTAGGCGGTATATTTGACCGTGCCGCCCACCGTTTTTTTTTTTTTAAAACGGAACAACGGAAACACGGAACACGGAAACACGGAAACAACGCCATAAATGGCGTTGTTTCTGTGCTCTTTTTCATGCATAAACAAGAGCCAGAGCGTAATAAAAGTATGTATCCGTGAAAGGGCGATAACTGAGCTTTCCAATGACAGCAGAACCATCCTTCTACGTTCACTGGTTGTATTGCAACGATCGTGCAACCGAAGGGCAAAATTGCTACAATACGGTCATTTCGTTAAATAATTACGTGTGTAGCGAGGGAGTGAGGGTGGATGTATGTGGAGTACATCTCAGTCGGTCCATGGCTGCCGTGGCGAGCGGTCATGAGGTAACCCATGCTCCTCCTGTCGCTCGTCTCTCTCTCAGAGCCAATATTGCGCCAAAATTGCACACAGACTAAAGTCCGCCCCCGCCACACAGTCCACGTTTTTCGATACAGACTTAAGTCCGCCCCCAATGGTTAGGGGTTAATGAACACACATTTGTTTGAATAACGAAAAGGAGAGTCTCTTCACTCCACTGATGACATACACCAAGATAATCCCCTGAGGCTCATACCCAATGGGCAGTCCACTACACCATATCATAAATCAATAACAATAGTTAAGAAACCCACCTTTTTAAATAACAAAAGGAAGTGTTACCTCACACTTCTAATTATGTACTATACTCAGCTATCCCATCGAGTCTTGGCACACCATCCCAAACCCCCTTACAGAATTATGGCCATCTCCACTCCTCCCTCAGAACCCCGTCCCGTCGTCCTTCAAAACACACTGCCCTCTCTCGCTTTCGTAAGCCCCAGGAAGCCCGGGAAAGCGGTGGGGGGTCAAGAGCGGGGGTCCGGATTCATACCTGGGGGATGGGGAAGGGTGAGGTGGGGGAGGGGAAGGGGTCGGTAGTTTAGACGAGGGGTGGGTGGCAATAGTCCAGCTCCCACTGCTACCGTTCGCCACCACCATGTACAGTCGTCTCCAGAAGTCCGGGCACAGTCGCATTCATAGGGGGTGTAGAGCTCCATCCAGAACACCTCCACAGCTAAAATAGAATACGACAGGAGAGTATTCGTTCACATATTATACACGTGACAAACAGTCCACCAAGACATTATTTTCCCCGCGAATGTGCCTGATATCCAGCACGTATTCCTGCAGGAACAGGTTCCATCTAGTCAACAGTTGGTTTTTATTTCTAAATTTGGTTAGGAACTTGAGAGGATGGTGGTCTGAATATACAATGATAGGCCCTTTGGAAGACTGAAAATAAACCTCAAAGTGCTGTAATGCCAATATCAAGGCTACCAACTCCTTCTCAATCACTGAGTAGTTACATTGAGCCCCAGTGAACTTCCTACTGTAATAGCAGACAGGATGTAATACCTCCGCATCCTCCTCCTGTAGAAGAACAGCTCCAGCACCCACATTACTGGCATCCACAGCCAGGGAAAAAGGCTTATCAAAGTTGGGGGCTCTCAACACAGGGTAAGTGGTTAATATAGATTTAACTTTTTCAAAGGCTTGGGAACATTCAACAGTCCAATTAAACTTAACGTCCTTTCTCAGTAAATTTGTTAGTGGGGAGGTAACCTGGGAGAAATTACAAACAAATTTACGGTAATAACCCACCATGCACAGAAAACGTTGGACCTCCTTCTTGGACTTTGGAACAGGATAATTATGAATGGCTTCAACCTTCGCGTTGGGGGGCACAACCCTGCCTTGCCAGACCACATAGCCTAGATATTGGACAGTAAAGTAGACAAAATTACACTTCCTCATATTCACAACAAGATTAGCATTTTGGAGGGTTTCAAAGAACATCTTGATCTGATGAAGGTGTTCCTGCCATGTATGAGCAAATAGAATTAAGTCGTCTATATAGACCACACACCCGGGAATGTCTGAGATTAGAGGATTCATCATCCTCTGAAAGGTGGCTGGGGCATTTTTGAAACTGTATGGCATGACCTCACAACAAAAAGACTGATTTGGTATTACAAAACAAGAAATCTCCTGAGCCCTAGGCATGAGGGGCACCTGCCACTAACCCTACAGTAAATACATTTTTGTCAAACAACTGGCTGTTCCTATCTGATCTATACAATCCTCAGTTCTCGGTAGAGGGTAGGTGTCACACTTTGTAACCGAATTCACCCTCCTATAGTCTATACAGAACCGAAACTCTCCCTCAGGCTTGGGTACCAATATCACAGGGCTGGACCATTGACTTAGGTGATGTGAGATAATCTGATGGGACAACATATAGTCTAACTCTACCTGCATGATGCTATGGCATTGAGGAGAAACCCTGTATGGAGAGAGCTTAATGGGCCGGGCGTCCCCCACGTCCATGTCATGTACCGTCATTGAAGTCCTCCCCAGAGAATCTCTAAACACTTCTGCACTCTGTGAAAGGACAAATATCAATTCCGCTGACTGGGAGGGTGAAAGATGACATAACATGTTAGGTAGTGAAGCCCAAGCCTGAAAGTTTCCATTAAAGGCTCGTAAGCTGCTATAATCTGCAGAATGGTGACAGAGGGGAAGTTCAGTTTCATTGGTAACACACACTTCATTAGCTACCCCCACTGGTAATGAGCACGGGGGGAGAGAGTCAGGGGTTCGATGATACATCTTCAGAAGGTTCACATGAAAAACCTGGTATGACTTCCTGCGGTCCGGGGTATAGAGGAGATCATCCGTTTCGTTCACCTTACGTTCTATCCTATAAGGACCCCGAATCCTTGCTGCAAAAGGTTTTCCAAATACTGGCAGTAGAATTAAAACTTCCTCACCTGGCTGAAACACCCTGGCCCGAGAATCCCTGTCATACCAGACCTTCGTCCTTTCTGCTTTTACTTTCAAATTCTGGGAAGCAAAGTGACAGGCATCATACAGCCTTGTTTTAAAGTCAACAACGTACTTCAATATAATTATCAGCTCCGTCGTTACCACTCCACTGTTCTTTAGGATGTTGCAATGGACCATGTACTTGATGTCCGAAGATTGGCTCATTTGGGGAGAAACCCAATGACTCAGATGGGACCTCCCGGGTGGCAAAAACGACATAAGGAACCCCCCTGTCCCAGTCACCCCCGTGCTCACCACAATAACACTTCAACATATTCTTCAAAGCTTGGTGGAAACGCTCGAGAGCTCAATGACTCTCCGGATGATAGGCACTAGATTTGATGTGACTAATTCCCAGCTCTTGGAGGGACTGCTGAAAAAGATTTGAAGTCAAATTAGTACCACGGTCACTTTGAATCTCCCAAGGAAAGCCCATACGAGTGAAAAAATTAAGCAGAGCACGGATCACAAACCGAGCAGATATATTCCTCAATGGGATTGCCTCGGGATATCTTGAGGTTGAATCTAAAATAGCCAGCAAATAACAATGTCCTTGGGAAGTTTTTGGTAAAAGGGCCAACCACATCAATAATCACCCGGGTGAAAGGAGTCTCGACCGTTGGTATAGGGACCAGGGGAGCCACAGGGACCTTTTGGTTTGGCTTCCCCGTCACCTGGCACACATGACAAAGACGACAGTAGGTAGCTACATCCGCTCCCACCCTGGGCCAGAAGAAATGGGAACGGTTTCGGTCCAGTGTTTTCTTGACCCCTAAATGCCCTGCCAAAGGTGAGCCATGTGCGAAGTCTATAATCAGGTTCCTACAACATTTAGGTACCACTATCTGATTAATATCCCATGCTCCACCATCAACAGGCACGTCTCTAGGTCGCCATCTACACCACAACACACCATCTTTCATATAAAATCAAGTCCCTAGCTCCTTCTCACACTCCTCCACAGTCACAGCTCCCACAGCCAAACGTCTGCACTCAGAATCTGCCTGCTACATACTCACCAGATCCCTCTCACCATTTTTTGGAAGGGAGGTAGAGGCTTCGTCCTGGTTAAGGCGAGCCATAAAGGTATCTGCCAAGGATATATCTGTCCTTACCCTAGACGAGTCAGAGTTACTGTCACTTACCAGGTTCCCCACATCCACACCATCCGATGAAGGGAGTAGAGGCAGGGGGGGGGGGGCACACTTGCCATCGACCTTGTCACCGCACACACAGGGAATGCCTCAGGGAACTCCTCCTCGAGCACACTAGATAGAGGCTCAGACACTGGTTCAACATCCACGACAGGGTCGGGTCTGACTCTATCCCCATCCAGATCATTCCCCAGGAGTAGGTCAACTCCGGGTACTGGCACTTCCTCCACAAGTCCCACCGTCGCTTTACCCTTACACAGCTCACAATCAATATCTATCTCCACAAGCAGGACTGAGAATGGTCCTCCCACACCACACAATATCACATAACTTCCTGTGGAGACAAGATCAGGATTAACCCTTCTAATGAATGTTCTAGAGGCCCCGGTGTCTTGTAGAAGATTCACCTCCAAAATTTCATCCATCATAATTTTCCCCCGGGAAAGAAAAGGCTGGTAGGATAGGTCTGCCTCATGGATGGCGGCAGGGGTTGGGGTCGCAGAGCTCATTGGGGGGACTTGACTCACACACGCTACTGAACCCTCATCGCCTTTCTCCCCCTCGTCTCCCCCAACATTTGCAACCACTCCCACACCATACACTCCATTCACAGCTCACTCTCTCTGACCTCTAGTATGTGCCCAACACTGATACCCCAAGTCGCCAGTTTTCCCACAAGAATTTCACACTTTCTCTCGATTATTGTTATTATAGTTACCTTGGCCACGAGTGGCAGGCGGACGACGAGAAGAGGTCTGTGGGACAGGAGGGGCCTGGGATGATCTGGGTGCATTATCATTATGATTTCCACTGGGAGGAGATTGAGCATAACTATTTTCCTTGAGATCAACAGGAGACTGAATGTAGTTAACGTTACCTCTATGATTTTGCAGATCCAAGACACGATCATCAGCTCGTTCAGCAGGAGAGGTGAGGGAGGTTACGCGTGTCTCTAATATAGTCAGCAACATGGGGGTCAATCTTCCACTAACAAAATTAATTGTTTGAGTGCATTAAAATCTGTCACATGTTTACTCGTAAGCCATAGATTAAACGACTTGGTCATCTCACGGGCAAATTCTTTGTGAGTGACATCTGACTTCTTGTGTTTTTTTCTGGAAGGCCTGCCTTATAAGCTTCTGGTCGTAGCTAATATGTTTCTAAAATAGCTAATTTAAGGCGTGCATAATCTGACCTCACCTCTGCCTCCACTGCAACATATGTCGCACGTGCCCGCCCAACCAGTACAGTCGACAACAAGAAAGGCCCATTACATACTTCCTCAAATAAAATAAAAAAATCCTCTACCTGGTCTTCAGTGAAAGGCAGTAACACATTAGCAAATGAGAGTCCCTGGAGGGGCAGGAGGGGGAGAGCAACCGGGACACCGGGGTGTACCTGGGCCATACGATATTCATGGTCGAGCCTTTTCTGCTCCAGTTCCAGTTCCATCTCGATCTCGAGCTTTCTCTGCTCAAATTGAATATGAGCCAACACTACTTGATCGGAGTTAGCAGAGTATATAACAATGGGACTAGGCTGGGTAACAGTATCATCATTCACACCACTCAAGCCCACAACAAGATCAACGCCCTCACCAGGAAGCTGGAATCACTCCAAGAATTTGTAACACTCAACATTGGAGTATCACTAACTCCAATTGTTTCAACTCCAGCATCCACCACCGCCCCAACGTCATCTGCCAACAATCCAACACCTGCAGTAGCCACTGCAACAGATGCTTCTGATGAACCTGAGCCGACATCAAACCAGGACAGCCGCCCTGTTCACCTTAGTCTCTCCCCCACTCCTCGTGCAAGAAGCCTGCTAGCACAAACAGTACCAACCCCTCGCCCCCGTTCTAACCACTCCTCTCCCCGACCTGTATGCAGAGTCTCGCCACCACAGATTTCCGGATTTACACCAGTGAGGAACGGTGCACGACCAACGCAGAAAAGGTCTCATCTACCAGTCACAATGTCAAACAGATTTGAGATCTTGGTAGAGATGGAAGACGAACCATAAGAGACCAGGCTCGTTGGGGATTCCATCCTACGAGGACAGGTCGAAGAGTTCTGCGACCGAGTCCCAAATCGACGAAAAAGATTTTGCATCCCAGGAGCTGGACTGGACGACATTTTGGAAGCCTTCGAAGATACCACAAAGGATGCAAACAAAAATACCCTTTTTGTCATCCATGCTGGTTCAAATGACATCATACGCACCAGATCCGAAGAGTTGATGGAGAAATATCGCAAGATGATCCAGCACTACAAAAACAAGTCAAGGAATATCATCATCTCAGGCATTCTCCCCAAGATCGACGCACCTGACAAATTCTACGACAAGGCCTTCAGCACACATAGCCGACTAAAATATTTGTGTCTGAAGGAAGAAGTTGAATTCATCAACCTCTGGGATCATTTCTATAACCAGCCTACTCTGTTCCGCAAGGATGGCACTCATCTAAACTCTGTGGGTTCAGCACGCATGGGTTGTCTCCTACACGAAGCAGTGCGCAGCCATGGATAAAAAAACGCCATCCGAGAAGAAGCAGCAGTGACATAAATCATCCAACGCCAAGCAAAAAACAGAGGCAAACGAGGACCACCAGCGATAAGGACCGAAGACAGCGAGGACCGAGGACAGCCATGAACATACATGTAGATCCGACAAGAACCAACAATATTATTAAAGAGCGTTCCATGAGTTCTAAAATAAAAAATTTAAAGGTTTTCTATGCAAACGCTCGTAGCATACGCAATAAATTTTCAGATTTAGAGGAGCTAGTGTTTACAGAAAATTATGATGTGATTGGCATAACAGAATCTTGGATCAATACAGAAGATAGAAACTTTTTTAGGAGAGTATTCACTTCCCGGTTATGTAATGTTTGAGAAAAGCCGAATAAATCGAAATGGAGGTGGCGTTTTACTTTATATCAAAGAAAGTCTTAACCCTACCCTTTTGTCAAAACCTCAAATTGTGAACGTCGACACATCTTTTGTACTAATAAAGAATAATAAAGGTACAAAATTAATACTTGCGTTAATATACAGACCTCCAGCTCAATCAGTGCAAACTGACCGAGAAATTTACGAACAAATTGCAGATGTAAGTAACTCACAAGATACCGTAATTTTTGGCGACTTTAATTTACCAGTGACCAAGTGGGGCGATACTCTTACTTCACACTCCGGACATGACTTGTATACGAACTTGCAAGAGAGTTCGCTTTATCAATTTGTTCGAACACCGACCCGTGGTAATAACGTTCTTGACATTGTACTTGCAACAAAAGAAGAATTAATAGAGAATTTGAATGTTGGTGATGAATTCAGTAACAGCGACCATCGTACAATAACTTTCACTTTAAACTTTACTAGTAACGAACCAAATAGTAGCATCGAAAAAGTCCCCAATTTCAAGAAAGCAAACTTTCATAAACTTAGAGCTATGTTTAAAGAAACTGACTGGAGCTTTTTAATTAACAATAACGACATAAATACATCTTGGAAGTTATTCGAAACCACTTACCTAAAAGCAGTGCAAGACTGCATACCATCGAAAATACGGCGTCCAGGCCATAATAATAAGCCCAAATGGTGGAATAAAGATATTTCAAAGTGCCTGCTTGCTAAAATTTTTGCTAATGATAGCTTAAAATCCTCACAAAATGACGAAGAACGGGTGAAATTTGTAGAGCTACGACGCAAAGCCAAAAAGTTAATTAACCCTCCAGCCCCGGCTATGTATTCCATAATTATATATTCCCCGAAATCCGGGGGTTTTGGCCGAAAAACGTCTACGCCTAGGCTACCGCATCTTTGTTATTTGGCTTGCTTCCGCATTCCCGCGCATCCCCAAGCGTAGATGTGTTTCGTACCTGTAGAATGGCGTTAAGTAGAGCTCTCTAAGTCTACTGGTTCAGTTGTGATGATGATTTAATTGGAGATAACTTTATGGCAAAAACAGCCACTTTACACTACTTTTCGATACTTAACAATAACTTACAGGCACACACGAACAAGCGTCGCACTCCTTCTTGTGGCCGGAGATGCGGGGCGTCAGTCCAGCCGGCTGTTGTTTACATGCGTCGGACGTACGCCTCGCACAACAAGCTTACAGGCTTTGAACTCATGGGTGTTTAAGAGCCCTTCCGGGTAGCTCGGGTGTGTTTTTTATGGGTGTTTATGAGCCCTTCCGGGTCTGAAGGGTTAAGCAAAGTAAAAAGACCCTAGAGTTACATATTGGGAATCAAAGTTAAACAAACCCGAAATAATTCTATAGTTATATCAGAAAGAAAAAAGTAGTTACTTCAACTGTTGGACCGTTAGTCGATGAAAATGGAGAATACACCAAAGACGAAGTACAAATGAGTAATGCCCTCAATACCTTCTTTGCATCAGTTTTTACAACAGAAGACCTCAGTGATATCCCTACACCATCGCCGATTCAGATTGATAATTCAGATGTTCTAAGCAATATCACCGTTACAGAGAGAGAAGTATTGAATTGTTTAGATAAACTCAAGTAAATAAAACGCCTGGACCTGATACAATCTCGCCTAGAGTTCTAAAGGAAGCTAAGGATGAGCTCTCCAAACCACTGACATTACTATTCAATAAATCCTTACAGTCTGGAACTATGCCTGATCAGTGGAAGCTAGCCAACGTAACACCGATATTCGAAAAAGGCAGCAAATCCCTACCCAGTAACTTTCGTCCAATTACCTTTACCTCAGTTGTATGTAAAATGCTAGAAACGGTCATAAGAGACAGACTCGTAAATCACTTAGAGGAAAATAACATACTTAAAGATACTCAACACAGCTTTCGTATAAAACGTTCCTGTTTAACAAACCTCTTAGACTTCTTCCACGATATCCTCAACCTCTACGATGAGAGTAAAGCTGTCGATTTTATATACCTTGATTTTCAAAAGGCCTTTGACAAAGTTCCCCACAAACGTTTACTGCTAAAACTAAAAGCGCATGGAATACAAGATGGTGTGTTGAAATGGATAGAAAACTGGCTCAGCCTGAGACAGAAAGCAAAGAGTAGTCATAAACGGTAAGGCATCTAAATGGACCAATGTAAGTAGCGGGGTACCCCAGGGATCGGTACTAGGACCAATTATCTTTCTAATTTACATCAACGACATAGATGAGGGTCTCACCTGTACAATCTCAAAATTTGCTGATGATACAAAAATTGCAAATTGCGTACTCTCAAAAGAACAAGTTGACGATATGCAACACAATCTAGATAAATTGTCACATTGGGCCCAAATTTGGCAAATGAGTTTCAATGCGGATAAATGTAAAGTACTACATATCGGATACCTAAA
The DNA here is from genome assembly GCA_032716605.1 of Paralithodes platypus. Taxonomy (NCBI): domain Eukaryota; kingdom Metazoa; phylum Arthropoda; class Malacostraca; order Decapoda; family Lithodidae; genus Paralithodes; species Paralithodes platypus. The sequence continues at coordinate 55,230,644 of CM064523.1, read as the reverse complement.
TGAGAAAGCAAACTATTCGATGAATGGCACTCAGCTTAAGAATGTAAACAGAGAAACCGATCTGGGAGTAACAATATCGAGTAACCTAAAACCGAGTCAACATTGTTCAGAAGTTGTAAAGAAGGCAAACAAAATAATTGGCTTTATAGGCAGGTCATTTGAGAATAAATCCAAAGACGTTATCCTAACCCTTTACAATTCCTTAGTCCGCCCTCTTCTGGAATACTGCGTTTAATGCTGGTGACCTTATTACCAAAAAGACATAAACAAGCTAGAACGAGTTCAACGTAGAGTTACCAAAATTATACCTAGCCTAAAGAACAAACCATACGAAGAGTGTCTTAGAGAATTAAATCTATTTCCTTTAACCCAGCGCAGATTAAGCGGTGACTTAATTCAAGTGTTCAAAATCATCAACGGCATCGACAATATGAACTGTAGTAAGTACTTCACTATCGACCAATCTAATTACACGCGGGGAAACGGTTGCAAAATTATTGGTAAATCTTTTAACTCACACGAATCTAAGAATTTCTTCTTCAATCGAGTTGTCAACTTGTGGAATGGGCTTCCCCGAGACGTTATAGACTGCAGCACTGCCTAGACAAATATCTCGCATCAAACCCGTGACTGACTGCATTTGTAAATGAATAACTTTATTCTATCCTCCCCTCAGTTACTAACCCATATGTCCCCTACTAACTTCCTAGTCCTACCACGGACCTTAGTTCCAGGGCAGTAGTTCCCTTTCCAATGTTCCCCTACCTACTCTAAACCACTGTTTGGACACTTCATTCTCAGTGTTTTGGAGGACAAGCAGCCTAGAAGGGTCACTAGACCTGTTGTTGCTTGATTTCCTTTGTACACTCCCCTGCCCCAGCACTACACCCGTATCCACAGCCAACACTACTTGATCGGAGATAGCAGAGATTATAGCAATGGGACTAGGCTGGGTAACAGTATCATCATTTACACCACTCCCCCGCCCCAGCACTCTACACCCGTATCCACAACCAACACTACTTGATCGGAGTTAGCAGAGGATATAGCAATGGGACTAGGCTGGGTAACAGTATTATCATTTACACCACTCCCCTGCCCCAGCACTACACCCGTATCCACAGCCAACACTACTTGATCGGAGTTAGCAGAGGATATAGCAATGGAACTAGGCTGGGTAAACAGTATCATCATTTACACCACTCCCCTGCCCCAGCACTATACCGTATCCACAGCCAACACTACTTGATCGGAGTTAGCAGAGGATATAGCAATGGGACTAGGCTGGGTAACAGTATCATCATTTACACCACTCCCCTGCCCCAGCACTACACCGTATCCACAGCCAACACTACTTGATCGGAGTTAGCAGAGGATATAGCAATGGGACTAGGCTGGGTAACAGTTTCATCATTTACACCACTCCCCTGCCCCAGCACTACACCCGTATCCACAGCCAACACTACTTGATCGGAGTTAGCAGAGGATATAGCAATGGGACTAGGCTGGGTAACAGTATCATCATTTACACCACTCCCCTGCCCCAGCACTACACCCGTATCCACAGCCAACACTAATTTATCGGAGTTAGCAGAGGATATAGCAATGGGACTAGGCTGGGTAACAGTATCATCATTCACACCACTCCCCTGCCCCAGCACTACACCCGTATCCACAGTACTCACCCCCTCCCTACCTCCAATCTCAACCTCAGATCTCCCTGAAGTACGTGCCTGACAGTATGGAATAATAGAATTCAACAAATTAGCTCTGGTCAATGACTCGTGTGGTAAGTCTAAACAAATAGCCACCAGACTCAGTTCATGACGCCTTAGGCTACGAAAATCATCATCTGATGGGTGGGCGGACACAAAGTCCCTAGCATCATCCAAAGTAATAATAGGCATGGTCACTAACAATGTGGATTTGGTTAAAGAAGGATCTGGTCACTCCGGGGTCACCAATTATGTTACGTCACCAGGGTGTAACCCCCAATCAGCTAAGACCCCGGTAAACGCACAGCGCTATGAACGCCAAACTCTTAACAAACATAATATCAATGAAAGTCTAACACCAGGCAGTGAAGGCAATATGGTATTAAATTAGACCAATCTCTTAAGTTACTCTAGTGTAAGTTAATTAATAATAGGGAGAAGTAAAAACTATACTTAAAAGACAAAAGGTATTTATTATAAACTTAATCCACCACCAAATCCTTCCATCTCCAAACCCACACCAATAAAGTTCATATACCCAATCCAATATATAATGGAGTACTTCCGAACAGTCACGTGATTTACTAAAACTGAGATACTCTCCTGGTTATTATCCCACTAGTCCCTTACCCAATGAACACTTCACAACCCCCATATCATAATGCAATAACAATCCTTAATGAACACACATTTGTTTGAATAACGAAAAGGAGAGTCTCTTCACTCCACTGATAACATACACCAAGAAAATCCCCCGAGGCTCATTCCCAATGAGCATTTCCACTACACCATATCATAAATCAATAACAATAGTTAAGAAACCCACCTTTTTAAATAACAAAAGGAAGTGTTACCTCACACTTCTAATTATGTACTATACTCAGCTATCCCATCGAGTCTTGGCACACCATCCCAAACCCCCTTACAGAATTATGGCCACCTCCACTCTTCCCTCAGAACCTCCTCCCATCGTCCTCCAAAACACACTGCCCTCTCTCGGTTTCGTAAGCCCCAGGAAGCCAGGGAAAGCGGTGGGGGGTCAAGAGCGGGGGTCCGGTTTCACACCTGGGGGTTGGGGAGGGGGGGGGGTGTCGGTAGCTTAGACGAGGGGCGGGTGGCGATAGTCCAGCTCCCACTGCTACCGTTCGCCACTACCATGTACAGTCGTCTCCAGAAGTCCGGGTACAGTCACATTCATAGGGGGTGTAGAGCTCCATCCATAACAATATATATATACAGTATATAATAATATATATATATATATATATATATATATATATATATATATATATATATATATTTATATATTATGTTCTTTACACCAACCAACTTTACTTCTAAACTCAATTAATGAAATCAACAAATCCATGTGGCAGTCCGGGGATTCGAACCCAGTACGCTCACACCGAAAATCAGTGCACTTATGCACTACGCCACGAACACAGTTATATATTATATATATATAAGCAATTGACTCTCCGGCAGGGAATCGTAGGCGTACCAGGAAGAGCAATACCAAAGCATAAAGGAACATCTTTATTTTTCTAGAACATGTGCGACGTTTCGACACCAACATGTGTCATTTTCAAGCCTAAAAAGGAAAAAAAGAACCTAAATTAAAAAGTTTGCATCAAATATACAATTTGTAAAAGTAGGTTAAATTACTATAAAGTAGACAAGAAACTGGATATCAAGACCTTCATTTTCGGCCATCAGAAATCATAGTGAATCTTCAGGCCATGCTATAAAATTAGTCAACATTTTTCCATATTATTCAGTACATCAGACGACATGTCCAGGGTAACAGCTGAGTCTCTCCTCACCCACCATCCCTAGGCACCCACGAGTCCTCCTCTCCTACATCAGACGACATGTCCAGGGTAACAGCTGAGTCTCTCCTCACCAACCATCCCTAGGCACCCACGAGTCCTCCTCTCCTTTACTTTGTTTCTAGTAATTGGTATGTTATTCACTAAAATGTTGCTTTTTTATATATTTTTGTTGTTGTGTGTCTTTGTCCATGTTATTAATTTATTATTTTCTTAATTTAAATTTCAGTATTTTATCCCTGTTTTCTACCTTCCTTCATCCAGTTTCTTGTGTACTTTATAGTAATTTAACCTACTTTTACAAATTGTATATTTGATTGCAAACTTTTTAATTTAGCTTCATTTTTCCTATTTAGGCTTGAAAATGGCACATGTTGGTGTCGAAACGTCGCACATGTTCTAGAAAAATAAAGATGTTCCTTTATGCTTTGGTATTGCTCTTCCTTATATATATATATATATATATATATATATATATATATATATATATGTGTATATATATATACTCTTTGAACCATGGGGGAGGCACTCGCTATAGGCAGTTCTGCCTTTTGCCTCCCTCAATCACGTAGACAAAAAAAAAAAAAAATATATATATACTGCATATATATATATATATATATATATATATATATATATATATATATATATATATATATACAGGGTAATTTAAAACAACACTGCCAGACTTCATCTACTCATTAGTAAATACAATAACGAAGAAGATTATCTAAGGACAAAATGCAAAATAATATACCATTAATGATTTAAACCGCATAGAGTAAAATAATTAGTGACACCCAGGTATGAGCTATAATCCGAACACGGGCTAGACAGTAATAATCAGAGTGTCCCCCTCCCCCCCAAATAGCATACCTCTTGCCTCCCATCCCAGTTCGAGTTTTTCTTTGAAGCTTTGGAGTCATAACGAATCTTTTCATGTGTTTAATCATCTGCTCGGCCATGGTGCTATCTTCTTCTGTCATAGTGATTTTATTTACCTTATAATATCACATAAATATGGATTGTCGTTATTTAGGTGTGGCTCTGCCTTTGTTATTTTATACTCGTTAAGTCCAAGTGACGTAAATTGTTTGTTTTGGGTACCATTAGATGATTTTAAATATTCATTAGTGAACACCGTATACTTGTACGTCTACAGCTACGTAAAATCGTCAAACTTCAACCATAAAACTGATAGACATATTTCGTTAGTACTCTGTGATAATAGTAACGTAATGAGGTATTTGTATTGAAACAGTAAATTGCGCAGGAACAATTTTTTCCCATTCAAACAGTTTCACGAAAGATTAAATTACCTATAGCAGTGTTCGGATACCTGACCCAGACTTGAGATTCATTATTTTACCTCTTGGTCATCGTTACAAATGGTGCATATCTTTTTACGCTACTTGGATTATAATACTTAGCAATTTTCTTCTAATTGCAAAATATCATTACCAATTTTATGTTACTTTGATTTTATAATTATTCATATGTGATTAGGTCATTAGATATCTCCTCTTTACCTTTTTTACTTGGTAATCATTCATATTATGTATCATATGTTTTGTGCTGAGCTCAGAACCCTGTTTTGCTAAATTTCTAAATAACCATTTATCTCCGTTACAATATATTTTTGGTAAAAATAGAATAGAAATATGTGTATTATATATTTTGATCAATGTGGTTGTCATACTCTGGCAGTGTTGTTTTAAAACACCCTGTATATCTATATGCTCAGGCCCAATCCCCATTGTTTCCTATATATTTCTTTATTTTCTATTTAATTCTATTTTACTATTTGTTTTTTCCTTTTTTCTTGGGGGTGGCCGACTCAAGACAGAGCAAGAACAGGGAAAACACAAAAACAACATAAAACAACAAACAAACACATCTAAAAACACAAATTCACACACATCTAGGTCACCCAGGAGAAGATCCAGAGACCAGGGTCACCAAGGTCGCTCCAGCACTCCCCCTGCCCCAGACCACCCGGAGAGGTGCCGATCTCGGCAGGCAGACATGCAGCGGAGCCGGAGCCACAAGCCCGCCCACCACACTTCCATATTAATCATCTCCCCGGGCCAGGCGCCTGATGGACCACCATTCAGTCCAACCTGCGCCCGACCCCCTCCCCCAAACGACCACGTGTTCACTCACCCACTCACAAGCACTCCCCATTCACTCCCGTCCACCACTGCCCGATCTAAAGTCATTCCTCCATCAACCAAAGCTCTTCTTACACAGCCTCTCCATCTCAATGGGGGTCCTCCTGCCCCTCTATCTCCCCCTGTATCTGACTCACACATTCTCCCCGCAAGCCCCTCATATATATATATATATATATATTATTCTTGAGATATACTGTATAAATATTATATTGTTATCTGTTCAATATTTTTTAGCACTTACGTATTGCTATCTATGCAATTATATTCAAGCTTTTCAACAAACAGTATTTTCTCTATCAAATTATATTATCTGTGTTATTCTGTATTAAATAATTTGCACCATGTATGTCTTACTTCCTTATTTTTCCTCTCCCATACTTTTTCTCCACTTCGTAATTATCTTCATACATTTAGTTTTAATTCATGTGTTCATTTAATATTTCTATCACGTGTTATCTCTGTCATATTTTCCTATTAACTAATAATAGTTCCTGTTGGTGTGGGATCATTGTTCTCTCTTTGTTAAGATTATCTCTCCCTCTTGCAGCTTTTATTCTTCCGATCAAAGCTCTGTCATCTATTCTTCTTTGGGTGATATTTTTCTTCATATATTCCCTGTGCCAGATACACATGTGTATCTTCCCTTCCCATCGATTTTGTTTATACAATTATTATTGTTTTGTCTAGGTCTCACTCTCACCTGCATTCTATGTTGTACTCACGGTGCTCTCTATTTCTCTCTCTCTCTCTCTCTCTCTCTCTCTCTCTCTCTCTCTCTCTCTCTCTCTCTCTCTCTCTCTCTCTCTCTCTCTCTCTCTCTCTCTCTCTCTCTCTCTCTCTCTCTCTCTCTCTCTCTCTCTCTCTCTCTCTCTCTCTCTCTCTCTCTCTCTCTCTCATTATCTAAGCTATCCTGGGCCACTGTACTTTTGGTATTATTGGCCTATCTATGTTTCCATGTGCAAGGCAGATCAGGACCTGTGATGAAGGGTTAGTTTGTGTGTGTTTTCACTGTGATATATCAGTATTTGATACACTGTATGTGATGTTGGCCTATCGATATCATTAATTATATGGCGCAGGTTTACTTTTTGTTCTTGATATATATATATATATATATATATATATATATATATATATTTATGTACATATACCTGTACGTGTATTTACGTATTAGCTTTGTATGTGTTTGCGTACTGCATTATGTGTTTGCGTACTGCATGTTTTGGTCCTTGTGTTTGCGCAATTAGGTGTGTGCGTGCGTGTCCTTGCTTGTTTATTTGTATATGTGTGTGTGTATAAATATAAAATAATGAAGAAAATAAACACCACGCCACTACCGCCAAGCACTTTTCCCGCGCTTCCCACCACACCTCCGAGAAAGGAAGCTGTAACCACCATACCACCAAGATGTGCCACAGTCGCTACTTAACTCCTTCAGACACATATGACGCTCGAGCGTCATATGGAACATATGCCAAAAAACTCCTATGACGCTCGAGCGTCATATGGACTTATCTACATAGCTCTCTAATAAGTTATATGACACTCTAGCATCATATGGAGCTCAGTAAGTCCGGTAAGTTAAATGAAACTCTGTCGGTTGGTGGCAACCCCAGGTTTCTTCGACAATTCTAACGGTCAGCAGTGTGGTTTTGTCAGTTGTGGGGTGCAGTGGCAATGATACCGGGCTCCCGCCTCCTCAGACTTACTGGAACATAATATGACTGAAGGAGTTAATAGCCTTCACACTTCCTCCACCACCCGCCAAGAATATCACAGTCTCAGTAAACAACCCTGAGACACAAAAGACAAGGAAAGCAGCAAAGGAAAGGAAGACAACAAAACGACTCCATAAACATCATACCTCCACGCGCCCTTCTTCCTCCAAGCCGCATCACCACCATGACCGTGAAGCCAGGAGAACCTACCCCAAACACCCCAGGATCTTCACCCTGCACATGTGCCCTTATTAGCCGGAGAAGGAACACCAATATGAATGCAGAAAGATGTATGACTATGACAGGCAAAGTTGAGATATTTACAGTTGGAAAGCTAGTAATTTTACCCTTCTCACGTCCTGACGCAATTTTTGAGCCTATTAGGGATACTTTAAAGCCTTTGTTACCGTCAGGGGTATTTATAAACCTTTAGTTTATTTACTTCAACCTCTGCAGTTGTCTTTGAGTTAGCTGTGGGCAGAAAACTAATTTTGGAGAGGTAATTATAAGAGTGAGAGTAATCTATTTCTTATTGCTAATCTGGCAACCTCTGCATCATAAGGATGTGAGAGGGTTAACTACCCTCACTGGAAGATTTGGGTTTAATATTGAAGTAGATACCTGACAGCATTGGTTGTAAAGCTCTACTTTCAATCTTATGTAACCCCTACTGTACCATAGGGTACTTACTACCATAAAATTACCCGCCAGTCCCAAGCAATGTGGCCAAAATGGCAATATATAACAACCTCCCACCTCAAAAGATGGAGGAATACTGCCTCTCCTATCCTGTAGAGGCTTGGATATAAGCTGAGAAGTGTTGCCAACTCCAGAGCAGTGCTCAAATGGTCGTGGTACCAGGTATTGCCTGATACTGGCAGTTACAAGGATCGTATATTACTGACGGCTCTCTGCCGTCGCTGGGACTGGGGAGTGATTTATCTACTGACAGCTCTCTGCCGTTGCTGGTACTGAATGGGTTAAGATCTTGGCTCATCAAAAGAATTTGTTATTAGATCTCACTGGATGCCACCTAATATCCGTTTATCTGCCTTGATATCTGGCGTTACTGTCCATAAAAATGCTGATTAGTCAAGCGCTTTATTTGTAGTAAACCACTTCCCGTCTTACTAGAAGTTCATGCTCTGGCTGGACTCTGGAAAGGCAGGGCTCTGCGAGATACCATAGCAACACTGCATAACGGCACTGCAAAGAGAGTCCATCCGGTACGAAATCCCAGGCACTGGTTCTGGGGTACGTCAATCGGAAAAGACCCAAAATGACCTCATCAACTCAGTCACTGAAAGACTCTTATAACGGTTAGAACAGTTAAGAGATGTTGCGTTACAAACAACCCTCTTATGTTAGTTTGATGACATGTTACAGATGCACTTGCATATATTACATGACATTCAAGGCCCAACACCCAAGAGTACTGGAAGGTCTGCATCAAAACTCTTATAACGGACAGAATAGTTACAGAGTTTTCTCGCTACTTTAGCTCGATAATACTGTACAGACGCACTGGCATATTGTACATAGTATTTAAGACCCAACACCCACAAGTTCGAGTCTCCATCCATAGTCCACCGCCACGTCAGGACCACCACCAAAGACACGATCCTCACCAGAAGACTACAGAGTGCTTAATTATATAATATATAGTGAAACCCTTCAAAAGTACTAGTGACACACTTTATAGATAAAAGGAAATACTTATTTGAATTGTTATATAATATGTATATGTATATGATATTGTTATGCTATTTGAACCACATAAGAAGTACTAGTGATACCCATTTATTTAAGAGAAGTACTTAATTAAAAGTCTTAATTATCCATCCAAGTAAAATCTCAAAAATACTAGTGATATACCTTACACAAAGGAAAGTCCTTAGTGAAATATACCTGTATCGTGCAATCTCGAAAGTACTAGTGTCATACCTCGATTGAAGGGAGTAAAAAACTAATATCCACAGGCAAAGTCTTAAGTGTGAATGAGTATTGTGGAACCTCGTTCGTGCGTCTATTGTTTCTATATATATATATAAGTATCTACTATTACTATACGATATCTATATGCAGTAAATATATTATATGAATGTACACTGTTATATTTATCCTATGTTACCTTTGTACATGTGTTTAAGTTAATTTAATTTCTCCAGTCAAGCAAGAACCTACCTAATTTATCCAATCAACCCCAGCAAAAACCTGGTATAACAATATATGTGAGAGGATGAAGTTATGATATTAGTAAGAACAACTGTATTGGTCATATATAATATCAATACAGAAATAAAGAACATTATTTAATTAGGAAACACGATAGAAGTAAAGCAAATGGTGTGTGGTATTTACAAAAAGAGAGAAGAGGCAGTAGGGGATAGATAACGGGATATTAACACGTGGTCTGACTAAACTTTTGTATAATGAGTCCTCACAATTTTGTATAATTATGCAGAAAACTTTCTCATTTATTGATTTCCTATAAATATTGCTCATATGATTTCATATGCAGTGTACCCCTAAATGTCGGCGCGCAACATAAGTCGAGTATAATAAATCTGGACTATCTGGCGGCGCGCGACATAGGTCGTGTGGCAATTTCAGCACGTAATGTTGCTGAGAGAGAGAGACAAGTGGTGGCAGGAGAGTAGCGAGCGTATGACTGCTCCAGACCACCGCGGCGAACCTACTGACACGAATCCCACCTCCTCCCTCCCTCTCTCACTCGCTACATACTGAATTGTATGGGGAAAGTACCGAATTACATGCTTTTTGCACTCGTGTTGCGTGGTTGTTGCAAAAAAACTCACCGTCATAAAAGGATCGTTGTGGTGTCATTGGAAAGCTCTGTTTATGCCCTTTCAGGGATAGATACTTGTTTTACGCTCTGGGTCTTATTTAGGCATAAAAATGATCACGTAAACAGCCCTATTTTGGCTAAAAACACCCCGCTGGGCGGTACATATAAATAAACCGCCTAGCCCACCAATAAGGTGTTAACAGGCCTCGAACGTTGAATAAATAATAAACCATGGCCTTCAGCAATAATGATCCCCAGAGAGTTGGGGCTTGTACTGAGTGGTAAATAAAGAATATGAATATAAATTACAACATCTTCGGTGTTGTATGCCGAATATTACACAGGATTGCCCCATAGCGACAATTTTTCTTTAGGGAGTACTTCGTAAACATGAGATGTTTTTGATGTTACATTTCTTGGAGTTGGTATTATTAGTATGTATGTCTTTGTTTGGCTAGTTTATGAGGGATCATCTTCCCGTCTACGTTGTCAAATTAATAACTTATTTTAATTCAATATATATTAATGTCCAAAATAATATTGTGGCATATTTTAACCCACTGAGCCCCAGCGACGCAAACAGTGCGTCGGCAATGTATGTAACGCTAAACCCCAGCGATGCAGACGTCTGCGTCAGTGTCACTCCGGTCCCAATTACTCCGGTCCTATGGCACCTAGAGGGCTCAGATTTTTATGGGAACTGTGTAAGTATTCCACGCACCCATGACGATGGTTGAAAACTCTCAAAGTCCAACCGCGTGCGCGTGAGCGCGCAAAAATTTGTTTTTTGGGGGAAATTGCCTTCAATTTTATACTCTTGTAAAATCCGTTTTCGGGGGCTCTGTAGGACCATTTTTTGAGCTTTTTGATGTTTTTTTTGTGGTTTTTCCTTCATTCCTAACCCTTTCGCTATTGTTTCTGGGAAAACAAAATCTGAATCAGCCAGTCCTGGATGGTACATTTATAAATATTTAGCTGGTACTCAGCGGGTTAATTGTAGCGTTATATCCTTTGACTCAAATTTTGTTTCCTCTCTCTCTCGCTCTCTCTTTACACACACACACATATATATTTACAGAGAGAGAGAGATACTTCACAACGACATATAATTCGTAAACATTCATGTGGATTATACAAAAGTACAGTAGTTTTATTTCATATGTTAATGTATATTGTCCCATTGTGACACTATGAGTGATTCCATGGACTTACATTATCTCGCATGAACTGGTCTGAAATTCTCTCTTTGTCGAGGACTAACAGTCCCTACGCTCTTTGACGTTTTTCATTCTGCTTTCAGATGTGTTTAAACTAGTTAATTTGTATTATATTGTATTGTGTGTACTTTTATTTAAATTCATATTTTTTTACTACTTGTTATATTCCCGTCTGTTTTATTTTTGACGCTGTTTTTCTTGTGGTATATATTATTGTTCTTTGGATATTTGATTGACTGTTTCCCACAGCTCTTTGTAATAATTAGCCAGTGTTTCTTACTATCTCTTTGATATTTGTATAGGTTTTCATCATATTGTACCTGTATATGTATTTGTATTTATCTTGATACAGGACCTTGACTTTTCTCTTGACATTTATATTGTTGCTGTATTATTATTCCTATTCTACAGTAAATACAGTATTTCCCACTAATCCTTTATATGTTTTCGTCTTCGCTTGTATTGATCTTGTTGGGTTTCTTGTTATTCTTCTTTTTATATCGATCACTCCTTCTTGAATATTTGTTGCCTATTATCTGTATGTGTCCCCTTGTTCCTCTTTGTTTCTTTATGTCAGTATTCTATACAGTCGTTCATATATACATAATACAACATAACATACAATGTGGTAAAATATCGGCACATGATATTCCAAGTAAGGAAATTAACGGAATGGAAAAACAAAAAAAATATCTACATTTTCCAACCTGTAACTCGAAAGCCCTTTCCTTGAACTGGCTTGTTTAGGAGTGTAAAAGTCTTGACTCAAGTTTGCAAATATTAACGTCTAAGTATACAGTAGTTGTGTTTACTTCACCCCGCCACTGGAAAGTTTTAGATTCGTTGTTTACGAGACTATCTTTTTGTGGTCGGCTTTCATGTGTATATTTCACTATCTTGGGACAGTTGGTAACTAGTTAAAGGGACTGTTTGTATCCCTATAATTCCCAGAGACTCCTCAGGAGATCAATAACATGCCCCAACGTTAGATATTATACAATTAAAATGACACCTTTGAAAAATTGTAGGTGTTTTCTGCCCTCACAATAACACCATTATATCATTTTGTAATGTTGGTAATCTGTTACTCTTTTATATTCAGCAAAGCAGACTGTATTCTTGTACGTCCCCAAAACACAGCATCATGGGAACATCTAGGGGGAATAAGGTCGTCAATTTACAATGGTGCAAAACCTGCAAGCATTCTTGTTTAAAAAAACGTTTCAGAAATTCATACTTCTATGTGTTATTGATATGGAGTCAGTTAAACTATTCTAGGCTCCGTTCGGTTAGCTTAAGATAATCTAGCTTGACTAATAATGGTGATGATATATGTACAGTCAAGAGCATAAATCGTGACGCACTCACATGAATCGAACACAAACCCGACAATGCAATACATTATTATAACCCAGATGCTTCAGAACTTGGTTCTAATAATTTAAATATTTGACCTGGCCACCCCTTCGGGGATCACGGCGTCAGGCAATAGATAGATAGATAGACCTGGAGTAGGTATACCGGTAACCTTATTTATGCTGAGAACTGTACCGTTGATCCTTCGTGTACCTCTTGTGTGACTCTTATTATTAGTATTCAACTAAAGCCATCTCAAGTAATCACTGAATAATATATCGTATTCGTATATAGCAAATATGATATAGTATTCTATGTAGTAAAGCGAATCTTCATATTATTAGCTGTATATAAATACTTGCACAATAACAACCATAATAACATAAACGTTTATGAGTAACTGTACAAACTGACCCATATGGTTGTTATGACACTGTTGGCGGCCAGGTCAAATATTCAAGGTCAACCATATATACACTCACTTGTATAGCACCAATAGTGATCCTTTGCATAAGTTATATATATTCCCAAGGTTAAGACAAATTAACAGAGAAGTGTCCACCTTCCAAAAAACACCTCAACAAATTATACCTTGGTGGAAAGCCTTGAAAACCCATGCCCCTCTTTGGAATATAAGAACATAAGAACATAATACAATGGGAGTCTGCAGAAATCCGATTGACCCACACGAGGCAGATCCCTCGTGCTTTTTCTGACAATATTTGATTGGCAACCACAAGATGGTGTAATACAAGCATAATTTCGCCAATAGTCTATTTACTAATATTCCTGGTAGCATTACACAGTTGTGTTGCTTCTGTGCCGGCAACCAAGCTCAAAGGAGGTTTGTGTATGTGGTTATGTATATATAATGGGGTGTCATCTTGTGCAAAGGTATCTAAGCTAAACTAATGGCTGATTATTTAAGTGGCTACATTTACGCAAAACATTAATTTAGAAACTAGCAGACTGGAGTTGTTGAGAAAATATTAGTGACTCAACATTTAATCTAGTAATATTTCTGGGATCTTTTATATTGGTATCGACAACAACACTCGGTTCAATAGTGTTCGTTCAGTATGTGGTAGACAACACCTTTCCCACATATTGGTATCGACAACAACACTCTGTTCAATAGTGTTCGTTCAGTATGTGGTAGACAACACCTTTCCCACATATTGGTATCGACAACAACACTCTGTTCAATAGTGTTCGTTCAGTATGTGGTAGACAACACCTTTCCCACATATTGGTATCGACAACAACACTCTGTTCAATAGTGTTCGTTCAGTATGTGGTAGACAACACCTTTCCCACATTGGTATCGACAACAACACTCTGTTCAATAGTGTTCGTTCAGTATGTGGTAGACAACACCTTTCCCACATATTGGTATCGACAACAACACTCTGTTCAATAGTGTTCGTTCAGTATGTGGTAGACAACACCTTTCCCACATATTGGTATCGACAACAACACTCTGTTCAATAGTGTTCGTTCAGTATGTGGTAGACAACACCTTTCCCACATATTGGTATCGACAACAACACTCTGTTCAATAGTGTTCGTTCAGTATGTGGTAGACAACACCTTTCCCACATATTGGTATCGACAACAACACTCTGTTCAATAGTGTTCGTTCAGTATGTGGTAGACAACACCTTTCCCACATATTGGTATCGACAACAACACTCTGTTCAATAGTGTTCGTTCAGTATGTGGTAGACAACACCTTTCCCACATATTGGTATCGACAACAACACTCTGTTCAATAGTGTTCGTTCAGTATGTGGTAGACAACACCTTTCCCACATATTGGTATCGACAACAACACTCTGTTCAATAGTGTTCGTTCAGTATGTGGTAGACAACACCTTTCCCACATATTGGTATCGACAACAACACTCTGTTCAAGAGTGTTCGTTCAGTATGTGGTAGACAACACCTTTCCCACATATTTAGGAATACGGTCCTGTATATAAAACTGATAGATCCGGGAAAAGTGTTGGTTTGCCTCCCGCTACAACCAAACTCCTCCGGGACTCCCACCTTTAATATTATCAAGACAAGTAACAAATCCTTAAGTCACTGCATCCCGCAATAATTAATCAAGTTGGTCACTTCACCCTATAACCATTTCGTCACAGTTACTTCGCCCCATGACCATTTCACTTGGCCTCAAAGCATCCCAATCGATTCACTTAAATTTGTTTAGCTTCGGAGTTTCTCGGAGTCACAGCCACAGTAGTAAGGTCTTATATCCTATGTTATTTGTCATCATGATTGTGAAGCGAAATTATCATGAGGTAAAGTAACTATAAACCATGAGCCTACATGAACTCCAGCCATCAATCTTAGTACCATGATGGAGTATGACGGGAGGCGGGCTGGGTGAAAAAGATTCGGGGATCTGATGGTTTCGTGATTCGGCGTTTGTATTGTCGTCTCGCTGATGCTTTGATTCATACCACATTACCCGAGTTATGTGTCTATGGCCGAGGGATTATTGGCTTCGTGCTGTATTTCCTGTTATCTAGGTTATGTTGTTTCGTTGGTATTCAGTGATTCCGTTAATAAGTCGTTTGGCCCACACTCAAGTTTCTTGTCCTTACATTTGTATATGCACTAAGTTTAGTACGGTTTGGCAAGGATAGGCAAAGTAAAGTAAGGTTCCTCTAACATTAAATGTGTTTACTCGTATAGCCACTTAGTCCCTAATGCTGTCTCATCCATCCTCATCAATAATTACCCCAGCTTCCACCGCCAGTCTCCCAGTTCCTACCACCACCATCTTTCTCATAATCAGTTGACCTCCTTTCTACTTTTCCCATCTTCCTTCACAATCTCAAGGTTTGCTTCCGTCTTCTTACAAATAACAGTCTACAGCTTCTCTGTTCCTTCTCTTGCTCTTCCACCATTCGCTCAGTTCACTCTGCCGTATCTGTTACCAATCCTATCTGTACAGTCTCTCAGCAGCCTCCATTCTCCCAGATTGTATCTAAAACACATCTCTCAGCTTCCTTCAACATTATTATAAATTCCGTTCCTTGTATGTTTATAAGCTGCCAATATTAGCACTCACTATTATATTATTCTGCTAGGTTCCTCCAACATTATCTGTGAGCTAGTGTATGTAGGCTACTCTCCTAGCCTCCTACTCCCCTTCCTCTTCCTTCTCAGCCTCTTCCTTTCCCTTCATATATTGCGGCTTGGCGTGACAAGGCTCTCGGTGATATTACCAGTAAGCTGCTTCATCCATCATGCGACCTTCTGACTGATAATATGACGAGGAAGGAAACATGATATATCCTACCACCACAACTACTACTAACGCTGCTACTATTACATATGCTACTACCAATGTTATCACGAACACCACCACTGTCACTATTAACACTGCTATATTACCTTTAATACTACTAATTGTACAACGAACACCACTACTATCAATAATACTATTAAAGCTGTTATGATTACCTTTCCTACTACTAATGCCATCACGAACACGGCCACCATCACTAATACCCAAACTTCCACCATCACCACTAACGGTACGGAGTTTTATCTTACTTTTTTCACAATCACTACTACTATTATCACTGCCATGACCGTTTCACACTACCACTAGATTGCCACCACCATAACCACCACCACCATTACCAGTAAGGTCCTTCATCAGTGTTACATCTGACGTCCTAATATACTGTCAGAAGGTAACAAGACAGCCACCATAACCACCACCACCACCATTACCAGTAAGGTCCTTCATCAGTGTTACATCTGACGTCCTAATATACTGTCAGAAGGTAACAAGACAGCCACCATAACCACCACCACCACCATTACCAGTAAGGTCCTTCATCAGTGTTACATCTGACGTCCTAATATACTGTCAGAAGGTAACAAGACAGCCGCCATAACCACCACCACGACAAATTTCAACATCACTACTGTTAACAAGGCTAAACAGTACCATACTAAAAATTTAAATAAACAGACAACCACACGTCAATATATTTATAGGAGGTAGTGAGTGAAGGATGGAATGATAACAACGTATAGGAATATAGGATGGCAGTCCAACAAGGCAACGCTAGACGATGTTATGAAGTGAAAGAGGTCCTATGTTATTAACCTTATTTTATTGAGATATAATTTATCCATTTTAGTCTGATAGGCAAATTATAAGCTACAACAAATCCTCGATTGTTTACTTGAATGAAACGAAAATGATGTAATCGTGCTGAAAGGTCCGTGGTTAAAAGAAAGAACGAACGATAAAAAGTATACTAGAAAAGTAATCTGAGAAGCTCAGTCCAATCACCGCCACCACCACCACCCGGCACCAAATTTGTCCCAGGGTCTGAATGGACCAGATTTCTTTACCAGTCAGACTGTCTCCATACTGGGGCCATAAAAAAAGAGAGAGAGAGAGAGGAATTGTGAGTGATATTGAGTTAGAGCTTGTTACATCTACATTGCATTGCTTACTTACACTGGCCACACACCTTCTATGATCACTGTGAGTTAGCATGCATTAATTATGATATAGTTAATATTACATTTACATTTTTATATGTGGATGAGGGAAACCTAAGGGAAAACTGCCTGTGACGAGTGCCTTCCCCAGAGTGACAGCCAAAATCAAGGAATGTTTGAGCAAAAATGTCTGGACACGCAGAGTTTGAAGCAATTTAAGTTATAAGATGAGGGAAAGATGGATTAAGGGAGAGAGTTCCAAAGTTCAGCTGTTGAATAGAAGACAGATATGGGCGTTCTGGAAAATTAAACGCATACTGTAAGGTAGACCCGTCAGCATATGAATGGCTAGGACTGGCGGTACAGTTAAGACGATCATTTATGAATATTAGACAGAAAAATAAAGATAGTACACAACCCTGAGTAACGCCGGAGTTGATAAGATTAGGAAGTGAACGATGGCCATCCAAAATCACTGCTATGGAAGGACCAGAAAGGAAATGAGAGATAAAGGCACAGATGGAGGGATAGAAACCGAAGGTGGGTAGGTTAGAAATTAGAGATTTGTGCCAGACTCTATCGAAGGTCTTCGATATGTCTAGCGCAATAGAAAAGGTCTCACCGAAGTACCAAAAGGAGGATGAGCAATAGTTAGTAAGATATTAAAGAAGATTTCTAGTAGAGTGACCCTTAACCCCTGCTGTACCAGAGGGTATTACTGTAAATGTAACCTCCAGTACCACGTTTGTGACCAAAATGGCTTCAGAGTCGAGAGAGAGCAACCTCTTACCCCGGAACTTGAACGAGTACTGAGCCAGCTCGCCTGTGGAACCTTATATACACTCTGAGAAGTGTTGCCAAGGTCTCAAAGTAGTGTTTGCAAGTCATGGTGCCAGGTACCGCTCGGTAGTATAAGGACCGCATGTTACGGACGTACGTCGTACGTCGCTGGTAATAGAGAGTGACTTTTTTACTGTCGCCCAATGTACATCGCTGGTATAGTAATGGTTAAGGAAGCCATACTTGGACAGGTTGAATGAGAGCAAATTTCCAGCAAGAAGGGAAGCCGTTAGAGGAAACACAGAGACAAAAGAGTTTGCTTAGGCAGGGAGTCATCACGGAAGCACAGTTTTTTAGTACAACAGGAGGAACACCATCCAGACCGTACGCCTTCTTAGTATTATGCCCAGAGAGTATATAAAGTACATCTTTAGAAGATCTTAGAATATTAGGCATAAGTAGGAGAGAGGAGGGTGGTGAGGGAGGAATAGCACCGGAATCGTCCAAGGTGGAGTTTCTAGCAAAAGTTTGACCAAAGAGTTCAGATTTGTCAAAGGAAGAAGTGATGGTTGTGCCATCAGAGTGGAAAAGGGGAGGGAAAGACATGGAAGACAAATTTTTGGAGAGATTGTTGGCTAGATGCCAGAATACTTGGGAAAAGCTAGAGTTGGATAGTTTAGTGCATTTATTAATGATGAAGGAGTGTTTGGCGAGTCAAAGGACAGATTTGGTTTGATTCCATTCAGAAACATAGGAAGAATGAGATTCTTGAGTTTGAAGGCATCAATACAGTTTGAATGCTTCATCCTTATTGCAGAAAGCAGTAGAACAAGCGTGAGTAAACCAAGATTTTTTTGCATTATTCAGAGAGAAAAAATATGGAATGTATGGCTCCATGCCCGAGAGGATTACCTTGGTAATGCGTTTAGCACTCTCTGAGGGTCTCCGGCCACAGAAGCAAAAAGTATTCCATGGGAAATCAAAGAAGTACTGCTGGAGAGCCTCTCAGTCGGCAGCGCCAAAGTACCACAAGTGCCGCTGGCTGGGAGGATCGGGCGGCCATACTGGAGATATAGGAAGATGACAGAGATAAATTTATGGTCAGAGGAGCCAAAAGGAGACAACAAAATCGACATTATAAGAAAAAGGATTAGATATTAACGGGATCTGAAGGTAAATGCAGGGAAGAGCAAGGTTATGGTCTTCGAAATGGGTGAAGCCACAGAGTGTGAGGTGAAGTTGCATGGTCAGGCTATGGAGATTGTCAGCTTGTTTACGTATCTGGGCAGTGTGTTGAGTAAAGATGGGACTATGGATGAAGAAGTGCGGGAGAGGGTGCAACAGGGGAAGAGGGTTGTAGGAACTCTGAAAGCAGTAACAAGAAATTGGGTGGTCAGTATGGAAGTAAAGAAGTCCTTGCATGACAGTGTGGTAATCCCGACACTGACTTACGGAAGCGAAGCATGGACGTTTGAGAAGAGACTCGGACCAAGAGTGAGAGGGGTGGAAATGAGTTACTTGAGAAGTGCGTGCGGAGTTACATGGAGGGATAGACAGACGAATGAGGAAGTAAGAAGGAGGTGTGGTGTGGAGGTAGATGTGCTAGAAAGTGTGAAAAGGAACACCTTGAGATTGTTCGGCCATATGGAACATATGGGAAGCGAGAGAATGAATAAGAAGGTGTACGAGAGCGAGGTGGAGGGACAGAGAGGAAGAGGTAAACCGAAAGAGAGGTGGAAGGATGGAGTGAGGAAGTATATGGATGAAGGCGGTGCTGGTTGGGAGGAGGGGCGTCTACTGACTGGGGACATAGATGCATGGGGGCGGTTCGTTCGTAGCCACCCCTTTCGGGGATCACAGCGTCAGGCAATAGATAGATAGATTAGAAATTAGAAACAAGTCAAGAATGTTGGGCTGATCTCCGAAGCGATCCGGGATATGGGTGAGTTGCTGAACCAACTGTTCTAGGTCATTTTGGATAAAAAAGATGTAGGCTTGTTAACCAGGTTGGTCAGTGGAATGAAAGGAGAGCCATTGGCGATGGTGAACATTGAGAAAGGAGAAATGGTAGAATGTGTTCCATTTTAGAGTCTAGAACTTTAGATAGTCAAAGAATTTGCAAAAGTAGGTAGAGTTAGGGGAAAGATAAACAGCACAGAAATATTTAGCATGAAAATGATAGGATAGTTTGAGCCATGAAGTTGAGAATTCAGATGAGTCTAAATCGGGAACACAGGAGCAAGTGAGTATGTTGTGCACGTATGAACAACACCCGCCTTTGGCTTTGAAACTAGGATAGAGAAAGAAGGAGGATACAGAAAAGGGGCTGCTAGCAGTTGCTTCAGTCACCTGAGTTTCAGTGAGGAAAAGAAGATCAGGTTTGTAGGAGGAGAGATGGTGTTCAACAGAGGGAAAATTAGAGGAATGGCTGCGAATGTTGCAGGATGTATCCATCGATATATATATATATGATATTCTGTGGTGTTTTAGTAATCATGTTCAGCTAATAATTGTATGCATTGGGGTTTGATTCACGGGCGCGACAATACAATTGAACAAATCTCCTAAAGGTAGGGCCAACGAAATTGATCCCTGACCTCTCTGTTACTCAGAAGGGCATAGAGCAAGCTGGCTTTAAGTAACTAACCCTATTTCCTGGTGGACTCTTCCCAGATGATCGAAACATCACCCCGATTGCTTTAATTAATTTTGAGTTATAAGAAGTTAAGGGGTCAAGATTATTGTCAAGTTCGTTGCCACTACCTGTAACACTTGTTCCTCTGTTCACTTAGCAGTATAAATATAAACCTGTTGGTAATGGACATGTGTGGCGTGGCATCTGTTGAAGTAAACTGTGATACAATGGATAATATATAGTAACCCCTGTGTACCAGGCTGGATAACTAACACAAGTAACCTACCGCGGCTAGAGAAGGGCGAGGATACAAAGATGAGCGCCGGAGCCAAAAACAGCACACCGTAAGTCGCCGCCGTCGTCCCCCAAATTTATCTTTTTACCTTTATCAATAGAAGAACTTTTAACACTTAAAGAGCGGGGCCCGACTTAAGTCCGTATCTAAAAAGCAGCAAGTTAGGAGCATTATTAAGGTTTTTAAACGGTTAAAATCAAGTGCAAATGGCCAGGAGAGCAGCAGGCCACACGGCCGACACCCAGGGCTTACCGCCGCCCACTGACTCACGCTCCCTCTGTTCTCGAGAGGCCGGCAGTGTAGCTAGTAGTGAGTGTAGCTGGAAAAAATTTGCCGCTATACGCTAAACTCCCATGTTGGTGGTACCACTGCATCAAAACGACGAGTGCTACGTAGCTCGTTCTGGTCTCATTTTGAAGCTTGCAGCGCCTAGTTTTTTGCTGAATACATTTCTTTTCATGCAGATACTTGATTGATCATTCAGGAGGGCCTGAATATGCCCAAAATAGCCCAAAACCACCCGCTAGACGAGGGTTAAGCAATGGCTCAAATACTGAAGAATAAAATTTGGCATAAGATATTCAGCATATCAAGAAAAAATACGCATTTCAATACATGAATCATAATAATGGATGATGATGAAGTAGAATAGGAATATAAAAATTCCATAACACAAGAATTGTAAATTAATACATCACCTGATAAGAGAACATATCACAACAGCAATGCCCAACAATACAACAAAGGGACATTTTAATTGACCGACCCTGGCTGCCATAGAGGATAACAACCATAATACAATGTCAACAAAATGAACAAAGCACAATTTGGAACCGATCAATTATTGGCGTACAATGGTGACTTGGAAACATAGTTATGACACTAACTATGTTCCTTTGAATTACAATGTGCGGTAGTTCAGTGACTGTGTTCTCCGTCAATATCTTAGGGGTGGTTTTGCAGCTCTGCTGAGTATTCCTTTCTTCATATGATTATCCTGTGTCATAGTTAATCATATTTTGTTACTATTTATGCTCTGGTTTGAGTTTTTGTATGTATGTACATTTTTTCCTCTTTTTTTTCTTCTGGGGGTGGCCGACTCGAGACAGCCCGAACAGGGACACAACAGAAAACAATGAACACACAAAAACAAAACACTAATTCACACACATCTAGGTCACCTAGGAGAAGACCCAGAGACCAGGGATCACCAAGGTCCCTACAGCACTCCTCCGGCCCCTGACCACCCAGAGAGATTCCGATCTCAGCAGGCGACACGCAGCGAGCCGAAACTGCAAGCCCGCCCACCACACTTCCAGGCGCCTGATGGACTATTATCTAGTCCAGCTGATGCTCGACCCCTTCTCCCAAATGACCATGTGTTCACTCATCTACTCACAAGCATTCTCCATTCATTCCTATTTATTACCACTTCCTTTGCCTGATCTATAGTCTTTCCTCTATCACCCAAAGCTTGTCCTACACAGTCTCTCTATCTCAATGGGAGTCTTCATACCCGTCTATCTCCCTTTGTATCTGATTCACATATTCTCTTTGTGAACCTTTCATCTTCCATTCGTTCAACATGACCATACCAGCTCAGCACCCTTCTGTCCACTCTGGCCGATAAATGTTCATGCTGCCCAACTCTCCTACGTATCTTTTCATTCCTCAATCTGTCTCTATGATTAACTCTACACATACTCCTCAAGCAGCTCATCTCCATCACATCCAGCTTTCTTATCTCCTTTAACTTCAGAGCCCATATCTCAACCTCATACATCACTGTTAGCACAACAATTCCTCGATACATTGCACTTTTAACTTTCATTCTGAGATTTCTCACCTTCCACATACTTCCCATTGCTTCGAAAACTTTCTTTCCTTCACATACTTTCTGTTTTACCTCCATTTCCATACCTCCATTCCTGCTTATCGTTCCTCCTAGATATTTAAAACACTCAATTTGCTCCAATATTTCCCCATGAAGCCTCACATCTAGATTCACCCTACGATCACCCCTATTACACACCATTACTTTACTTTTATTGACGTTCACCTTCAGCTTCCTCCTCCCACAAATCACACCAAACTCTTTGACTACCCAATGCAGTTTCTCCTCAGAATCCGCCACCAATGCTGTGTCACCAGCGAACAGCAATTGATTTAAATCCCAATGTCTACCATTCTTTTCTACTAAACCCAATCCTCTACCCATAGTTCTCATTTTCACTTCCCTCACCACACCATCCATAAATATAATAAACGACCATGGTGACATAACACAACCCTGTCGCAATTTTTTTTTTTACTTCAAACCATTCACTTAACTCATTCTTTCGTACTCTAACACACCCTCTGCTCCCTTCATAAAAACTCTTAACTGCTCTTAACAAATGTCCTCCAATTTCATAAATCCTTAACATCTTCCACATTGCTTCTCGATCCACACGATCATACACATTTTCCAAATCAACAAAAGCCCAAAATATCTCCTTATGCATCTCTAAATACTTCTCGCATACCTGTCTTCTATCTATCTATCTATCTATATGCTCAGGCCCAATCCCCATTTTGGGGGTAGCCGACTCAAGACAGAGCAAGAACAGGGAAAACACAAAAACAACATAAAACAACAAATAAGCACATAAAAAGCACAAACTCACACACATCCAGGTCACCTAGGAGAAGACCCAGAGACCAGGATCACCAAGGTCGCTCCAGCACTCCCCCGGCCCCCGACCTCCCGGAGAGGTTCCGATCTCGGCAGGCAGACATGCAGCGGAGCCAAAGCCACAAGCCCTCCCACCACACTTCCAGGCGCACCCTTCATATTAATCGTCTCCCCGGGCCAGGCGCCTAATGGACTATTATCTAGTCCAACTTGCGCCCGACTCCTTACTCCAAAATATGACCACGTGTTCACTCAACTATTTACAAGCATTCTCCATTCACTCCTGTCCACCACCACTTCCCCTGCCTGATCTATAGTCATTCCTCTATCATCCAAAGCCTTTCTTACACAGTCTCTCCATCTCAATGGGGGTCTTCCTGCCCTTCTATCTCCCCTTGTACCTGACCCACATATTCTCTTTGTAAGCCTTTCATCTCCCATTCGTTCAACATGACCATACCAGCTCAGCACCCTTCTGTCCACTCTGGCTGACAAATGTTCCTGCTGCCCCACTCTCCTACGTATCTCTTCATTCCTCAATCTGTCTCTACGAATACCTGTCTTACTGCAAACAAATCTGATCCACACACACTCTTCTCTTTCTAAAACCGCACTGCTCTTCTCCTATTGCAACTTCCGTACCCTTTATTATCCTCTCTATCAACACCCTGCCATACAGCTTTCCAACCACTGATAATAAACTAATACCTCTAAAACTTGAACACTCCTGCCGATCTCCCTTCCCGTTGTACACGGCACCATACATGCACTCCTCCAGTCTATTGGTACCATTGACACAACAAAGCACACATTGAATAGTCTCACCAGCCAATCTATTGTCAAATTTCCACCCTTCTCTATACACTCCACAGCAATACCATCCAAACCTACTTTTCCCGTTTTCATTTGTCTAACTGTTTCTTTCACCTAATTTTTATCAATCCTTTCATTCATTTCCTGAGTGTTTAAAGGCCTGATATATCACTTGGTCATACAATTCCCTTTCCTGTTCCAACAATGAACACATTTCCCTCGTTTATCTTGTGCAGATGAATGGCAGGATTCGGTAATTATATGGCCACGATCTGGTATAAGCAGATTTCTCTCACGGGTGAAATTAATGTTGTCAGACGTATGTATAATGATTGACCTCTTTGCCTTAGATACGCTGAATTACATTTTGTTTTGGGACATTATAATTATCAATTTGAACTTAGAATATCTGTCACATGGGCTGAAAGAATCATCCTATACCTTCCAGTCTAACATGGCAATAAATTGGCTGTACTGCCTTACTATCTACAGTTATAAACGATCTGTCCAAGTGCATTTACAGGAAAGTCGTCTATATAAAGAGTGTATTCACCAAAACCAAAGAGATGGTATATCAATAATTTGATCTCTCTTTCGATGGCATGGGGAAAATGTTGCTTTAGATTATTTAGGGGAGGACATTATTCTTAGTGTTGTAACCCCTTTCATCTGCCAATACCTTTTCCGTACACCTGGTGCTGGTGCTGTGATCAAACTGATTCCTATATTAGGAGCGCCCCTCTCATCTTTTCTTATCCCAAAGCTCTCTTTTATCTATTTTGCTCTGTGTTGTGCGAACTATTAATATTTTCCGTCTCATTGCCTGTATATAATATTTGTACGATTCCAATCGTTGTTTTGTATACTCAGTTATTCTCTCTCCCCCCCCCCCTCTCTCTCTCTCTCTCTCTCTCTCTCTCTCTCTCTCTCTCTCTCTCTCTCTCTCTCATAATGTTTAATTTTAATGAAACGCTTCTGAATGTGCGATTTGCTAGTAGTGTTGGTGTACATTGTGTGTAATGAGAGAGAGAGAGAGAGAGAGAGAGAGAGAGAGAGAGAGAGAGAGAATGAGTATGTATGTAAAAGAGTATGAAGTTGTAAGGAGTAAATAAGTCTGCTATAAAAAGGACCAGCAACAAAACTAATAGTATATTAAATAATAAAGTGGACGAATGATGATATAGAACACCTTACTCAAAATATGGTCTGACTAAACTCTTGTATAATGCAACAACAACACTCGGGTTTAATACCATATATTGGACTGGATGTATCCACAGCGCCGGTTTGTCTTTCTTCAGTACCTCATAAAAATACTACTGCTACTACAGTATACTGGGTTCTAGACTCTGAAGATGTTTGTTGTATTACATTACATAAATGACCTAGATTTAGGTATAACTAGTAGGATAAGTAAATTCGCAGACGATACTAAAATGGGGAGATCAATTGATTCAGATAGCGATATAGAGTGCCTCCAAAGGGATCTAGATACCTTACATGAATGGTCAGTAAATTGGCAGATGAAGTTTAACATTGACAAATGCAAGGTATTAAAGAGAGGGAAGATGCAAACAAATGTTAAATATAAACTAGCTAATTTAGAATTAGAAAATTTAGACTGCGAGAAAGATCTAGGTGTGTTTGTTAGCAATGATTTGAAGCCTAGAAAACAGTGTATAAGCGTTCGTAATAAGACAAACAGGATTCTCGGGTTCATCTCAAGGAGTGTGAGTAACAGAACTGCTGATGTTATCTTAAAACTTTACTTGTCATTAGTGAGACCCCATATGGATTATGCTGTCCAATTTTGGTGTCCTAATTACAGAATGGACATAGATTCATTGGAGAGAGTACAGCGTAGAATGACAAAAATGATCCATAATATTAGAAATCTTCCGTATGAAGAAAGGTTGAAGAAATTAGGTTTACATTCGCTAGAGAGACGCAGAGTTAGAGGGGATATGATAGAGGTGTTCAAGTGGGTTAGTGGGATTAACAAAGGGGACATAACAAATGTACTAAAGCTCAGTGATAGCGAAAGAACTCGTACCAATGGTTTCAAATTAGATAAATTTCGTTTCAGAAAAGATATAGGCAAATATTGGTTTGGTAACAGAGTTGTAGATGGGTGGAATGGACTACCAAGTGCTATAGTGGGATCAAAAACGGTAGGGAGCTTTAAGATAAAGTTGGATAAGCATTATGAACGAGAAGGGTTGGGTGTGAAGGGGGATCAGCCGGGTTGGGCCAATCAGCGCTCTGCAGACCCCCGTAATCCTGCGTTAATCTCTAACCGTTTTGGTAAGATGATCCTCAGGGTATTAGAGTGTTGAGCCTATAATTGGGCTTTGTAATTGGGGTTGTGTGGGACAGGGATCTGCCTTGCTTAGGCCAATCGTCAATCTGCAGACTCCCATTTTCTTATGTTCTTATGTATTGTTTGGTGGTCTGTTTCATATTGAACATGATTGGTTTTATTAGTTGCGTTTGTTGATTTCCAGTGCTCAATTAATTCAGTACAAAAATAAAGACGGACAAATTATTATGTTATTTTGCTATATATATATCTTAACATACTTTTAGCTGGACATTATATGTGTTTTTTATCATGAACCTTTCATATGCTAGCGAAGGTGGTGATGAGATGTATCACCATTCTTATTATTTCTCAGTTGGCTAGAAGATATACTGGTTTGGAGTCCCACTCTACATATTCACACACTACTAAGACAAAAACACACACAAAGAACTGCTTAAGACAGGAACAAAAGAAGAACAAAGAGAAACTTGACAATAAATACACTTGTTCATATCCAGTCAGTCCCGTGTAGCTCCTGCTCTCTCTCTCTCTCTCTCTCTTGTTTATTATTCCAAGTCATCCTTTCATCTCCTCTCACTGTCAGTGCATCTATGTCAACTTGCTGTGTAAGTATACATGTTGTAGATACAAATATATTAATACAGTAACTTAATAAGCGGACTTGTGCCTACTTACATACCCGAATAACACAATACTGTAATTATATACAATTAGATACGGAAACGGGACCAAACTACCCTGATATATAATTATAAGGTTTCTTCCATTTGTGACACTGTAAGTCAGTGAGGTAACTGTCTCCAGAGACTTACATTATCTCACGGTTAGTGGCCGGGAGTTCTCTCTCTCTCTGACGAGGACAAAGAGTGAAGTTCTTCACCGCCTTGATGTTGTAACTTTGCTTTTATCTTCTTCTTTTTACTTTAATGTATGTTATGTATTATAGTGACTTCCTAATTATCTTTATTCTATACTCATCACCCATTCCTGTCTAATACTTCCTTTATCTTTGCAGTCCCTGTTTCCTATGTTCATGTTCTTATTTTGTTGCGTTATATAATATTTGTTGTATATTGTTCGTTATTTATCTTGTTCTCACAGCTCTTTGTCTATAATGCTGTTCCCACGTTTGTTCTTGACCAGACCAGATGGCTGGAGTAAACTAGGAAAGAAGAGTAATTGGACAGAGGAAGAACAAGCTGAGAAGTGAGAAGTACAGTAGAAGACTGAGAGTTATCGGGTTCAATAAGTTTGTTCTTGTTAATTTGATAATAGCCTATGAACAATGTGACTGAGTGTCTGTAGTGTTGGCATCATCGTTATACAGGTCCTTGCTCTCTTTTGTTTACACTCTCCTCTTGACTAATATTAATAGGCGTTTATTGTTTGCTCCTCCTTTGTACTTTATAAACACAGTTTCTTAAGATTAAGATACTTGTTTTCGTTTGTTTTATATTTGTCTTCTTACTTAAACATATTTTTATTAGCTATATTTATAATTCATATTTTTATATTATCCCTTTTATGTACAACGTTTCTTCCATTTTCTGCTCAGCCTGTTTTTATGTTTATTTTCTCAATGTTCCTGTATATTTTGTAGGTTATTCTTTTCCTCTTTTTTATCACCGAATTGTAATTTCAGAACACTCAATGCAGTAAAATCTCTGGGTATAATATTTCAGTTAATCATATGTATTACAGAAACAGTAAACACAACTTGGATCCTTTTTCAGTTGTGTAACTCGTAAGATCTCTCCCTGAAGTGGTTTATTTAGGTATGTTAACGTTTGAACTTAAGTTTGCAAGTATGAACGTCAAAGTTTAGGTATATTTATTTTTCGCCGCCGTGATCTATAGTTTACTGTAAAGTTTTGAAGTTGTATTGTCGAGACGGTTCTTTAGTGGTACCGACTTGGGGCAGTTGGTAATGTTACGACCGGCACTACGAACTAAACAAGGGCACTCAGGCACTCAATATTGGACTAGAAGATAGGCTATATCTGCAACAACCGTACGCTAATTCCAAACCCTCGAACTATTACGCCGGTGAACAAAACACTTAAAACCCTCCAGAGTTAATCTACTGGATAACGGGGTATCAATTAACTTGGTTTTAGTGCACTTCTACAAAGGCTTTCCGGCGACGGCAAACCCTACTCACAAAAGGAGTACTTTAGGTTAATAAAATGATCTTAAGTAATAACAATGCTTGAATAAACTATAACAAGATTTAACCCTTTCACGTTTTATATGAAGCAGAGGTTGTCAGATTAGCAATAATAAATAGAGTTCTCTCACTCTTATAATTACCTCTCCAAAATTAGTGTTCTGCCCACAGCTAACTCAAAGACAACTGCAGAGGTTGAAGTAACTAAACTAAAGGTTTCTAAATACCCCTGATGGTAACAAAGGCTTTAAAGTATCCCTAATAGGCTCAAAATTGCGTCAAAAACGTGAGAGGGTTAATAAAGAAATATATGCTTACGTTAACTTTAGTGTGAGTCTGTACTCAACACTAAACTCTTCAATGCTCTATGAAAACACTGGTAGTCTAGTCCTACAGCAAACAGATATGGAATCTTCTGAAAACGTCTGATGCTCTAAGATGCTCGTTAATATAGAACAGAAATAATGCAGGGACAGGACACCAAAGCGTGTATCTTAAATACACCAATAAGTAGGATACATATATATAACAACGGAGTGCAACAACTCTGTGACAGCACTAATAATAGCCACTCAAAACAGTACTTCCTTAGCCAAAGTAACAGCCAAACTGGGTTGTGCACTATGCATCAACCTTGGCTAAAATAATCCGTGAATTATTCCTAAAGCATACACAGTTAAAGTTAATAAACACAATGCTGTCTTTATTACTAATAAAGTCTAGCAGCGGCATAAAAGGTACCAGGAGGCTAGGCAGAGCACAAGCATGCTCGTAGCCTACTGTCTCCCCTTGAACAGATTTCCCTTATGTTACGTTAAGTGACTAGGAGGCTCCCTTGGTAAGTCCAGATCTCAAGTATCTGGTCTTGCCCTGGCGCTCCACAAAGGTCAACACAAAGAGGTAGCAAGCATACGAGCAAGAGTAGGCAAAAGCCCTTCGCTCGTATACTGCTACACTCGCAAAGGAAAAAATATGCACAAGGGTTACAGGCACCTAGCTCTGTCGAAGTCGTACAGGCTTTAACTCGCCATATACATATCTCAGACAATGACTAAAGATACCTTCCACTGTCTAGCATTAAATAGTAATAAAGAACAACTCAATAATTAGAAGCACCCAATGATAATATGACTCATGTGACTATGACTAATAATCCCTAAAGCTAGTGCGAAACATATATGTGAGAACTGGTGCTGGTAATACGACTGGCCGACTATGGAAGTCGTATGCAGAACCAGAAGGGATAAGTAATTGAATAAAGATGAGAAGTAATGGAAAAGAAGAAGTTCAGAGAGAGAAACAGTAGTATAGGTGGTTAGTTTGGGGACAGATTGCAAGGGACGTCGAGGACCAAGCACACTATGCCAAGCTCTGCAGGAGACACGCGGCGGGGGCCCCCGCCGCACCAACACTAGGACAGCGGCACCCAATCAGTGACCACTAAGTCATGAAATGCAGGCGTCCTAGGACGCGCCAGGCCCGCCAGCCAATCAAGGGCGTGGGAAAGCCCGCGCGAGCGAGGGAGGCAACCGTACATACACACGCACATATTACCACCTCGCTGCCTCCTTCCCTCTTTCTCCTTCGCTCTTTCTCCTTAACTTCACACTGCATATCTTATACTCTATGACTGATATAAAATACTTCCATGTGTCACAGACAAGAATAAAGACCACCACTGATCTGGCTGTGACTACATGAATACTAGGAAAGAAAGAACATCGTTCTACGATTATTATAGCTCATTCCACTGCCCTGGCGAGCGCTAGCGAGTACGAACACATTCTGGCAAGCTGGCCAGCGTAACAGTAACTAGTTTAAGGATTAACTGTGATCTAACCATTGCATACTAAAGGTCCTTTCTGAAGTAAGTAAAGTGTTCTAATGTTAGCCACAAGTAGATTAAGATGATACCATTGTATTGAAGGAGTTTTGTCCACACACACATGTTCACACAATAACACCCTGATATTATTGTGAACTGTTAATTTGTTACTTTTATTCAGCAACTGACTGTGTATTCTTGTAATTCCCGCCTAACACAGTGTCATGGGAACATTTTGGGCAAAGACTTCCCAAGGTCTAAAGTTTAAAATGGTTACAAAACCTAAAAACAGTCTCGTTAGTAATGTCTAAAAAAAATCCATATGTCTATACATTATAGAAATGGAATCAGTAAAATAATACAGGCTGTATTCGGGAAGCTTAAGGTTTACTAGGATGACTTATTTACCATCGATCGATCATACAAATTAGACTTGCCTACCTCTTTTTTCTGTTAGTTTTCATCCAACATAGCCATTTGAAATAATTACTGAACTACATTACTTATTGATATATGGCATATATTATATAATATTATGATGGTCCTTAAAAGTAATAATTATCTTGATTAACCCACAGAACCCCAGCGACGCATGGTTTGCGCCCAAAATGTATGTAACGCTAAACCCCAGCGCCGCAAACCTTGCGTCCGCCACTTCAACCTCTATTATTCGGCTCGTATGGTAGGAAATGGCATGAGAATGGTATGGGATATACCTTACGATGTTGCCAAACAGTGGCGGTGCCCGACAACCGCCCAGGCAGGCCGCACGGGTGGTGGCGGGCGACTTTCGAAGTTATTTACTTCTGTCGTATGGGAGCTAGAGGCTTGAAATTTGTGTGAGATACACTTTAGGATGTAGACATTACTTGACCATACTCAGCTACTTCCCAAGTCCTGCCGGGCGGGTGGTGATGCGGGGGAGGTAGGGAAAAACACTGTACCCGCTTATCTCCCCACGACTTTCGACCTTATGTACTCTTGTCCTATGGTACCTATAGGCTTCATATTTGTATGGGATATTCCTTAGGATGTAGGCAATGTGTGGCAATGCCCAAATCTAGGTTTGTTGGGACAAGGGACGCGAGTGACAAAGCTGAGTCAGTTTACCCATACATCTCGTGAGTGCAACACCATGTCAGATTTACCACGTCGTTACCCACGCAGGGGAATATCCATTGATGATGCCATGGCCATACTTGATGAGAGTGATGTGCCTGATAGTGACACTGGATGGTCAGATAACGATTCAGAGGAAGAATATAGTCCCACTTTGGCCGAGATAGAAGACATGCATGAGGAGGAACCCCTTGTCCCCATCTCTAATCGCTTCGCAATGTTACAAGAAAGGGAGGAGAGTAGCTATCGCTCCCCCATTGCCCCCTGTGACATAGTGGACTCCCCAGCAAGTGGGGAAGAGAATAATGAGGATGAGGCAGATGACCCAGACCCCATGGCCTTCCTCAACATTCCACTTTCTCATCGTAGGGCTGAGAAGAAAAGAGCTGAGGATGAGTGGGGTCAAGGTCCGACACCACCGTGCTTCGCCGTGGTTCTCCCCCGCGTTTGCCTTCACCACCACCCCGCATTGCCTCTCCACTAAAAGCGCCAACCCCTAACACTTTCTATGGGTTGCGCAGGGATGCAGCCATCTTAGCAGCGCAGGTATTGACTTCTTCTTCAGAACAAACAGATGAGGATATGCCTGCTCTAGAATCTTCTCCACCACGCCACCTCGCACGCCGCCTGTTTTCCTTATCAGCCCGGGATGACTCAGCGCATTCTTCGCCCCCACCATCACCTCCCGGACCACTACCATACTCACCTGTACCTTCTCCTCAGCCTGGGACCACCCACAGACATGACACTCAGACACTATCACTGC
The DNA here is from genome assembly GCA_032716605.1 of Paralithodes platypus. NCBI lineage: Eukaryota > Metazoa > Arthropoda > Malacostraca > Decapoda > Lithodidae > Paralithodes > Paralithodes platypus. The sequence goes on along the minus strand of CM064523.1, from coordinate 55,197,950 downwards.
CTGCGTCGCCACAACGCCCTGATCGTGCGCAACGCCCTACCAGCATACATGGGCGTGCCCGTGGGCATGAGCGCGAGCGTGGTCGAAGGGGTTCTAAAGTGACCCTAATACGACTCCCCACCCCTGGCGGTGCGAGAGCAAGGTCTGGGTCGGCTCGACCAAGGCCTAGGTTGAGGGCAGGGGCAAGAGGCAGGGCAAGGCCCTCCCGCCGCCCTGATGGTGACTCCCCTCCTGACGACTCTGGCGTCGAAGGTGCCGCTCAACCCGACATGTGGGATTGGGTTAATGAAGAAAACTTTGTGCCCACCGACTACAACTTTGTGGGCGCCGGAATTGCCGGCCCTACGCTCCCAAACCAAGGGTGCCAGACTTGGCATCTTCCTGCAGTTTATTACTGCAAATCTCGTGGCTCTAATTGTTGACCAGACCAACTGGTACAATTATTATTTCATGGCTGGGAAGGAGCAGCTAAAATACTCTGCAAGGCTGTCATGGTCCACCCTAAATGTCCCAGAGTTTTACATATTCTTGGTCATTGCCATCCTTATGGGGGTCACAAAGAAATCCTCCATAAAAAAGTACTGGTCCTGGGATTTCCTCGTCCGAACCCCTATTTTTGGCCAAATAATGAGCAGAAATAGGTTCACAGCCATAATGGGGACTGACATTTCATTGACAGCCTGGCAGCCCACACTAGAAATCAAAGTCAACCAAGAGCAATGAAGGACTCCATGGAGAGGATAAGACCCATCTTCGAGTACCTGAAGGGTGAAGTTTGCTGCCGCCTTCAACCCCCATCAGAAGCTCATTATTGATGAGAGTTTGCTGCTGTGGATGGGGAATATTAGCATCCGGTAGTACATGCCCAGCAAACGACATCGATATGGCCTGAAGACCTTCGTGATGTGTGACTGTCAAACTGGTTACATCCAGGACATAATTCTGTATATGGGCAAGAAAACAGAATTGGTGGATACGAGGACATACGGCATTTCTGGGGCCGTCGTCATCACCATGTTGGAGGGCTACATGGACAGGGGCCACATACTGTACCTGGACAACTGGTACACCAGCCCCTCCCTTGCCAAGTTCTTGCATAGCCGCACTACAGGAGTCTGTGGCACCATCAGGAGGAATCGGATCTTCATGCCCCAACTACCACCCAGACGGAAAAAGGGCTCCATCATATATAAGCAGGCTAACAATGTCCTCTTGTTGTCCTGGATGGATAACCGGGATGTGAACGTCCTCACAACAGTCCACCGTCCCATCTTCCAAGACAGCAGACGTCGTGACAGAGCAACTGGCGAAATGATCAAGAAACCTTTGGCCATCTGTGATTATAACATCAACATGCGGTTGGTGGACAAATCAGATGCTGTCATCTCGTCAGTTGAGTGTGCGAGGAAGACGATGAGGTGGTATAAGAAGTTATTCTTCCACCTCCTCGATATCACCCTCTACAACAGCCACATCCTCCACGCAACAGTCACCGGCAAGCAGGAAACGATGGAGAACTTCTGCATTAAGTTGTCCAGGGAGATGTTGAGGGAAAACATGACTGCCCCCCCACGCCCAGCAACCCCCCGCCCATCGACAGCCAGCAGCAGAAGGGGTTGCCAGGCTGAGAGAACGCCACTTCCCTGAATATGTGCCGCCCACAGAACATAATGAAAAACCCCGAAGACGGTGTCATTTGTGCCGGAACACGGCACAGAGGTCCCTTCAGAGAACAGGCACAAGGTGGATGTGCCTAGAATGTGGTGTGCCACTCTGTTTGCCGGACTGCTTCAGGGAGTATCACACCCTTGATCAGTTCTAAAAGAGTGTACTCAAAGACTGCGATAAAAGCCGCTATGAAATGTGAAGTGTGTGTATAAAAACCAAGTGTAAATATTAAATATATACAAAGTGCCGAACACAATATGTAAGTGATAGTGACACTCAAAAATACGTAAAACAGTGACGGACACCAATAAATTGTAAATATAGCATATTTCTAAGTGTGTGTATAAAAACCAAGTGTAAATAATAAATATATGCAAAGTGCCAAACACAATATGTAAGTGATAGTACAAAGGAGTACAAAGGAAATCAAGCAACAACAGATCTAGTGACCCTTCTAGGTTGCTTGTCCTCCAAAACACTGAGGATCAAGTGTCCAAACAGTGGTTTAGAGTGGGTAAGGGAACATTGGAAAGGGAATTACTGCCCTGGAACTAATGTCCGTGGCAGGATTAGGAAGTTAGTAGGGGACAGATGGGTTAGTAACTGAGGGGAGGATAAAATAAAGTTATTCATTTACAAACGCAGTCAGTCGCGGGTTTGATGCGAGATATTTGTCTAGGCGGAGTTTAAATGAATCAACGGTGATGCAGTCTATAACGTTTCGGGGAAGCCCATTCCACAAGTTGACAACTCGATTGAAGAAGAAATTCTTAGATTCGTGCGAGTTAAAAGTTTTACCAATAATTTTGCAACCGTTTCCCCGCGTGTAATTAGATTGGTCGATAGTGAAGTACTTACTACAGTTCATATTGTCGATGCCTTTGATGATTTTGAACACTTGAATTAAGTCGCCTCTTAATCTGCACTGGGTTAAAGGAAATAGATTTAATTCTCTAAGACGCTCTTCGTATGGTTTGTTCTTTAGGCTAGGTATCATTTTGGTAACTCTACGTTGAACTCGTTCTAGCTTGTTTATATCTTTTTGGTAATAAGGGCACCAGGATTGAACGCAGTATTCCAGAAGAGGGCGGACTAAGGAATTATAAAGGGTTAGGATAACTTCTTTGGATCTATGCTCAAATGACCTGCCTATAAAGCCAATTATTTTGTTTGCCTTCTTAACAACTTCTGAACATTGTTGACTCGGTTTTAGGTTACTCGATATTGTTACTCCCAGATCGGTTTCTCTGTTTACATTCTTAAGCTGAGTGCCATTCATCGAATAGTTTGCTTTCTCATTTAGGTATCCGATATGTAGTACTTTACATTTATCCGCATTGAAACTCATTTGCCAAATTTGGGCCCAACATGACAATTTATCTAGATTGTTTTGCATATCGTCAACTTGTTCTTTTGAGAGTACGCTATTTGCAATTTTTGTATCGTCAGCAAATTTTGAGATTGTACAGGTGAGACCCTCATCTATGTCGTTGATGTAAATTAGAAAGAGAATTGGTCCTAGTACCGATCCCTGGGGTAACACTAGTGACATTCAAATATACGTAAAACAGTGACGGACACCAATAAGTGTAAATATAGCTTATTTCTAAGTCAAAAGTGCGTAAAACAATGTGTGAAACCCATATTATAACTATAAAACATACGATAAAGTATAAACAGAATTAACAGGGCAAGTGAGAGAGACAGACAATGAAAGGGAAAGGGGTGGTGGCGCATGTCGGTCAGCTGTGTGTGTGTACGTACATGCGTTTTGTTATTGTCTGAGACCATGATGGCCGCCAGTCTCCATGGCAACGGGGACGCGCGCTGGTCTTGCCACTCGTGAGCACTTCTAAAACATATATCTAAGCACTTATCACACTATTACTTCACTTATAATGACATTATGTGATACATGTTGGTAGTATATGAACTATGAAGGCACACATGATGCTCGGGTGGTGTAAATAACCGTCACTCGAAAACTGGACGCATCGTACATCTGCCAGCGCTCAGCTGTGGCTAGCCGGGCAGGAACTTTGAAAGCCGCCCGGCATCAGCTGATGTCTGAGGGTGCCCCCCCCCTCCCCCCTCCCCATACGACCCCCAAATGACCGAGGTGGGTGTTTTTTGTTGTTGTTATTCTTCATTTCTCACCTATTTAAGAAACAAACAAAAAAGGCCAAAATGGCCGGTCTCTCGATGTACATTTATTTATAAATAGCTGGGGTGCAGGGGGTTAAGTAACTCTCGGAATACTGCCACCAGCCCGCTCATACGGACAATAATAATTAAGTAAGTGTATATATAATAGTATCAGGCCTTACAAATATAACATAAGGGAATTGAAACTTGAGTATACTTCACATTTGCTCTAATGAACAATAACTTAAGACTTATTCAGAAGTACTATATAAAATTCAATGGTTAAGTAGTAAGTAACAACACAAGTATGAAGTCTGGCTTTCACAAACAAGACTAGACTATGATCCCTTAAAGTTAACAACTGATAGGGGTCTCTTTCTCTGCCGCTCTAGACCATATCTTCACCTTAATACACCTTGAGTTACGCCCTCCTAATGACATCTCACCATACATTATGAATCTTATATAACTCTTAACCAATACCTGTCGAGATTACATAACAAGGGTGTGGTTTAAACCCTCAATCACGCCTAAAGCATATGTGAAACACACCCTGATAACACCCTATCCACATCCCAATCACGTGATAGTGGGTAGGAGTGATTTGATGATACCAGTGATGAGACTAGTGATTCCCATGACCTGTTCCTCTGAAAGGTCAACTGAATACATTCTGTCTTTTCCTGTCGCCTACACTTGTTGTATGTAATACAAACAATACAATGATAACTAAATCTAAGTTGTTATAATAAGAACATTAGTACACATGGTTATAATAAAAGTAACCCCTGTAAATATGTAAGTAAGGAATAGAATAGGTTAAGTAAGCAAATAGGAGTACATAACATTATTTAACTATATGTATTTAAGCGTCTCTTCCTATTATTACTTGTACAGTATATAAATACTTGCACAATAACAACCATAATTATTATGTTCTCTCCACGAAAGAACTTTCTCCTAAACTCAATTTATGAAATTAACAAACACATGTGGCAGTCCGGGGATTCGAATCCAGGACGCTCACATCGAAAATCAACACACTTATGCATTGCGCCACGAAGACAGTTAACATAAACGTTTATGTACAAACGTACTGTACAAACTGACCTATCTGGATGGTATGATAAGATCCGATATTTTAGGCCAACTATATAAACACGCAATTTAAAACACCAATATTGATCCTTTGCAGAAGTTAAATATATTCCCAAAGTTAAGACCAACTAACAGATAAAGTTCCCAACTTTCAAAAACCACCTCCGAATTCATACTTCGGTGGAAAACCTTAAAATGCCCTGCCCAAATTGAAATAAAAAGGCGCTTTTCTGTCAATATGTGAATGGCAACCGAAAGATGGTGTCACACAAGCATGTTATGGCCAAGTTTCTATCGGCTACTTTTTCTGGTATCATTATGATGCTGCGTTGCTTTTGTGCCGGCAATATACTGAAAGGAGGATATTTTAAGTTGATAGGTTTTCACAATGATATCATCTGTGTATATTTTGGGGTTCTTCTAGTGGAAAGTTAGCCTATTTGCAACTAAACTAAAGACTGCTTGTTTTATGTGGCTACATTTACGCAAATCAATAATTTGGACACTAGCAGACCAGAGTTGTTGAGAAAATACTGATGTGACTCAACCTATAATATGCCAACATTTCTGGGTTCGTTTACAATAGTATCGACAACAACACTCAATTGTATAATGTTCGTTCAGTATGTGGTAGACAACACCTTTCCCATATATTTAGGAATACGATCCTTTATAATAAACAGATTCAAGTTCCCGGGAAATTTGTTGGTGTGCCTCCCCCTATAACTTAACTGCCAGTTTTAGCATGAGAGTTTCTTGAAGTCACAGCCACAGTAGTAATGTTTATTAGCCTATGATGTTTTTCATCATGGCTATGCAGCGAAGTTTTCATGAAGTGAAGTAACTATAAACCACCAACCTACATAAACTCCAGCCATTAATCTTAGTACCGTGATGGAGTATGACAGGCTGGGTGGGAGAGGTTCAGGGATCGGTTGGTTTCGGGATTCGGCTTCTGTTGTCTCGTCTCGCAGATGCTGTGATTTAGACGTGGTTTCCCGAGTTATGTGTCTATATCCAGGGGGTCCAGCTGTCTTTCGTGTCCTCTAGTTTATGTTGTTTCGTCTGTATCCAATGATTCCGTCAACAAGGTGTTTAACCATCATTCAAGTCCTTAAAGTTATTGATGCATTAAGTTAAGTAAGGTATGGCAAGCCTAGGTAAGGCAAAGTAAGGTTACTCTAATATATCCGTTTTTAGTCGTATATCCTCTTAGCTTTAAATACATGTCTCATCCTCATCAACCATTATCCCAGCTTCCTCCATCACTCTCTTGTCTGCCACCAGCATCTCTATCATGATTAAGTAACCACCCCTCCAACATCTCCTCCAGTTTGCTTCATATATCTTACCAATCCTATCTGTACAGTCTCCCACCAGCCTCCATGTCACTCGACCTCTTATCCCATTATCCTAGTTTGTTTTTCAAAATATCTCTCGGCTTCCTCTAACATTCTTACATTTCCCACTCTTTGTATTCCTAAAGGCTCCCAATAATATCCCTTCCATTACCTTTCTATCCTCCACCAACTTTATCTGTAAGGTACAGTATGTAGGCCACTCTCATAGCCTCTTCCTCCCCTTCCTCTTCCTTTTCCTTCATCTATTGCTGTTCTTCTTCTTCTCCCTCCACCTCCTCTGGCTGGGCTTGACAAGGCTCTCGGTGATATTACCAGTAAGCTGCTTCATCCATCATGCGACCGTCTGACTGATAATAACATGAGGAAGAAAATACGTTATACCCCACCACTACCACCAATACTATTAAGACTGCTACTATTACCTTTATGTTTGTTTTCTATTTTAGCAAAGGAGACAAAAGGCATAACTGCCTGTAACAAGTGTATCCCCCAAAGTTGAAAGAGTGACAGAGAGACATATTCAAGGTACGTTAAGAGTACAAATGTTTGGACACACAGAGTTCAAAGTAGTTCAAGTCATAGGATGGGGAAAAGACAGAGTGTGGGAGAAAGTTCCAAAGCTTACTTGTTGAGTAAAAGAAAGACTGACAAAATCGGTTCACTCTTGAGTTGGAGAAAGTAGGGGTGGGAGTATGTTGAAAAGCTGTTGGCCCCCACTCTCCGCAAGGGAGGAGATATACACTGAGAAGAACACTGATTATTGTAATAGCTGTAGAGTGAGAGAGATGCAACATTTATGCATGTACAATAAGATTGCAGGGTATTAGTAGGAGGAAGTGAGTTGATAATACGAAATGATTTTGACTCTACCCTTGGAACCTCACTCGAACAATACTCTACTTGGAACCACTGCGCCCCTGTACAGAAGAAGAAGTTGTGCATGGGTGGAGAACCCACGGGGATAGGCTGAGCACACCTAACTTCTGGAAAGTTATTATAACAAGAATGGGAATATTATCTTTCCAAGAAAGGTCAGGAGAAAAAGAAACATTAGGAATACTGAGAGAAGATTAAGGGTTGATTTATGAATTGTTGAAGAATATGGGAAAACCGTGTGGAAAGCCGTGACGAACAGATGCTATCACGAACACCACCAAAATCACTACTGCAATAGTCACCTTCACTTTCACCATCGCCAGTAACAGTGCCAGTTTGACCTCTTAGTACCTTCACCATCACTACACTATTGTCATTGCCACCACCATCACCTTTATCACTACATTGCCACCACCACCATTACCAGTAAGGTCCTTCATCAGTGTTACATCTGACGTCCTAATATATTGTCAGAAAGTAACAAGACAGCCACCATAACCACTACCACCACCACTACCAGTAAGGTCCTTTATCTGCGTTACATCTGACGTCCTAATATACTGTCAGAAGGTAACAACACAGCCACCATAACCACCATTACCAGTAAGGCCCTTCACCAGTGTTACATCTGACGTCCTAATATATTGTCAGAAGGTAACAAGACAGCCACCATAGCCACCACCACCACCATTACCAGTAAGGTCCTTCATCAGTGTTACATCTGACGTCCTAATATACTGTCAGAAGGTAACAAGACAGCCGCCATAACCACCACCACCACCATTACCAGTAAGGTCCTTCATCAGTGTTATATCTGACGTCCTAATATATTGTCAGAAGGTAACAACACAGCCACCATAACCACCATTACCAGTAAGGTCCTTCACCAGTGTTACATCTGACGTCCTAATATATTGTCAGAAGGTAACAAGACAGCCACCATAGCCACCACCACCACCATTACCAGTAAGGTCCTTCATCAGTGTTACATCTGACGTCCTAATATACTGTCAGAAGGTAACAAGACAGCCGCCATAACCACCACCACCACCATTACCAGTAAGGTCCTTCATCAGTGTTACATCTGACGTCCTAATATATTGTCAGAAGGTAACAAGACAGCCACCATAGCCACCACCACCACCATTACCAGTAAGGTCCTTTATCAGTGTTACATCTGACGTCCTAATATACTGTCAGAAGGTAACAAGACAGCCGCCATATCCACTACCACCACAACATTCAACATCACTTGTGTTAGCAAGTTTAAACAATACCACACCAACAAGTTTAATAGGGATATAAGCACACATCAATATCATTATCTGAGGTAGTGAGTGAATGAAGGAAAGATAACAACGTATAGGAATAGAAGAAGGCAGTCCAAAACAAAGAAAATCCAATTAATTGAAAGAACGAAATACATGAATGAAACAATGATTGAAAGAATGATTCGACGTACAAGGAAAATAAACGAATGATTAACTCCTTCAATACGATACATATTTGCACCTCTCATTCTAGCTAAAACTAGACGGTTTATGCAGCTTAAGAGGTTCTACGTTCAGATAATGGTTTATTGAGATTTTATTTACCCATTTTATTCATAAAGGTTAATTATAAGCTAAAGGAATTCATCTCTGGCTAACTTGAATGAAAGGAAAAGTACAGTTTGCCTGAAAGGCTTATGGTAAAATGAACGAACGAACAATACACATAAAATCGAAAAGTCATCCGAGAAGTTCACAAGCCCCCACCTCCACAACCACACATCATCATATTTATCCCAGGCTCTGAATGGACTGGTTTTCTTTACCAGTGTCTATACTGGGGCCGCAGGGAGAGAGATAGTTACATATCCTCTAATGTCTTCCCTTCATGCTGGAAGTTTGCTCACATTCAACCTGTCCCAAAGAAGGGTGACCGCTCTCAACCCTCCAACTATCGTCCAATTGCTCTCATCTCTTGTCTTTCTAAAGTTTTTGAAACTATTCTTGCTTCCAAATTTCTTAAGCATTTTTCTTATCATAATCTGCTCTCAGATCGCCAGTATGGCTTCCTTAAGGGTCGCTCTACTGGTGATCTTCTTTCATATCTTAACTCTTGGTCATCCGACTTCGGTGAGACTTTTTCTATTGCACTAGACATATCGAAAGCCTCCGATAGAGTCTGGCATAAATCTTTAATTTCTAAACTTCCCTCCTTCGGTTTCTATCCCTCCATCTGTGCCTTTGTGTCTAATTTCCTTTCCGGCCGTTCCATAGCCGCGGTTGTGGACGGCCATTGTTCACTTCCTCACCCTATAAACTCCGGTGTTCCTCAGGGCTCTGTCCTATCTCCTATTCTCTTTCTAATTTTTATAAATGATCTCCTTAACTGTACCTTAATTCCCATCCATTCATACACAGACGACTCAACCTTACACTACTCCATTAGTTTTTCAGAAAATCCCAGCCAACAATCCCTAAACGACAAACGTAATGAAGCCATAGAACTCTTAAATTCTGATCTAAATACTATTTCCAATTGGGGCAGAGAAAACCTTGTTAACTTTAATGCTTCCAAAACCCAATTTCTCCATCTATCTACCCGTCAGGATCTCCCAGCGGACTATCCCTTATTCTTCAACAATACAAAAATCAACCCTTCATCTTCTCTCAATATTCTTGGTGTCTCTTTTTCTTCTGCTCTCATTTGGAAGGACCATATTACCAGTCTTGCTAAGGCAGCCTCCCAGAAGCTGGGTGTGCTCAACCGCCTTAGGGGGTTCTTTTCCCCTGCACAGCTTCTTGCTCTGTACAGGGGCATAATGCACCCATGTATTGAGTATTGTTCACATGTGTGGGGAGGTTCCTCTCACACCGCTCTCCTAAACAAAGTTGAAAGGAAGGCCTTTCGTATCATTAACCTCCGTCCACTCACCAACTCTCTGCAATCTCTCTCTCTCCGCCGCAATGTTGCATCTCTCTCGCTATTCTATCGCTACTATAATAATCAGTGTTCCTCAGAGCTATCCCAGTGCATACCACCTCCTTTAGGTAGGGCACGTGGTACCTGTCTTGCAACTCAATCCTACCCCTACTCTGTGCAACTCTCCAACCCAAGAGTGAAACGTTACTCTCAAACTTTCTTCTACTCAACAGCTGAGCTCTGGAACTCTCTCCCAGAATCAGTCTTTCCCTCTTCCTATGACTTAAATTCCTTCAAACTCCATGTGTCCAGGCATTTTGGCTCGAACGTCCCTTGATTTTGACCCTGTCACTCTTTCAACTATGGGGGAGGCACTCGCTATAGGCAGTTATGCCTTTTGCCTCCCTCAATCACATAGAAAAAAAAAATACACAAACTGCACAGGCCTTGCAGTCCCTACTAGTAGTAGGGTCATTTGCTTGGAATCCGTGATCATTTTGTTCCTACCTTTTTCTCTCGATGGATTGGACAACCTGAACCATTTTAAAGGAAAATTAGCTCCTATGCCCCTCTGAAAAAATGACAGCTAACTCTGCTAGAGCCCAATATTCAAAATGGCCACCAACGCCATCTTGAAAAATATGAAATGTAATATCTCTGGCATCAGATGAGCTACAAGGACGAATGAGTAGTCCTTTTTCACTAATTCTGGCATTACAAATCCACTGGAATGGTTATTGTATTGTATTGTATTGTAGATTGTATTGTTATTGTAATGTATTATTCTAATTGTACATACTAATCTGCCACTTCACTGTCACTACATGATTCACTGTATGAGCCACTATCAGAATCACTGTTCTCACTTTCGCTGCTACGATCACTTTTGTTCTCTGCCTGCGGATTTGTAGGTAGTGGTATGGATGGGGGAAGTGGGGGCTGGGTTGAACGGACAGGCAGACATAGGCCATTTACAAGATGCCATCCATGGCCAATCGGTGAGGGGTGACTTTGGAGCTGGTAATGCTTTTGCAAATATGCAAGATAGTTTGCACGCTCCAAGTGTGGACGGAGACTGTCCAAGTCAGGCACAAGTCGGATAGTGCTTTTTTTCTTCTGAGCTCTCCACTTCGCTGCCCTCGCATCTCCCAGGGTCTTGCTTTTGGTATCACCATAGACATATCGAATGACAAACTGCTCCAAATCACTGATGACCTGTTCTGTGACTAGGAGCTGTGTACCACATGCTGCTAGCAGGTTGTGTGCCTCTTTAGACTTCTCCAGACGATCTGCGATGAGCTTCTTGCTTGCTCCATAGAAGCCAGAGTTGTGGTCACACCCAGTGAGGACATGAAGTGGTATGATGGATGCAGCCATTGCCTCACTGCACAAACATCGGGCATCAATAAGCTTACGTTTGCGTTTCACACACAGGATTCCTGTTGTCTTCTGAGCAACATATGCCGCTTGCACGTAGTTGTCTGTGTCCTCTGTGTCAAGAATGACAGCTGCTGTGTAACTGTCTGACCGGAGCACACTATATATGGTGAACATTGCTGTATCTGCCTCTGCATGTGAGCTCTGGCACAAGCTTGCCTGTGGTGAGATTCTTTGCAGTGCTGCCAACTACACATTAGATGATCTCGGTGCTAGTTGTTGCTGCTATTCTCTGGAATTCCGTTTGAAGAAATGCCTGAAGGCGGATGATCACCAACAATTATTGCAAAAGGCATCTTTTTTTCTTCGATTGATTTTGCAAGCTTACACATCAATTCATTGAGAATTGTCTTACTGGGTGGGTTGTGATAGGTCATGTGGTATTGTGACGCTTCTGCATAGTAGCCACGTGCGGGCATGTGCGCGCGTCGGCTGCCCAGCCGTTTAGAAACTGGCTGGCGTCAGCCGGCCGGCCGGCTTTTCCTTAGTATATATCCTACGACAATGTAACTAATGTCTGGGATATTCTTATGTTGTTTCACAGCTTGTAGCTGCCCTTATTCTTAACCAACGCATCTTAGTATATTTTATTCTCGATAGTTGATTGTTTCATTATAATATATAAGATGTAAGTCTAGTGAGAGTGGGAGGAGATGAGCGGGAGAGAGAGACCGGCTGGGGGACGTTGCTTCGCGCGGAGAGTCCAGCTTGGGACGAGCCTGATGTTGCCATATGCATTTGATCGCAACGTTAGGCTTAGTTTCGACTCACGCACGGAGTAGACGATTTTGACCCGGCAACTGTGTTGAGTGTTGCGAAGCCTGGGATGTATTCTGCATGCCTAGGGCGGGGTCCAGACAGATTCAAGACTCAGAGCTCACCTCACTGTCGTACCCTTCGGACCCCCTTGATATCTATCCCTCTCAACCCCACTTATAAACTTTCTCTCTTACTTTGTTTACCTTCCTTCCACTACTTCACCAATCTATTTAATTATCCCCTCCCCTTGATAGACCTTATATCTATTATTGTATTAATGACGAGCTCTCAGATAACTAGATAGGATTTTGGGCCTTATGCAGGAGATGTAATTGTTAATAAGGCCTAGGAAGCTTTTTTGTTGTCTCATATTTGGTGGTTTCATGCTTGCTAGTGTGTCCTTGTGTCAGGTTAGCAGGGGCTAGACCGGAGGGGAGGCTTTTGCGATCCTTTAAGTAAAGTCTGCTGGTGCGAGTCCCGTGGACCCGCACGACTTTACTAGGATACCCGTGGGAGTCTGGGGGCATTTTCTTGTCTGTGTCCCTGTGTGTCTAGTGTTGTGTTGTGTGAGGGCCCTTGCCTAGTCCACTCAGCACTGCGCTAGCACGTCTTGCTTTTGTTTTAGGGTCGCCAGGAGAGAGTCAGATACTTGCGATCTGAGTCTCTCAAGAGAGCACCCTTTCAATTAGAGTAATTTGGCGCACAGACTTGGGAACGTCCCTAGGCTAGAGCAGGTGGCTCAGCCCGGGTATCCGAAGCCTATATCCTTCCGGCTAGACCTCTGCCACCTGGCAGATTAACAGCTAGGGGTTTATTATTTCTGTATGCTTGTTATTGTGCCACAGTTTACCGTTTTTGTGAGCATTGTGAGTCAGGGTGTGGCTTAGAGACTCTGTCCGAGCAGGCTTGCCTGACTAAGAGTGAGAAGCACACCTGTATGTGGTTATGTTGCGAGTTGCTGCCTTTATTTAATTATACCTATGCTATTATACACTGTATGGCCTATCACTAGTATTTATTCCTGCTTATGAGTTAAGAGTTCTCTAAATCCGTAACGTACTTTCTTTGCTAAGCATCAGATCCTACAGTAGCCGCATGCAGTTTAGAAACCCGCATCTTGTCTACCGGTACGATGTTTTGAGGACTGTTTGCTTTCACCTTCTTTCACGCAGGGGTGATTAGTTGTATTAATTAACCCTTAATTAGCGGCTCACCACATAAGTCGAGTTAAATAAAGCTGGACTATGTGGCGGCGCTCGACATAACTCGAGTGGCAATTTCAGCACGTAATGTTGCTGAGAGAGAGACAAGTGGTGGCAGGAGAGTAGCGAGCGTATGACTGCTCCAGACCACCGCGGCGAACCTACTGACACGAATCTCACCTCCCTCCTACCTCTCTCACTCGCTATATAAGGAATTGTATGGGGAAAGTGCCTAATTACATGCGTTTTGCACTCGCGTTGCACGGTTATTGCAAGAAAACTAGCCATCATAAAAGGATCGTTATGGTGTCATTCGAAAGCTCTGTTTATGCCCTTTCAGGGATAGATACTTGTTTTACGTTCTGGGTCTTATTTAGGCATGAAAATGATCACGTAAACAGCCCTATTTTGGCTAAAAACACCCCGCTGGGCGGTACATATAAATAAACCGCATAGGCCGCTCTTAAGGTGTTAACGTAACGTTAAATGTACTTTCTTCTAGTTTGTTATTAAATTGTTTCTGCAATTAAATTCCGTTATCTATCTTTTCCTTGAAGCTTTAAGTCAACTTAATTGTGTGATCTTTTATATAGCCTGCTTGACTATCAGCAGTCTATAGTGCGTGCACCCTGTAACCGAGTCATAGGATACCTTGTTGTCCAGGCAGGACTCTTGACGGTTTAGGGTGGTTTGTTGCCTGGGTTTATAGATAAGGGTTGGATCTAGCGTTTTCCATTGTTGCTTGTTGCCGCATACCTAGTCCAATAAAAAGAGCCCAGTGTTTATATATCCCAGGACGTAACAGTATATTGCTCGAATCTTCTCATCTGCATTTGACATGCTGGCGTGAAACCCTGAAAACCCAGGCACAGTCTGTTCTTCTGGCTTAGGTCTCGTTCGGTCATCTTGCGCCCTGGCCAATGCATGGATCACACCACAAATTCTTTGCACCGATGTGTCAGGAGGAGTACTTTGATCAGCTGGTGGCTTCCTGAGAGGTGGTTCCCCACGCTTCATTGTCTTGTATGGGTTGACTTTTTGCATTTCACTTCCGAGCTGTTTGAGAGTTGTCGAGAGGTTTGATGCAAAGTTGGCACCGGGAACTGGTCTATCCTCGTGATGCTCGGAAGGAAGTTCTGTATCAAATGATCCTGGCTGCACAAACATGACATTAGTGCGGTGTGACTGGCCAGCACCGGTCAGTGTGTCGCTCTTGAAGTCATCGTTGTCGACTATAGCATAGCAGGCTTACCCCCAGCTAGTTCAAAGGGGCAATCAGATGAGGCACTTGAGGTCATTGACCACCCAAAAATCTCGCAGCAAAAGTACGTCATTGTAACTGATGCCCAGTCCATTTTTGTGCATTATGTCGACTATCTCCCTACTCTTGGTCAGTCCATGTAGCAAGACAGAGATTTATCTCAAATGCAGTGCGTTTTCCAGTGATGTAGCTTGTGAGGATAGATGCAATCGATCGGACGGATGGTGTCGGGAATAGGGTAATGATCCCGACAGGTTTTGGTCCAATAGGACATTTGAATTTGGCGGTATCGTATCGCTTGTACGATTTCGGCTGGTTCTTTGTGTATTGTAGTTTATTCTTAAGTTAGGTTAAATATTAATTGTAATGTATAAATATCTACATCAGCTCTAGATGTATTATGAAACCAAGTTATGGGTTATAATTATTATGAGCCGGCAGCCATATGTAATTTCGCGAAGCGATCGGAAGCCGGCCCTTCAGTCTCTCAATCAACACCGTACAGCCAACATCTCCTCCCCCGGCCCTGACTCAACCAACAGTTCACCATGTGCTACAACTACTAATAATATTAACAACAGTCCTACATCACCAGTCCTCTAAGCTAAGTTCATTGTATCGATATTGTATTATGTGAACATTCCTACATGTCATGCAATTGAACTAGCCGCGTGTGGTGGACTGGATTACACCTATCAACGACTACGTCGTTGGTAATTATAATATAACTATTTGTTGGGATATTTCATGTACCAGTGATATGTAATTTAACCTTTATCTAAATTCCCGATAGATGGACTGTCATCAATTGCAGACTTATTTGGGTGTTTCAGCCATGTGAGCAACTTCAGCAGGAGCTCACTGAGGTCTTCTTCTCTCTCCAACTCATGTATATATGGGAGCCAGGGAATAGTATTTGTCCTGATGACTTGCTCTTTGAGTCGTGCCGCAACATTCATCACCAACTGATCATTGCTGACACCCAATGAAGATATTGCCGCCTCGATGTATGTACCTGCTGCTGTTGTATCATATACCAGTTCACTCGCATTCTTTTGAATGCGTTCATGAAATCCGATGTCTTCTCCAAATTCATTGACGAGAGTTTCCTTTAAGTAGCTGGATTTTACTACTGAGTTATGTCCCTGATTTGAGATAATGCGCTTATAGTCCTGCAGCAGGCCTTGCAGTGTGCAAATTTCATGGTCTTTGAAGATGACTTGACGAATATGATGAAAGAAGAGAGCTTGGGCCTCTCGGAGGTTTACACGCTGCAGATGTGGAGTGCTTTCATCTGAAAGGGGCTTGTGGTCGCCTACATATTTGCGCCAGCACGCACGATGGTAGCGGATTTCCAACCCAAATGCTGTTTGACTATCTGGGATGGATGCAATCAGAGTGTCAAATCTCAATCTCATGACCTCATCTTCCAGACGGACAGTATGTAACTTGAATTTAGTCCAGGCATCTACTGTTGATAGGAGTAAAATCTGCTTGTCACGATCACTACTCTTGTATGCCCCTTTCATGCACCACACACATAGAGTCTTATCGTGAAGGACACCCATACTGGAGCGGAGCCTTTTGGGTGCACTGGCCTCTGGGAAGGGTCTTGTTGATCTGATGCTTCATCTCTTTCAAGACGTTCCTCGGATTTGTGTTTGCGTTTTTCGGCTTGAGAGAGCTTGCGCTTGCTGGGTAATGATGCGTAACAAGTGCTATGCATGTGGTGACCCTTTGGTCCCTTCTCCCAATCCACATTTTCATGTATATGTTGAAACTTATCAAGTTCTTTCCATTGTAAAGACTTTTTCCGGATGGATTCCCACTTCTCAGGTGTAATGTTTTCCAAACGATCATCTGCGGTATATCGCTTACCACAGAGTAAAATACACTCATATTAATTTAATGTCTTGTCTGGTAACTCTTCACTCTCTCTTCTATTATCTATTATTTCGGTCACTTCACAAGTCGGCGATTTTCATCAGATGGGCATGCAATCCCTCTGAAACCGTAAAAAAGTAATATTAGATATACACCGCAGGCAGAGAACAACAGTGATGATAGCAGCGAAAGTGAGGACAGTGATTCTGATAGTGGCTCATACAGTAAATCATATAGTGACAGTGAAGTGGCAGATTAGTATGTACAATTAGTATAATACAATACAATAACAATACAATATACAATACAATACAATACAATAACCATTCCAGTGGATTTGTAATGCCAGAATTAGTGAAAAAGGACACCTCATTCGTCCTTGTAACTCATCTGATGCCAGAGATATTATATTTCATGATTTTCAAGATGGCGTTGGTGGCCATTTTGAATATTGGGCTCTAGCAGAGTTAGCCATCATTTTTCAGAGGGGCATAGGAGCTAATTTTCCTTTAAAATGGTTCAGGTTGTCAAATCCATCGAGAGAAAATGGTAGGAACAAAATAGTGTCACGGATTCCAAGCAAATAACCCTACTATAGGCAGTCCGGACTTAGTGCTAACATAGAATTTGCAACAAAGTGGAAGTAAAGGATAGCAAATCAGAAGAGAGAGAATGAGAGTTAAAATTAGTGAGTTACATTTACATTGAATTGCTTACTTACAATGTCCACACACCTCCTATAATCCCTGTGAGTTGACATGAATTTCCTCTGATATATCTACTATAATTATATATGTATCCATCTATTTATGTAGGATGTTCTGTGGTGTATTGGTTATCACGTTCAGCTCATAATTGCATTGATCGGGGTTTGACTCCCGGGCAGGACGATACAATTGAACAAATCTGCTAACACCTTGTGCCTCTGTTCACCTAGCAGTATAAATATAAACCTTTGAACTAATGGACATTTGTGTCGTGGCATTTGTGGAGGTAAACTGTGCTACACTGGATAATTTACAGTAACCCCTGTGTACCAGGCTGGATAACTAACCCAAGTAACCTACCGCGGGTAGAGAAGGGCAAGGATACAGAGATGAGCGCCGGGGCCAAACACAGCACACCATAAGTCGCCGCCGCCGTTCCCCAACTTTATCTTTTTACCTATATCAATAGAAGAACTTCTAAGCAATGGCTAAAATACTGAAGAATACATTTCAGCATAAAATATTCAGCATATCAAGAACAAATACGCATTTCAATACATGAATCATAAAAATTGATGATGATGAAGTAAAATAGGAATATATATATATATATTAAAACAAAAATGTAAATAAATAAATCACATGGAAAGAGAACATATCACAATAGCAATACCTAACAATACAACAAAGGGACATTTTAATTAGAGTAAAACATGGAAACAATAAAGTTGATTGAAAAAATAGAGCCATGGAACTATGCAGTACAAGGGAGGATTTGTTGACAGACCCTGGCTGCCATAGAGGATAACAACCATAATACAATGTGAACAACATGAACAAAGCACAACTCGGAACCGAGCAAATACTGGCGTACATTAAAAACTAATGAATATGCTTACACGTAAGCAATACTAATTGTATCATAAAAGTTGATAACATTTATAGTGTGTTTATTATTTTAAAAATACAGTAAGATAAACCAAAAGGAAATATATATACTGAGACGAACAAGAGTCAACATTAATTCAGAAAAACAGTATAAACCAACAATAAAATAAAAACCTTCCGGTATGTTTCCACCCAGAACAAAATAATAGACAATAAAACAAGTCCCCCTGCACCCAGCTACCGAGAACAATAGACTATGTTTTCGTAAAAACAAAAGTTCTCTGGCCATCTCTTCCACCTGCCGCTACCCCAACAATACCATTGAGTGTGTCCTAGTGTTGTCTGGTTCCTGTACTGGGGGTAACACAGATACCAGGAAGCTTACCAAATCCGTCAATGAATGCAATAATCTTTACTCTGACTAAAGGGGAAGTTTTTGTTTGCATAGGCCTGTATATATACAGTATATATATATATATATATATATATATATATATATATATATATATATATATATATTATTTATTTTTGTTTTCTATGTGACGGAAGGAGGCAAAAGGCAGAACTGCCTATAGCGAGTGCCTCCCCCATAGTTGAAAGAGTGACAGGGCCAAAATAAAGGGACGTTCGAGCTATAATGCCTGGAAACACGGAGTTTGAAGCAATGTAAGTCATAGGAAGAGGGAAAGACTGATTCTGAGAGAGAGTTCCAGAGCTCAGCAGTTGAATAGAAGTGTGCACTTTATGCCTAATGATTAAAGTTGGACTATTGCAAAATAGCTACAATGTATTATGTATAATAGTTAATTAATATCTTTAGTCTAATCATATTAGGGTCACTGTAACAAATACGATTGATAAACCAATCTTGATATTTGTTATGGTCTCATTCTAAATGTTTGGTTACCATACATTATTTTCGGGAAGGACTACATAGCTCCATTAATACAAATACCATCCATATATCTCTCCGCAACATTACAAAGTGAAGGAAAACAGTTGTGCTCTCAACGATTTCCCTCTCCATTATCACAGTGTAATTACAATTACCGTAGCCATTACTCTGGAACCAACTTTAATTGTTGAACTAAACTTTACTCCCTCCTTCTAATCTTGCAACTCCCTTATCTTCATTCTCAATCTCCATATACATCTTTTCGACCTACTTCTCACTTCTTTATCTTTTTCTCATCCTCTTTATTTCTACTGTCCTTCTCCCATTCTTCTCTCTTCCTGCTTCTTCACAATATATATATATATATTATATATATATATATATATATATATATATTATAATTATATATATATATATATATATATATATATATATATATACAGTATATACCGGTATATATATATATATATATATATATATATATATATATATATATATATATATATCTCATTTTAAAGGCGAAATATATGCATTAGATTGTTTTGTAATTCAATTGCTCTTATATTTAAAATGATAGTCAACTAAGACAATACTCAATTTCCGGAATTATATTTATTTCTCATTCGTTTCCAGTAAGATTAATCACTCCTTGTAATCATTATTTATATAAATTTAAATGCATAAAAAACTGATTATATTCATTTAGTATTATAATTGCTAAAAATAGTATAATATACTATTTTTAGCAATTATAATTGCTAAAGGAAAGAAGCAAAGCATGTGATATACAAAGTGTACAGTATATTATACTGTACACTTTGTATATCACATGCTTTGCTTCTTTCCTTTTTCTTTCAATATTTGATGTTCCCTGGACGGAATTTGCTGTTCTATTCACACTGTTTCTACATTATCAGGTTTGCTCTTACACACCAAACGGGGAGTGGAAATATATTATGAATAAACCCGAGAAGGAATAAAGAAGTAAAAGTTGCACAACAAACACTAACTCGCAAAATAATTCAATAAGTTCGTCTGTGTGACTGTTTTGGGTTAGTAAATTTTCCGGATTTATGATTCACTAATTTTAATATTAATGCATACTGCACACACAACATTAGTAGTAACCTAAGTCAACCAACGGTCATTATTATGTCTGGATATTAATGCATACTGCACACACAACATTAGTAGTAACCTAAGTCAACCAACATTAGTAGTAACCTAAGTCAACCAACGGTCATTATTATGTCTGGATATTAATGCATACTGCACACACAACATTAGTAGTAACCTAAGTCAACCAACGGTCGTTATTATGTCTGGATATTTGTAGATATTAAAGCGTTGGAGGCCAAATTGTAACCAATTTATAGTGAACCACAATAATCTGTGGATCATGACAAGACTGTAATTAGTTATAATATTCAGTAGGTAATTAATTAAACTAGCTAACAACGACTTTGTGACACATCATCATTAGTAGTGATAAACATTAAGATTACAGAAAAACAATATACACGTGTTCATAAAACTGCTCTAGGATTATTGCACTCAATACATTTGGGAGCTAACAGCAATGATGGGCCACTCTGGACAATAAGGATGTGTGGCACTATCAACACTTTGTGATAGAGTTTCCTTACTCTATTACCTTCCTGTCTTTGTACTCGTCTTATCTAATTTTACTCTCTCTCTCTCTCTCTCTCTCTCTCTCTCATCAATTTGTTTTAGTATATATAGATACTATTTATTGTATGCAAATAATCCTCGGTACTTCATAAACATTACGGGATTCTGAAAACGTTATCATAGGTTTGAAACAAACAAACATTCTCATATAAACATTCTTAGAAATACAAATACGATTGGATAAATGAAGAGAGAGACAGATAAACAAAGATATCGAAGAGAGACAGATACCAAAAACAAAGACAGAGAGAGAGAGTAGGAACAAGAACACGGGGGACCAGGCCTTTGAAAGAGAAACTTAATTCAATATGGATGGAGACTAAGGTAAAAAGCTGACATTGGTGGCAGGGAAGACACAAACGAAGAGGAGGACTAATGGTGACACACGGAATAGAGAAAGAGAGAGAGAGAGAGAGAGAGAGAGAGAGAGAGAGAGAGAGAGTAGGAACAAGAACACGGGGGACCAGGCCTTTGAAAGAGAAACTTAATTCAATATGGATGGAGACTAAGGTAAAAATCTGACATTGGTGGCAGGGAAGACACAAACGAAGAGGAGGACTAATGGTGACACACGGAATACAGAAAGAGAGAGAAAGAGAGAGAGAGAGAGAGAGAGAGAGAGAGAGAGAGAGAGAGAGAGAGATTTCTTCTCATCATTTTGTAAATCCTCTAAATCAAATGTCCTAGCCTCTTCCACTGCATTTGTGTTACATTTACATAATAATTACAAACCTTTAACATATAGTAACTATTACTAGAGCATAGGCCTCTTTATCCAAATTCCTCCAACCTCTCAACACTATAAACTTGTCTTGTTAAACTGGAGTAAAATATCCGTAAACAAATATACTGTATATAATCGACCTACGTGTTCAAAATATATCATAGTATATAAATATTTGTTGTGTTTCAATTCATCCACAATTACACACACTATTATTAACAATGATACAACATTCACTATAATTTACCTACCGTCGCAATAATGAGCGAATAACTTTACATTAATTCAGCGAATAGAAGATATAAATCCTAATTAACTCAAAGAGTCACAATATTGAAAATAAATTCAAGTAAGTCATAAATAAATATAATAGCCTGTATGCGTGGCTGAAATTCTCATCGACGCGAGGTTAAGGGCGACGTGAATTTGACAGGAGTTTATCATTAACTCAAACACTGCTTAACCTGAGGCTGAGGTCAGGAAGCGAAGACTTTAACATGGTTTAGCTAGAGACGGATAAGTAAACTCTGTCTGTGAACACTTATACATGCAATTACGTACCCAGCCAATAATACACATAAAATAAGATCTGAATGAGTGTTCACAGTAAGCTACGTGTAAGGTGCATGCATTTATCACGAACGTGTATATATAAAGCTCTTATAAGGGGTATAAGAAATATATCCCGATAAGTATGTATACTGTATATCAATCCCACTAATAAAGAATGTTGTTCTCTCAACACGAGGGGCAATAGCAGAAAAGGAGAGAATAAATAATCTCTACGATGACGTTAAATTGAACACTAAAATATCTTCTATCACCCTTCGCAAATAATCATCAAAACACTTCACACGACGAGAGGCACTTAATTTGGTTTTAGATAAAGAAGTAGGAGCCCATGAGAGATCTGGTCACACGTAGCGACTGAGTCCGTTGTCCAGCCTGTTGACACTTGGGGCATGTCCTCTGCATACACAATGTAGCTAGATTAATCACTCCTAGCTCGTCTGAACCACTTCTTTGGGGTCACTAACACTACCATGTGCAGGTACTGTTTAAGCCTTAAGGGGACAATGGCTAACCCCTACGGAAGTAGTTCCGAATCAAAGACTTGCAATTAGTTTCGCTTGCCATAAAGGAAAGCTAGCCGAAAGCAGTCACGATTTTGCCTACCAATATCTTGGTTCGGCCAGGTAATATTGTGATTTAATCTACAGGCATAGTTGTGACGTTTCGGTGTGTGAAAGGGCATGGAAAATATGTTTTTTTATTATTGCTACTGTTATTTAAATCCTTAAAAATATAATTCATAGAAGGTTATACATAGGAACATATTCTTTATTAATTAAAATTAGATGTAACGATGAAAAAGCTTTGATGGATGAATAATAATTAAATTACAGTTTTGGATGTCAGTAGGTATTTAATCATAATATTCCCCCTCATAAGGAATCCATTCCATACAAACCATCAAATACCTACTGACATCCAAAACTGTAATTTAATTATTAAACAGTTGTTTATTCCTCTCGTAGTTGTCGTTGCAGGTATTATAGTATGGCTGCATATGCGGAAAGGGAGGAGGTTAATGTCTTAATCGCATAAACATGTCTTCGTCGTTGTCCAGATCAGGTCCGGACATGGAATTCTCACCTAGTGTGTGGAGCGGCCATTTTTCCTCTCGCGGTTGGAAGAGATTAGGTCATGACCCTTGAAAGGTCGCAGAGGGGGCACAGGTAGTGGGGGTTTGTGGACGTTGGTGCTTTCTTGGGGGTAACTTATTCATCTTCTTTATTGGGGGTAACTTATCTATCTTCCCCTGGCTTTTGATGGATGCAATGCGGCACTGACATGATTGGTGTTCTTGCTGCTCTTGCTCCCGCCCTGGTATTTCAAAAATAGTATTGACTTTTGTCATGATTTCCGGTTGTCTGAATACCGATAAATAGGGTTCTACAGATACCGTTATGCTGCCTCATGCACTCCGATGTATACTCACGGTTTAGAAGATGGCAAACGACGGTGCCACAATGGTACCAAAACGATGCCAAGACAGCAAACAATAATTTCCTGTACCACGACATCACACAACAACTATTCAAAGTTTTGAACATGCCCAAAACTTTTTCGCACCTTGCCGACACATTGGAATACTGGGAGGATCACCAACGCCTCATCACGCTAGTTCACTACCAAGCCGCCGATTGCACAACGTTTCAGGTGTATTTATTTTAATTGGTGGACTATCATTGTTGATTTAATAAAATATTTTCCTACTTCAAACTAGAGAGAGAGAGAGAGTTAGCATAATTTACAAAAATACACAGACTGTACAGACCTTCCTGTCCTTACTAGGCAATGTGGACAAATCTTATATAGGATTTTCGATATCGACAACAATGCTGAAAGCTCCATCCTCAGCCATCATTCTTCAGCCGGCATGAATAATAAATTAGGAATAAACGCAGAGAGAGAGAGAGAGAGGATGAGTCAAACAGACAGTATATACCACACCACATCATTAAGTCAGTGAGGTAGTACAACAATCCAGTTATTCTCGGGTGATCACAGGACTGATGCACCTTGTTCTTCCAGTTTCAACAACTTCTATTTTTCAATTTCAGCCACAAAACCTAAGACGACAAGACTCATTCGCGAGGGTCCTCTTTTTTTTATTTTCCGAAAATGAATATCGGTTTTACGCTGCACGTTCATTTTGTTCAGGTGTGGCTTTTAGTCATGTCAGTCTCGTATTCTTTACAAAAAACGCTCGAGTAGGACTATTCCGAAATCGACAATTTGTAAATTGATTTGTGGACGAAAGTACCAAACGTTTTAACTGAACTCAATCAATTATAGCTTCCAGTCTCAGGACTGTCGATATTTTGGCCAAATAAAGTGATGACTGTTTTCATTGTTGTCAATATAATTTTGGTTTGATTTTTGCGACGGTAGGTAAATTATAGTGAATGTTGTATCATTGTTAATAATTGTGTGTGTAATTGTGGATGAATTGAAACACAACAAATATTTATATACTATGATATATTTTGAACACGTAGGTCGATTATATACAGTATATTTGTTTACGGATAATTTACTCCAGTTTAACAAGACAGGTTTATAGTGTTGAGAGGTTGGAGGCATTTGGATAAAGAGGCCTATGCTCTAGTAATAGTTACTATATGTTAAAGGTTTGTAATTATTATGTAAATGTAACACAAATGCAGTGGAAGAGGCTAGGACATTTGATTTAGAGGATTTACAAAATGATGAGAAGGAATCTCTCTCTCTCTCTCTCTCTCTCTCTCTCTCTCTCTCTCTCTCTCTTTCTCTATTCCGTGTGTCACCATTAGTCCTCCTCTTCGTTTGTGTCTTCCCTGCCACCAATGTCAGCTTTTTACCTTAGTCTCCATCCATATTGAATTAAGTTTCTCTTTCAAAGGACTGGTCCCCCGTATTCTTGTTCCTACTCTCTCTCTCTCTCTCTCTCTCTCTCTCTCTCTCTCGTGTGTCACCATTAGTCCTCCTCTTCGTTTGTGTCTTCCCTGCCACCAATGTCAGCTTTTTACCTTAGTCTCCATCCATATTGAATTAAGTTTCTCTTTCAAAGGCCTGGTCCCCCGTGTTCTTGTTCCTACTCTCTCTCTCTCTCTCTCTCTCTCTTTCTCTATTCCGTGTGTCACCATTAGTCCTCCTCTTCGTTTGTGTCTTCCCTGCCACCAATGTCAGCTTTTTACCTTAGTCTCCATCCATATTGAATTAAGTTTCTCTTTCAAAGACCTGGTCCCCCGTGTTCTTGTTCCTACTCTCTCTCTCTCTCTCTCTCTCTCTCTCTCTCTCTCTCTCTCTTTCTCTATTCCGTGTGTCACCATTAGTCCTCCTCTTCGTTTGTGTCTTCCCTGCCACCAATGTCAGCTTTTTACCTTAGTCTCCATCCATATTGAATTAAGTTTCTCTTTCAAAGGCCTGGTCCCCCGTGTTCTTGTTCCTACTCTCTCTCTTTGTCTTTGTTTTTGGTATCTGTCTCTCTTCGATATCTTTGTTTATCTGTCTCTCTCTTCATTTATCCAATCGTATTTGTATTTCTAAGAATTTTTATATGAGAATGTTTGTTTGTTTCAAACCTATGATAACGTGTTCAGAATCCTGTAATGTTTATGAAGTACCGAGGATTATTTGCATACAATAAATAGTATCTATATATACTAAAACAAATTGATGAGAGAGAGAGAGAGAGAGAGAGAGAGAGAGAGAGAGAGAGAGAGAGAGAGAGAGAGAGAGAGAGAGAGAGAGAGAGAGAGAGTAAAATTAGATAAGACGAGTACAAAGACAGGAAGGTAATAGAGTAAGGAAACTCTATCACAAAGTGTTGATAGTGCCACAAATCCTTATTGTCCAGAGTGGCCCATCATTGCTGTTAGCTCCCAAATATATTGAGTGCAATAATCCTAGAGCAGTTTTATGAACTCATGTGTATATTGTTTTTCTGTAATCTTAATGTTTATCACTACTAATGATGATGTGTCACAAAGTCGTTGTTAGCTAGTTTAATTAATTACCTACTGAATATTATAACTATTACAGTCTTGTCATGATCCACAGATTATTGTAGTTCACTATGACTTGGTTACAGTTTGGCCTCCAACGCTTTAATATCTACAAATATCCAGACATAATAATGACCGTTGGTTGACTTAGGTTACTACTAATGTTGTGTGTGCAGTATGCATTAATATTAAAATTAGTGAATCATAAATCCGGAAAATTTACTAACCCAAAACAGTCACCCAGACGAACTTATTGAATTATTTTGCGAGTTAGTGTTTGTTGTGCAACTTTTACTTCTTTATTCTTTCTCGGGTTTATTCATAATATATTTCCACTCCCCGTTTGGTGTGTAAAAGCAAACCTGATAATGTAGAAACAGTGTGAATAGAACAGCAAATTCCGTCCTGGGAACATCAAATGTTGAAAGAAAAAGGAAAGAAGCAAAGCATGTGATATACAAAGTGTACAGTATAATATACTGTACACTTTGTATATCACATGCTTTGCTTCTTTCCTTTAGCAATTATAATTGCTAAAAATAGTATATTATAATATTTTTAGCAATTATAATACTAAATGAATATATCAGTATCATTACATTTTGCGACTATGACATTTACTATAATAATAATGATTACAAGGAGTGATTAATCTTACTGGAAACGAATGAGAAATAAATATAATTCCGGAAATTGAGTATTGTCTTAGTTGACTATCATTTTAAATACAAGAGCAATTGAAGTACAAAACAATCTAATGCATATATTTCACCTTTAAAATTAGATATATATATATATATTATATATATATATATATATATATATATATATATATATATATATATATATATATATATATATATATATATATATATATATATATATTGTGAAGAAGCAGGAAGAGAGAAGAATGGGAGAAGGACAGTAGAAATAAAGAGGATGGGAAGAAGATGAAGAAGTGAGAAGTAGGTCGAAAAGATGTATATGGAGATTGAGAATGAAGATAAGGGAGTTGGCTACGTTAATTGTAATTACACTGTGATGATGGAGATGGAAATCATGAGAGCACAACTGTTTTCCTTCACTTTGTAATGTTGCGGAGAGATATATGGATGGTATTTGTATTAATGGAGCTATGTAGTCCTTCCCGAAAATAATGTATGGTAACCAAACATTTAGAATGAGACCATAACAAATATCAAGATTGATTTATCAATCGTATTTGTTACAGTGACCCTAATATGATTAGCCTAAAGATATTAATTAACTATTATACATAATACATTGTAGCTATTTTTCAATAGTCCAACTTTAATCATTAGGCATAAAGTGCACAGTTATATGAATGAATAGCCGACTGTAGGCTATGTGAAACTATATGTAATATTGGTCTAAAGTTCTGCAGTAAATAAAATAGTTAAGGTAAGTAGATAACAGGCTAGTGAAGTAGGTTTGGAACCCAGATAAGGGGCTCCACGGCCACTATTACCACTATTAAGATATCGGACACCCTCATTATAGGATTATAAAACTGATCATTGCTGGTTTCTCAACGCTATATATATATATATATATATATCAATATTGTTACGATCCTACAATGCTGAACCCAAGAGATTAAAATTCAAGCAAGGGCAACTAGCATGATGTTGCGTTTCAGAAGGCCAAAAGGGTTAATGTCTCAGATAATCACAAATTAATGAAGAAGGATGATATTAATTAAACACTTCTAATTTTCGTACTAATTATAATTACTAATAACTAGGGAAAACGAACAGGTTGATAAGCATGATGATTCAGTTAATCACAGCAAAGAATGGTAATGGGCTAAGCGCCGAGTGAAGGCCTCGAGTAAATGCACTCGTTACAAGGAATGAACACTACACAAAAAGAACATTTGAAGAAGTTAATCAACACCTAGCACACTGAACAGCAAACTGAATCACACTCAATCACAGACCAATATAGGATACCATGTAGTATCACCAGTTAACACGCTAGGAGAACGTGTGCACTCTAGAACACTAATCAGTGTTCGTTACACACTACACAACACCATATGAAACTCAGAGCTCCTCACAACACTAGGGCTCGTTACACATACACAATAATACACCAATGCTGTCTCATCTCCCCTTCAAAGGACAAAACAGTGCACTACCTACTTGTCTTAACGCACAAACCAGCAGACAACACGTCACGCATGTCCAGGGGTGTACCCAGACCAGCGTGAACAGGAGCACTTCTCCCACCTCTGCCTCGTCGGGCTCTCCGCGCTTCTCCCACCTCTGGCTTGTAGGGCTCTCCAACAGCTACTCTCTCTCATCTCTTCCCAAGCTCTATTTTCGGCAAGAACCTGGTGTCACACTAGTCTATACAGCGGAGTCACACGGAATGTCAGATAAAGGCCACCTGTCGTGGGAAATGTAGATCTTCCCACGCCTACATGCCCCACGTGCATAGACTCCCACGAGTGGTGCTTGCGACACTGGACACCAGCCGCTATCGGTGTAGATTAAGGTCGGTCGCCTGTCTCTCTCCTCCCTCCGTCTCTGCTACCACGCTGCTCCCTTACACCCTCTCCCTTAAAAATAAATTTGTGGCAACAAATTTAAGCATTCATAATTTTTTTTTACATGCGGGACAGGTGGTCAGCAATGACATTACATTTCCCTGGAATATGGATGATATTGAGGTGGTAGTCCTGCAAGAACAAACTCCACCTTGCAAGCATTATGAACAAAGTTGATATTCTGGCTGTCACCAGACACAGGATGCTTTACCTTACGATCATCACCTAGCAACAAGACTGCCCCCGTCCCCAAATCACTTACATCCCCAACCAGTTTGAACTTGGCATGCCCTACATGCTCAATACATTCCTTAAGTCTAGGCAAATGGTAAGTGCCACTCTTGGTGATGTCATTGACTTTCTTAACATCAATGCAAAACCCTGCTGACCCACCTGGCTTATCTGAGAGTGACAGTGGAGGAGCATTCACTCTGGCGTGGCTCTCTGATGTCCCGTAGCAACTCGTCGTCGACCTCCTGGCGTGTCACCTTGGCTCTCTCGGGGTTGACTCGGCACGGCCGCTGCTTGACAGGCTCCACATCCGCCACGCCCACGTCACATTCCATCCCCATTGTCCGGCTTGAAGCATTCCGGGGGACACTCTCCAACATCTTCTGCTACATCATCAAGAGGATAATTTTTTTGCATAGGCAATTCATTGATCATACCGTACATCGAATAATTTCCTGCAGCCTCCTTCACTTTCGGCTGCTCTATCTCCTTGTGATTAGTACATGGGCCCACACCGGGCAGATACTTTTCACCTGAGACACCATCATCCTTTCTCACACCATCATTTAGCGAGAATAATTCATCTAGCCCTTGTGACGCACCCAGTGCTTGGCAACGCAACCTGATTGTACTCCTTGGTACTCCACTGTACCGCCCGTGATCTGGCTACCGTCAGCCGCAATGTATATTGAGTGTGACAACTTATAACTATGTTCTTTGTATCTCTGCAAAGGTCTCGTCATGTGCTAACCAGTGGTGGGTTTTGTTTTAAGCCATGTCGAGACCTTCCATTTAATATGTAGTATCAATGGAGAAGTTGATAGATAAGACAATGGGAGTTCAGAGAGAGAGAGTGAGTTAGGCTTCAGAGCAAGAGGGTAGCAACGCGCCACGCTGCCGGCCGGGTGGTTGCCAGACGTATGGACTGGTTGGCAGCCTTGCCCTTATAGCTAGGCGCGATAGGGTTGGTAGACCATTGTTGCCTGCCTGGGCTGGGCCCATGTTGTCGTACAGCACACTGCCTGGAGGTTGGCTGCGTGTTCTATGATCAGGTTGCCTAGAACCTTTGAGATTCTAACATCCCTTGCCCTCTCTCCCAACTTCTCACGGTTGCACTCTTTCTCTCTGACGACATTACTCTCATTTCATTCTTCTCTCTATTTAAATGCATAACCTTCCCTTGAGGTCCTAAAGGAGTTTCAGCACTCACCTCTCGTATTACTCTTAGGACAAGCATATATTTACATGTATTAGATTTAAGGGGTTAATGTGAACAGCGATCTTCTTGATGAGGATAGTTGGTGAACGTTCTACATGTTCACGAGTTATATGCCCCGCTCATCATCCCATTTGTGACTAGACTGGTGCCATGTGTAAGAGCCCGACCATGCCCAGGAGTTGTCTGTAGAGGGACGAGGACTTAGCCTTGATTTGCATACCGAGCCAGGAGCGAGTGTAGCACCCGAGACTACAGCTCGCTCGTAGTGCCGGTATAGTAGAGTAACGTAATTTATCGGTCCTTGTGTTCTCTACAGTCTTCTCCTGGGTTCTCGCTTTCGGTGCTGGGACTCGTTGTTCCTGTGACTTGGCCTGCTAGCTAGAACACATGGGGATGATGAGTGGGATATATCTTTATTTTACTATGCATTGCAGCTCTCTTTAAGTATATATCTATAACACTTTACAATACACATTACTCACACACTAGACAACACTATTAATACTTTCATGTATCAATTAACTGCACTGTCGTTTTGCTGCTGTGTCCGGAGTTCTGTTGCGTAGGGCGCATACGGACTCGGAGGGGAGACAGAGTGAGAGAAGCGAAGTAGCCTATGCGGTAGTAGGCAACCTTTTAGTTATTCCAAGTATAGATTCATTATTATAATAAGTGACTACTGTTTATGTTCCTCCCATGTGTATTATTAGGTATCTACTGGATCATGAACATCTTGTATGCTACATGCTAGTGCATGTTAGTAGGGGACAGTTAGTGTAGTGCACGCGCTTTCAAGTAGGCGTGTACATTTGTCATTTAGCATTTCACTGTCATACCTTTAGCCTGCTTCTATTCTACATTATTAGAGGCGTAATATTAACGTAGTTTCTTGAGTATTGCATTTCTTTAGTAATAACATAACCTATAAATGTCTGAGGGAGTTTAGCCTCATAGCCTACCCCTGTTGTACACTTTCGCCGAGTTAAGGTACCTCGTTACCGTAGACGATAACTCTGTAGGGCGTTGGTGCTTTTGTTGTCTGGAGCATATCGTATTTGGGACTGGAATCGAGCGTGTCGTTGTCACTTAAGCCATTTCTGTCCTACGATCAAGAATCCCGAATATGTATTGCCGATCCAGCCGTAACAAAATGGCGACCTTGCACAAGATTCAGTAGTATCCTATCACATGTTTTTTGGAGAACTATTCTATGCTACCTAGTAGAGCTGGCTAGAATTTTCTTGCATATTGGAGGAATTTTTATTGTGTCATTATTGTATTGGTGGACTTGCAGATTGTTTCGTTAGGTGTCTAGAGTAGAGTCATTCAAGCATCTTTAACATTTTGTGAGTCGAGACTGCAATTAGTAATAAGCACTTTTTTTTATGAACAGCAATTGTATAACCAGCACTATGTCTAATGACTCATCATTTACGGGGGAGGATAACACGGTACAGCCTAGTGACCAGCAAGTACAGCAGATATTTAGGGAGGGGAGTGTTATAAGTGGAGAGAGGGATGCCCGGGCATTTTTGCAGACACCTTTGACCGAACAGCGCCTGCAGGCTATTGATTGTTACGGTCTTCGCTGTTTAGCCACGGTTTTGGGGCGGGACTGTCCTGACAGTTGGCCCAAGAAGAATTTGGTGGCATGTTTGTTGGGTGATGGCGATGGGGCGGTGGGTGGAGTGGGGTCTTGGGGGGTTCCCTCCAAGCCTCCATTCCACTCTACCCCTGAGCTGGGCCCTCAGCCAGCGAGTCTTAGCACGATGCAGCAGGAGGGTTCTCAATGGCAAGCTGGCTTACCCGTAAACACGTCTCGGTGTGGATCCCCCATTTTGTGCTCTGCCCCCCCAGGCCTGTCTCCTGAGATGTTATTTCAGCTAGAACTAGCTAAGCTTAAGTTGCGAGAGAGTCAACAGGCTAGTATAGAACGGATTAAGCTGCAGGAGACTCAGATACAACAGGCTAGTATAGAACGGATTAAGCTGCAGGAGACTCGGATACAACAGGCTAGTATAGAACGCATAGAGGTTGCTAGAATCCAAGCCAATCAGGATGCAACCAGGTACCAGGCTGAAATGGATGTCGAGAAGTCTAGAATAGAGACCACGGGGCGTCATCTCGGTGGTGGGCACCGGGTTACAGACTCACTTTCGCATTTAATTAAGTTAGTACCCGCATTTGATGAGACAGCAGTGACTGAGTTTTTTGCTCGTTTCGAAAAGAAGTGTCGTGAGTATGACTGGCCGGAGGTTAAATGGGCAGCATTAGTTTCATCACGTCTAGTGGGTAAGGGGTTGAAAGCCTACGATGCACTGTCACTGGACGAGAGTGTCGTGTATGGACTGGTGAAGGAGGCTGTGCTCCGGGCCTACGAACTGCAACCCGAAACTTATAGATTGAAGTTCCGTGGCGTGAATAAGAAGAGCGACGTCAGTTTTATGGAGCACGCACGGGACTTAACAGATGCATGTAATAACTGGTTTCGGTCCGAGCACGCAGAGTCGGCTGAGGAAATTAAGCAACTTTTCTATCTGGAACAGTTTTACAAATGTACTGGAACCGATCTAACGCTGAACATTAAGGAAAAATGTCCCAAGACAGTAGAAGAGGCTGCCAAGATGGCAGACCTCAGATTATCATTGATTCGTGGTTGCGGTGCCGCTCAGAGGGCTGAGTTAGGGCAGAAGGGGCACTATACCCCACCCACCAGAGTTTTCGATAATAACAAATCCTATGACACACATAACCACACTAAAAGCATTGCACCTAATAACACCTACAAACACAAGCCTCTCCCGTTTACTAAAGGTCAGGCCCCTTCTTCGCCCGCACAAGGGAAGAAGCCCATTGGGGATGTGAAATGTTACAAATGTCAGAAGCTAGGCCATTATTCACGTGAGTGCCCTAGTAACACTCCCGCTAAGCCGGTGTCATTGGTTCACAGTATCGGTGTGTCTCTGAAGGCTGCAGCAACTGCCCGGGGTAGGTTGTCAGCAGCTGAGGCACACGCGGTAAAGAAGCGTACGGAAGGCTCGACACCTGTCCGGGACACTTTCTGTAGCCATCGGGGACACGGGTATGTGAGCTGGGGGAGTGAACTACGGAGGGTTGACTTGCTGAGGGATACGGGGGCTTCGCAAACTTTGTTGAGGAACTTCACAGGGAAACCGATAAATGCGGCCAGAGTTGTTGTGGTGCAGGGTATAAATGCTACGAGGTCATACCCACTTGTGAGGTTGGAGTTGAGAGTGGGAGAGGTGTGCAGGGAGCTGGATGTAGGGATCGTTGAGTGTTTGCCAGTTGAGGGCGTCGACCTTCTTCTCGGCAACGACTTTGCGGTGCCCACTTCCGGGACTCCACCCTTAGTCGTTGCCGAGAGGGCGGCCGACGTGGATGGTGAGAATCGGGAATGGGTTGGGAGGTGCCAACAGGATGAGATGGCCTGTGTGGTAACCCGATCTCGCTCTGCGGCTCCTGCACAGCCTAGCACTCAACCTCGGGGACAGTGGAGGAAGGATCAGGAGAAGGTTGCTAAGGGCAGGAAAAGGGACATTGATTCTGCTGCACTTCTCGGTGATTCGGTACTTGGACCTATAATAAACACGGGAGTTGACTCTGGCCCAGAGATGGTGTGTAACAAGGCAGAGTTGGGTAAGACTTCGCGTGAGGCAAGAGCTGTAGCGAGAGCCACTAAGAGCCTACTAGCCGGGGTAATGTCTTATTACAAAACCATCTTGATGCATTGACGCCCGGGGACATTAGTGAGCAGCAGCTGCAAGACGCTAGCCTAGCTCATTATAGCAATGGTGGCATAGAGTTGGAGGAAGATGGGGATGCGAAGCCGGGAGATTTCTTTAGGCTCAACAGGATATTGTACCGCAGATTTCTAGACCCCAAATCGAAGTGGGAGGGCGGTGCGAGGGTAGTAGACCAGGTGGTTGTTCCAAATAAGTATAGAGAGTCCTTATTGTGTCTGGCGCATGATGTGCCGGTGGCGGGTCATTTGGGGGTAATAAAAACATTGGCGGCATTGGGCAGGTTTTTCTGGTGGCCTGGGGTCAAGGCTGATGTCTGTGCATGGGTGGCTGGGTGTGCGACCTGCCAGACAACGGGGAAGCCTAACCAGACAATCCCGAAGGCACCTTTGTTTCCCATACCTGTCACCGGGCCTCCGTTCAGCAAAGTTGTAGTAGATTTGGTTGGCCCTTTCCCGCCTACTAGTAGTGGCAATAAATTCCTGTTGACAATCATGGATGTGGCTACGAGATACCCGGACGCATACCCCATGAGAAACGGCTCGGCAAAGGCAGTTGTTAAAAACTTATTATTGTTCTGTTCCCGTTATGGATTTCCACGTGAGGTGCAGTCAGACCAGGGGAGCAATTTTACATCCAAATTGTTCAAGCAAACCCTTCAGTTGCACGGTATATGTTCTGTAGTGTCGTCAGCCTACCATCCCGAGAGTCAGGGAGTCTTGGAGCGGTGGCACTCGACCCTGAAGAGTATGCTACGCTGTTACTGTGCAGAACATGACACTGATTGGGATTTGGGTCTGCCGTATGTTCTGTTCGCTGCACGTGAAGTCCCAGGAGAGAGCCTGGGGTTCAGTCCAAATCAGCTAGTCTTTGGCCATAATGTGAGAGGACCTTTAAGTATGGTGAAAGAGATCTGGGAGGGCGAAGAGAAGCCGGGGTCTGTACTTAAATATGTCCTTGAGAGCTGGGAGAGACTTATAGGTTGCATGGCAGCGGCAGGTAATAACTTGGTTAATGCACAGGCGGTCATGAAGCACCAGTATGACGCCAAGGTGAAGCTTCGGGAGTTTTCGGTGGGTCAGGAGGTAATGTTGCTTTTACCTTTGCCTGGACACCCTCTTTCTGCCAAGTTCATTGGGCCGTATGTGGTGGCTAAGAAACTGTCCGACCTTGATTATCTCGTTGCAACACCTGACCGTAGGAAAAAACATCAGTTATGTCATGTTAACCTCATGAAAGAGTATGTGAGACGCCCCTCAGAGCCTCTCACTGTCCCTGTGCTGGCCTGCAGCGGCCAGGGTGGAGAAGGAGGTGGGGACAGTCATGCTGCTGAGGAGGATAGCTGGGACTGTGTCATTTCCGCGGAACAGTGGGCGGGGAATACTGAACAAGAGGCTAGGCAAGCTGAAAGTCACCTGCCTGAGCACCAGGGTGCTGCTGTCCTAGGCCTGTTCAGGTCATACCCCTCTGTTTTCGCCGAACACCCAGGTCTCACTACTCAGGTAACGCACGATGTGGACGTCGGTGATAATGTGCCCTTCAAGTCAGTGCCCTACCGTGTGCCCCCGGTAAAGTTGCCAGCTTTACGGGAGGAGTTAAAGTACATGGTTGAGAGAGGGATGATCACTGAAGGTTATGTGAAGTGGACATCACCCGTCACGTTGCAGCCAAAACCTGACGGCAAGGTGCGGTTTTGCATAGATTTTCGTAGGCTAAATGGCTTGACCACTACCAACCCTTACCCTTTGCCTCGAGTTGACGACAGCGTGGACAAGATAGGGAA
The DNA here is from genome assembly GCA_032716605.1 of Paralithodes platypus. Classification (NCBI taxonomy): domain Eukaryota; kingdom Metazoa; phylum Arthropoda; class Malacostraca; order Decapoda; family Lithodidae; genus Paralithodes; species Paralithodes platypus. The sequence continues at coordinate 55,162,324 of CM064523.1, read as the reverse complement.
TGCAAAGTACCTTACTAAAATTGATCTTGTAAAAGGCTACTGGCAAGTACCCCTGTCGGACCGAGCTAAGCAAGTTTGTGGTTTTGTGGTAGATGGCAAGACCTACCAATGTAACGTAATGCCTTATGGGCTTAAGAACGCACCTGCCACGTTTCAGAACCTGATGAACGATATTTGTGACGAAATCCCTAACTGCACGGTCTACCTTGATGACGTGATAGTATATGATGACGATTTTGAAAATCACCTAAGGCACTTAGAGACCCTGTTTAGGAAGTTGCACGATGCTGGGCTGGTGGTGAACCTGAGGAAGTGCGAGTTTGTAAAGGCTACTGTGCAGTATCTTGGCTTTGTGGTCGGGTTAGGCCGGGTTTGCCCCCCCCTGAGCAAGATACAGGCTATCAATATGTTTCCCAGGCCCACCACTAAGCGCCAGGTCATGCGGTTCCTAGGTATGATAGGCTATTATAGGCGCTTCATCCGGGGATACTCTACTGTCTTAGCACCGTTAACTGATCTACTGTCGAAGTCAGTGAAGTTCTGTTGGGCTGCGGAGTGTCAGAGGGCTTTCGACCTAGTCAAGCACCTGCTGTGTACACATCCGATTTTGAGGGCCCCAGACTTCTCCAGGAGTTTTCAGCTGGCGACTGATGCCAGCGGTGTGGGTGCCGGGGCAGTGTTACTGCAGACTGATTCCGAGGGCTTGGAACACCCAGTGAGCTTCTTTTCTCGCAAGTTTAATTCGGCACAAAGGAATTACTCGACTATAGAGAAGGAGCTTCTGGCTATCGTTTTGTCGCTCAAACATTTCGAAGTTTATGTTCCAGCCTACGGCCCGGTAGTGACGATTTATACGGACCATCATCCCTTGAAATTCCTAAATCAGTTTCACAATCGGAATATGCGGTTGACCAGGTGGTCCCTAATGCTCCAAGAGTATAATCTCAACATTCAGCATATTGCCGGGAGTGAGAACGTGATAGCAGATTGTCTATCAAGGGTTGATGATCCAAGATAGTCGTGCACGGTGTGTGGGTTGAGCAGGAGTAAAATTAGGCTATCATAACGCCGTCCAAAAAGATTATAAAACAATAAAATCAACGAGAAAACTCTTTCTTTTTTTTAGTTTTGTAAGTCTTTATTGTTGTAGCATGAGGCATGCGATATTGTGTTTTATGTATAATTCACACTTCAGTTGTTGTGCACCTTTTGCAATTAGTGGCAGCTAAGGGTAGCAGGTCGGTTGGTTGCCTGTCAGATTTTGATAATGCTTCTAAGGTCGATTATCTAAAATCTTGGGGGGGCTGTGACGCACCCAGTGCTTGGCAACGCAACCTGATTGTACTCCTTGGTACTCCACTGTACCGCCCGTGATCTGGCTACCGTCAGCCGCAATGTATATTGAGTGTGACAACTTATAACTATGTTCTTTGTATCTCTGCAAAGGTCTCGTCATGTGCTAACCAGTGGTGGGTTTTGTTTTAAGCCATGTCGAGACCTTCCATTTAATATGTAGTATCAATAGAGAAGTTGATAGATAAGACAATGGGAGTTCAGAGAGAGAGAGTGAGTTAGGCTTCAGAGCAAGAGGGTAGCAACGCGCCGCGCTGCCGGCCGGGTGGTTGCCAGACGTATGGACTGGTTGGCAGCCTTGCCCTTATAGCTAGGCGCGATAGGGTTGGTAGTCAATTGTTGCCTGCCTGGGCTGGGCCCATGTTGTCGTACAGCACACTGCCTGGAGGTTGGCTGCGTGTTCTATGATCAGGTTGCCTAGAACCTTTGAGATTCTAACATCCCTTGCCCTCTCTCCCAACTTCTCACGGTTGCACTCTTTCTCTCTGACGACATTACTCTCATTTCATTCTTCTCTCTATTTAAATGCATAACCTTCTCTTGAGGTCCTAAAGGAGTTTCAGCACTCACCTCTCGTATTACTCTTAGGACAAGCATATATTTACATGTATTAGATTTAAGGGGTTAATGTGAACAGCGATCTTCTTGATGAGGATAGTTGGTGAACGTTCTACATGTTCACGAGTTATATGCCCCGCTCATCATCCCATTTGTGACTAGACTGGTGCCATGTGTAAGAGCCCGACCATGCCCAGGAGTTGTCTGTAGAGGGACGAGGACTTAGCCTTGATTTGCATACCGAGCCAGGAGCGAGTGTAGCACCCGAGACTACAGCTCGCTCATAGTGCCGGTATAGTAGAGTAACGTAATTTATCGGTCCTTGTGTTCTCTACAGTCTTCTCCTGGGTTCTCGCTTTCGGTGCTGGGACTCGTTGTTCCTGTGACTTGGCCTGCTAGCTAGAACACATGGGGATGATGAGTGGGATATATCTTTATTTTACTATGCATTGCAGCTCTCTTTAAGTATATATCTATAACACTTTACAATACACATTACTCACACACTAGACAACACTATTAATACTTTCATGTATCAATTAACTGCACTGTCGTTTTGCTGCTGTGTCCGGAGTTCTGTTGCGTAGGGCGCATACGGACTCGGAGGGGAGACAGAGTGAGAGAAGCGAAGTAGCCTATGCGGTAGTAGGGTACCGGCGCAGTACTGTTGCCTGCAACCTTTTAGTTATTCCAAGTATAGATTCATTATTATAATAAGTGACTACTGTGTATGTTCCTCCCATGTGTATTATTAGGTATCTACTGGATCATGAACATCTTGTATGCTACATGCTAGTGCATGTTAGTAGGGGACAGTTAGTGTAGTGCACGCGCTTTCAAGTAGGCGTGTACATTTGTCATTTAGCATTTCACTGTCATACCTTTAGCCTGCTTCTATTCTACATTACTAGAGGCTTAATATTAACGTAGTTTCTTGAGTATTGCATTTCTTTAGTAATAACGTAACCTATAAATGTCTGAGGGAGTTTAGCCTCATAGCCTACCCCTGTTGTACACTTTCGCCGAGTTAAGGTACCTCGTTACCGTAGACGATAACTCTGTAGGGCGTTGGTGCTTTTGTTGTCTGGAGCATATAGTATTTGGGACTGGAATCGAGCGTGTCGTTGTCACTTAAGCCATTTCTGTCCTACGATCAAGAATCCCGAATATGTATTGCCGATCCAGCCGTAACACCCTACCTCGTCAGGGCCCTCAAACACACTGTGCACCCTAGCAACATCGCTCTTTTTCTCCATTTCCACATTCATCCCATTATTTCTATGAGACATGGGCCGGGTTACAGCACAATCAGTAGGCCTGAAAACAATGATAGGAGAAACACTCACCTTCTTCCCCGCTAAATCGTTTCCCAACAGGAGGTCAATTCCTGGCACTGGCAATTCATCCACTATTCCAACAGTCACCCTCCCATTTACGAGCTCACTCTTAAGCTCAACAGTCACGAGTGGCACAGACAGCTGACCTCCCACACCATGAATGAGGATGCTTTTTCCCTCATGCACAAACTTCTCCAGCACCTTCGTCCTCATGAGCGTTTGTGCAGCACCTGTATCTCTAAAGATTTTCACATGCTTAACTTCATCATTCTTGCGAACAGATCCACACGACACAAAGAAAGCAAGTGCATCAGCTCTCTTTCTCCTCTCCTTCTCCTCCTCTTCCTCACTCACACCGACTTTTCCCAGAATGGAGAACGTAGATACAGATTTGAAGTCCCTCATGTACTCATCTTTACTGACATCTGCCGTAGGCCTCTCCCACGCGCCCTTACGCCTCAGTTTAAGGAAACAATCACGTTCCACGTGACCAGCTTTATCACAGTAGGAGCACGCTACCTCCCTCTTACTTCCGCCACCGGTAAGAGAAGCAGAGGGCTGCCATGGCTTTTCATTCCACTTTTTAGGTGAAATTTTCGGCACCTGGGTGGCAGCATTGACAGGGGTCGGTGACCTTGTTGACTCGGGGTGGTGGTGGTAGCTGCTCCCTCTACTTCCGCCCGCTCTACTGTCCGGATCTACTTTGCGAGTTAAGACATATTCATCAGCGAGTGTGGCAGCTTTTTCGGGATTCAGGGTACCTTTCTCTAGGATATGTTAAGCTACGTCTCTGTGTATTGTTCTACAGAAATCCTCCAAAAGAAAGAGCTCAAAAATGTTCTCATACTTACCCTGAATATCCCGAGAACGCAGCCACCTGTTTAGTTCCTTTTTCTTCTCATACATGAACTCCACATGCGTCAAATGACCAGGTTTATAGTGATTCCTAAACAGCAAACGGTAAGCTTCAGGCACTAATTCGTAGGCACGTAGAATGGTCCCTTTAACAGTCTCATAATCGCCACTTTGAGACACGGTAAGAGCCGTGTAGGCGGCAAGAGCTTTTCCCTTTAACCCACTTTGCAATAAAAGAGCCCATTTATCCCCACGCCAGTCCATGTTACTCGCGACTTTCTCAAAAAGCCAAAAAATACCCAGTTGGATCCGACTCGTTAAACGTCGGCACCATGCGAACGTGTTTAGTGACATCAAACACCTTGCCGCCCCCTGGCACGTGCCGTGTCTCGCCAGTCCCGTTATCACACTCGAGTTTCCTCTCCTCCAGTTTCAGCCTCGCCTGTTCTACTTGAAGTCTCGCCCGTTCTGTCTGTTGTGTTTCCTGTTCTACTTGAAGTCTCGCCTGTTCTGTCTGTTGTTTTTCCTGTTCTGTTAGTTGTTTGGCTAACTCCAGTTGCATTCTGAGCAACTCTACCGGGTTGTCTGTGTTCTGTACCGATTGTGATTGTTGTGTGTCTGTCACAGTCTGCATCCCATCTGCAACTAACTCCTCCCTGGTGGCGGAAGCTAGCCCCAATCTCTCTAACACCCATTCCAATAACTCCGCCTTAGTGTCAGAGATTGCGTTATCAATATCCAACTTGTCCGCCACTAGTTTAAGCTCCTGCTTAGACAGACTAGAGACATTTTCATAAGTGGGATCTGAGCGAAGAAACCCTTCTACGTTCTCATCGGTCATAAGAAACATCTTGGCCTGGTTTAAGTGATCCGATTAAAGCAAAAACAAAATCGAGGTCATGTACCAGAAACGAGAGATGAGTAGCAATACAGTACACCAATAAATCGTCTGAGTGTGATTCCAGTGAAAAACAAAAATACACAGATTTTTAAAAATGCTTAAGTTCGATTCCCGGTGAACAAAAAGACAGGTCCCTAGTGTGGGTACAAGTTCGTTAAATCCTAAGCAAGGTCGCCAAATTCTTGTTACGATCCTACAATGCTGAACCCAAGAGATTAAAATTCAAGCAAGGGCAACTAGCATGCTGTTGCGTTTCAGAAGGCCAAAAGGGTTAATGTCTCAGATAATCACAAATTAATGAAGAAGGATGATATTAAACACTTCTAATTTTCGTACTAATTATAATTACTAATAACTAGGGAAAACGAACAGGTTGATAAGCATGATGATTCAGTTAATCAAAGCATAGAATGGTAATGGGCTAAGCGCCGAGTGAAGGCCTCGAGTAAATGCACTCGTTACAAGAAATGAACACTACACAAAAAGAACATTTGAAGAACAGTTTATCAACACCTAGCACACTGAACAGCAAACTGAATCACACTCAATCACAGACCAATATAGGATACCATGTAGTATCACCAGTTAACACGCTAGGAGAACGTGTGCACTCTAGAACACTAATCAGTGTTCGTTACACACTACACAACACCATATGAAACTCAGAGCTCCTCACAACACTAGGGCTCGTTACACATACACAATAATACACCAATGCTGTCTCATCTCCCCTTCAAAGGACAAAACAGTGCACTACCTACTTGTCTTAACGCACAAACCAGCAGACAACACGTCACGCATGTCCAGGGGTGTACCCAGACCAGCGTGAACAGGAGCACTTCTCCCACCTCTGCCTCGTCGGGCTCTCCGTGCTTCTCCCACCTCTGCCTCGTCGGGCTCTCCAACAGCTACTCTCTCTCAACTCTTCCCTCCCTATACACATCTCTTCCCAAGCTCTATTTTCGGCAAGAACCTGGTGTCACACTAGTCTATACAGCGGAGTCACACGGAATGTCAGATAAAGGCCTCCTGTCGTGGGAAATGTAGATCTTCCCACGCCTACATGCCCCACGTGCATAGACTCCCACGGGTGGTGCTTGCGACACTGGACACCAGACACTGGACACCAGCCGCTATCGGTGTAGATTAAGGTGGGTCGCCTGTCTCTCTCCTCCCTCCGTCTCTGCTACCACGCTGCTCCCTTACAATATATGTATATATATATATATATATTAGTAAAGCCAGGTAATACATTTTCTTTAATACATACGAGGTTGAAAGAAATGGCAATTTCTGCGTTGGAAATTTTATTATTCAAAGTTTCCAGGTCTCTGATGAGTTTTCGCTGGGTGGCAGGAAGTAGATGAATGAGATTAGCAAAATTCATGGTGGTACAAGGGTTACATTAATGTACATGATGATACAGGATATACGACGTGTTTCACTGGACAACCAGCATTATCAAGTAAGGATAGAATGATATAAAAGGTAAACAGGATGGGTATATATAGAGGGTGGAGGATCAGAGGAGGCGAAAATCAAGGGGCAAAAGTCTGGTATTGGACTTTGGAACTCCAGCGTCGCTTCATGACCTTCGGACTTAACTTCACCTTTGAAAAATCAAACAATGCACAACTCCCCTTCCTCGACATCCTCGTAGCTCTGAACGACCATGGGTTCAAAACCACCGTCTACACTAAACCAACTAACACAGGACAATGCCTCAACGGCGATAGTGAATGCCCCCGTCGTTATCTTCTATCCTCCATCTCCGCTTATGTAAGGAGAGCCCTCACGCACTGCTCTACCTGGGCCGACACCCACCAGGAACTAGAAAGACTATCCCAAGTTTTAGTGAATAACGGATACTCCAACTCAGACATCTCCAGCACCATCAACCACCATCTTGAAAAATGGTACACCCAAAGCCCTCCCAACATTGACCCCCCCAATGAAATTAAGATCTTCTACCGCAATTTTATGTCCTCTGAACACAAAAATGACGAGGCCGTCTTAAAAGAAATAATCTCCAAGCATGTCCACCCAACCAACCCGGAAAACAAAATCAAATTAATAATTTATTACAAATCCCCCAAGACCTCCAACCTCGTTCTCCGCAACAAACCAGCTTCCACCAAGATAAAGAGCCCGATGACCGACGATCACGTCATTTACCAACATACCTGTAATTATGAGGACTGTGGACCTCATTCCTATATTGGCATGACGCAGACTCGTCTTTCACGTCGGTTAACTCTTCACCTTCAGGCTGGAGCCATCAAAGACCACTATCTCACCCCAAACCACCCCTCACACGCAACGAGTTAGAGAAACACACCACCATACTCGATAAAGAAAGTGACCCAAGGAGATTACCTATACTCGAAGCTTTATATATCCAAGCCTTACATCCTAACATCAACAACCAAAGTCTGGACCTTCAGATCCTTCCTTCTGCCAAAAGGCACTATCCTACAGGACCTAACGCCCTCCCTCGCCCCCCGGTGCCCTTGACGCAGCCCCCCGCGCTAACTCCTTCAGCTTCGTCTTCTGCCGGCGCCACACGTACCACGCAACTTAGGCCACGCCCTTCGATACGCAGCCAATCAGCTTCAACCCCGCCAACCGACCACCACCTTCCCGCATCCAGTGCGCCTGCGTGACGCGGATCTTTCTTTAACACTCCTAGAATACCCCTCCTCCAATAGCAGACTTTTGCCCCCTGATTTTTGCCTCCTCTGAAACTCCACCCTCTATATACCCTTCCTGTTTACCTTTTATATCATTCTATCCTTACTTGATAATGCTGGTTGTCCAGTGAAACGCGTCGTATATACTGTATCATCATGTACATTAATGTAACCCTGTACCACCATGAATTTTGCTAATCTCATTCATCTACTTCCTGCCACCCAGCGAAAACTCCTCAGAGACCTGGAAACTTTGAATAATAAAATTTCCAACACAGAAATTGCCATTTCTTTCAATCTCGTATGTATTAAAGAAAAAAAAAAATAAAAAAAATAAAAAAAAAAAAATATATATATATATATATATATATATATATATATAGAGAGAGAGAGAGAGAGAGAGAGAGAGAGGGAGGGTGAGGGGTGGGGGGAGAGTTCGAGTACTCAAAGGATTATGTGTCACAAATATCTTGACATTTCATTATTGTTTAACCTTGGGTAGTATACTTAGGTGGAAATTCGATATATACGGAAGCCTTTACACCATTTATGTTTTAAATAGTAATTTGAGTATAACTATTAGCTAAATACTTGTATAACTGTGTACTAAATATGGTTTTTCATACTTATTGAAATATGGGGTTTATGTTGGTAAATGTACTCGCATTGAGACTGTTTAATTAATATATATTCTGGGAAATACTTGCTACGCTGTTTGGTAAAGATGCCACAGAGGAACGGCAAGTCTTTAACATGGAAGAGTGTTGGGATGTCAGATATCGTTGTCCTCAATGTCGGAAGATGTTGGAGTTGGCATCCCCAGGTGTAGTGCTGATTCTGATGTTATGACTGATTCAGTCTGACTCGTTCTGCTGGCGAGAACTTTGCTGGTGCAGCCTGGATACAGGTGATTACAGGTTGATATGGCTGTTGTATGCTAGTTATGTGTGTCAGTGGTATACAAAGCATTGTTGTCAAACGAAGCAAAGGTTGTGCCAGTGGTACACGATGGGAGTGGCTAGTGGTTCAAAAAGGACTGGTGCCAATCTCAGATGAAGGATAGGCTGTACCAGTGGTTCATAAAGGACTGGTGCCAGTCTCAGATGAAGGATAGGTTGTACCAGTGGTTCATAAAGGACTGGTGCCAGTCTCAGATGAAGGACAGGTACTAGTGGTTCATAAAGGACTGGTGCCAGTCTCAGATGAAGAATAGGTTGTACCAGTGGTTCATAAAGGACTGGTGACTGTCTTAGATGAAGCACCCCAGGAAGTCCCAGATGAACAATGTAAAGAGTTAGTTGTTATTTACAAGCTAGATGGTGAGTTGCTTTCAAACTTTCGCTTAACCTTTTAACATTTAACATAGCCTTATCTCGCATATGCATGAATTGAATTCAATGGAATTTACTGACTGCATTCAACCTACCTGCCTACCAATACTTATTGACAAATTCGACTGCTCAGCCCAATTTGACTATTTAGCTAAATTAGACCCTTCAGTGCAATTAGACCGCTAGGACTAATTTGACCACTCAGACCAATTTGAACACTTCACTTTGAGCCAGTCAATCACCTTAGCCCATCTAGACCATCCCATAAAAATGTAACTACCTTGAGCTAATTCCAACTCCTTAACCCTTCTTGCCCGGGCTCGCCATCCTAAGGACATTATTGAGATCCGGGCAATCTGGCCGAAAAACGTCTTTAATAGGCTACCCGTATTTGTGTTATTTTAACTCTTAGAGACTTCCCACGCATCTCTAAACGTAGTGCTGTTTTCATCTGTAAACTGTCGTTGAGTAGAGCTCTCTAGGTCAACTGGTTCAGTTGTGATGACGATTTCCATGGAGAGAGATTCGATGCGATGTTAGCAATTTTGGAGCTTTGCAGACACTAATTTCGTCATAGCATAGAACAACAACATTGACCCGACGTCACCTTCTTGATTTCGGAGGTGCGGTATCGCAAAGACAGGCTATGTTCACATGCGTCGGACGCACGGCTTTCACACCAAGGTTAATAGGCTTTCAAGCTTACAGATTTTAAAATGACACGCGGGCTCCTGGCCATCTGCCGCAGTGTCATTATAAATTACTGCCCGGGCGGGAAGGGTTAAACCAATTTGACTGCCTAAGACCAATTTGACTATTCAGCTTATTTTTGACCTATCAGCTCATTTTGATCGCTTGGCCTAACTTTGGTCCAATTTGAATGGTTGGGCCCATTTAACGACTTGGCTTGACACGGAGAGAGAGAGTGAGAGAGACGAAAGTCCAATTTTTTTTTTTTGTATTTTTGTTGTTTTAAATAAAATGCTAAAAATAAATGAAAAACTGAGGTCGGTGGAAAAATAAACAAAGTCAGAAAAGTATTTTTGGGGAGTTTTTCGTTTAGGGTGAGGGGAGGCTTGTATATGGAAAAGGGAGGCAAGGAGAACAAGATCCTGGGAGGGGTGTGGGGTGGGATAGGGTTGGGGTTATGAAAGGGTGAGAGAGAAATTGAGAGATGCAGACACACTTCCACAACACCAAACTGGATTTTGTGTAGGAGAGAAATCGAGGCAAGGGAGAGAGAATGAGTGAAGAATATAGGTTTGAGTCCCGAAGGGAAGAAGGAAAACCTAACATTTAGTAGTGGCCCCGGAATCATTGACGATGCGCCTTAACATTGTTTATGGCCAATCTTTGAACTCCGCTTGTCTTTCAAACTTCCAGCCCGGGAGAGATAAAAATACGATTGCCACACATCGTGAGCGAAACACTCTTAAAAACCACTCACAGACTCGTCCTATATGATGTGGGTACCACTACTAGAAAACCACTCACGGACTCGTCCTATATGATATGGGTACCACTACTAGAAAAAATTAGCAAAAAATTATGAAAATTAAAATTTTAAACTTGATCTTAGCGTTGCGCTTCCCATGCGTCTACTGTTCCACACGCTTCGCCTCCCTCATCGAAGCGATCTCTCGTCCTTAATCTGATATATCAAGACTCTCAAAACATAGCAGATGAATGGGAAAGGGATGGAAGGGAGGGCCAAAATCGTCAATGATTCCGGGGCCACTACTATATATTAGGTTTTCCTTCTTCCCTTCGGGAATCAAACCTATAATTTATTAGTGGCCCCTTCATCATTGATGATGCGCCTGATATCTCAAGACTGGAGGTGGACATTCATCATGAACATCATAACCACTAACAAATGACTAAGGTTAAAGAGAAACTCGTACGAAAAAGATTATAGCTTGATAAATATAATAAAGGTTTTACAGGCGGCGTCTCTTAATGGTTGCCTGTTCCGTTACGTTTGATAGAACAGTTGGTGTGACACACATGAATTATACATTTTAGCTTATGAATACATAAATAAATCAATATCTCATCTCTTACAAAATACTGATAGTATAGTGGCGTATATACACATGGCCCACAGGTACTGTATTACACAAATATTTGTACTCTCGCCCTTAATCCTAACCTTAAGATTAATGAGCATAATGGAAACTCTATTGCCGTACATAAAGTAAACATATTTAGTTTTTCTGACTAGACTTATCATAGTCTAAGGAATGGGTTATCACATGACCTTAATTCTCGTCATCATGTTGTATCACATAGGAGGCAGGTTAGAGGCCCTAGCTAGGATACCCCCCCCCCCATTTTCTTTACAAAAATAGCTTAAAACTAGACTCTCTGCCTTAATGCTATACATGTACGAGAAGGCTTCATGAGATTCACTGACAGGTAACATGTTAGAAAGTGTGATTAGATGACCATAGTTTGGTCTGTTGAATATCATCGAGCGAGTAATTATGTAGAAATCTGAATGACGCAGCCCATTTCCAGATATCGTGTGATCTAGCAAGAACGCCGGGATTACTCTCTCTAATTACTTCTACCAATAACGTAGCCAACTGTCGTTTTTGAAGACGTTTACCTGTCCTTGAATCACAGAGGGACCCTGCCTGAGCTGGCCGAGACTCCTGCATAAATAAAATGAGTGATTGCACCGGGCAAAGTAAATAGTGCTTATTGCCCTGTTTCAGAGCAGGAACTTCAAACTCTGTAAATACATGATTACTGTGTTCATTTTTAGTAATGACATTGGGAGCAGGAGCAATATGTACACTCATGATGCGCCTCGAAAACCTAAAGCAAGATGGCTCCGAACTCATCGCCGCCAACTCAGACACCTTATCACCCGAGAGAGAGCGTTAATATACAACGTGAAGAATATGTGAGCATTATTTGGTCTGGTTAAATATCATTCCCTCGCTTTTTTTCTAAGCCTCGTTTCCTCAAGTGGTTGTGATTCTATAACCCTCATTTATGGCCATATCCTTGCCTCCTTCACAATTTCCTTCTTGTTCTACACTTTTCTTTGTTTTCGCTCTCCCGCTCTTTTTCGTCTTTCCTCACACTCTTCCTTAACCCTCGTCTAGCGGGGGGTTTTGGGCTATTTTGGGCATATTCAGGCCCTCCTGAATGATCAATCAAGTATCTTCATGAAAAGAAATGTATTCAGCAAAAAAATAGGCGCTACAAGCTTCAAAATGAGACCAGAACAAAGCTACGTAGCACTCGTCTTTTTGATGCAGTGGTACCACCAACATGGGAGTTTAGCATATAGCGGCATATTTTTTCCAGTTACGCTCACTACTGGCTACACTGCCGGCCTCTCGAGAACAGAGGGAGCGTGAGTCAGTGGGCGGCGGTAAGCCCTGGGTGTCGTCCGTGTGGCCTGCTGCGCTCCCGGCCATTTGCACTCTATTTTAACCCTTTAAAAGCCTTAATAATGCTCCTAACTTGCTGCTTTTTAGATACAGACTTAAGTCGGGCCCCACTCTTTAAGTGTTAAACTTCCACTCCTATTCTTTTCTTCCCTCTTTCATATTTGTTTCCTGTATCCTACTACAGTACGTTTCCCCTTTTCTCAACATCTATCATCGATTTCCCTACTTACCACTTATTCCCCATTTTAATTTGTCTGTCCTATATTTACTCTTAATTTCAGTGTTCCCGCCATTTCCTACTATATCCCAATGTTGACCAGATGCACCTCTCCCTCCACATTGTTTTCATATTTCCTATATTCCACCTCCTCCACTCCCCCCCCCCCCCTTCTGCCTCCTTCCCATTTCCCATTCCATCCGTATAGTTTTATAATTTACGTTTATATTTCTCTCTTCATCCTACTTATAATATGTTTGTCCTCACACTCGTTCCATTTCTACTTTATTTCTGTTCTTCTCTTTCCTTTTTATGTTTCCCTTCTGTTTGTTTTTCTTTTTCCTTTTATCCCCTGGTGTTGGTATTACGGTACCGTACACGGAGGGTTCTTTTCCACGCAACTTTATCCACAGCTCAAATCGGAGAGCTTTTAAAATATACTCTTATAACAATGGTGTCGTCTATAGTAATCTAATATCAACCCGTATAAAATTGTCTCAAAATATTTCCAAAATATAGTCGTGGATCAAAAGTTTCCAGAAAAATCTCCAGTATAAATTGTCATATACTTTCCTCTCCCGTCCTCGCCGTATAATGGTCATTTCAACCATACATTTGTTCGCACACACTCGTGTTTCTTGACCCATGTTTTTAAGTCAATAAGGTTAGGATAGGTGTTTGGAAAGATACTATGTTTGTGGTTGGTACAAAGTTAGGTTAGGAGAACGTTAAGTTAGCTCAAGAATAATTATGAGTTTGGTACTGATAGGTTAGGTTAGATTGACCTAATGCTAGTTTGGATTGGATATATTTCGTTAGGTTAAGCTAGCAGAGGTAAGGTAAAGAGATTTGACTCGTAGTTTTAGGTGTATGTCATCTGACTTATGATGTTCGTGAAGTGACTTTGGGCGAAGAGACCATGAACCATTGTAGCTGTCAGTAAAGATATAATAGTTGGTGGCTGGATATTCAGAGAGTGGAGGTGGGTGTTGAAAGGTGTTAATAGTCACAGTTCTTCGGGATGGGTCTGGCTGAGACAGAGAGAGAGAATGCATGAATGTTTACGAGTTAAAGAGTGGAAGACAAAGTAAGGGTTGCCCTACTCGAATTATGAGAAGGATTGCTTTATTGATAACGTTTTCTAGTGTTTTTCAAGCTACTGGGGTGTAATGTATAGGAGGGTTAGGAAAGTAAAACAACAAATATACATGCATCAAATATACCTGGCAGTCTCACCAATCTTCTCTTCACAGCTCCTAATTAATGACAGTTATTTCCTGGTTTTGGTCATGTCAAAACCCTTCCTTACCGGTACCTTATTCAATACATCCGCTCGACCCACACTGTACCATCATCCTTTGTTAGCTGCCAAGTTAAAATAAATATACCAGCAACCAGTCAAATATATTATATATTACCAGATGTGTGAAGGATGGTGGAAGGGGTGAAGTGTGTGTGTGTGTGTGTGGGGGGGGGGGGGGGGCTACTAATGTAAAGTGGGGCATAGTGGAGGAAAGGGGGTGGTGAGAATATTGCAATGGTAAAATAAGCAAATGATAATGGAAATGTATATCGAGTATTTAATGTAAGATATAGAAAGGGAAACAAATATTACTCGATGAAAAGACCAAGGGAGAAAGCCAAAGTGTAAGAGTATTACAGTGAGGACCAAAAGGAAACGCAGTACCGTAGTTAAATAAAAGAGTTTCGACTATTGATAGTATAGGGAAGGAATCATTGTTTGGTTGATGATGGTGGTGGAGAGGGAATGGTGGAAACGAGGATATACATGTTGGAGCCACGACAGAGAGAGAGAGAGAGAGAGAGAGAGAGAGAGAGAGATATTTACATACATTTACATAGATACACTGGCCACACAGACCTTACGATCCAAACGAGGTGGTCAGGACTTAATTTTTTTATTATTTTTTTTTTTTAAGAGACAATGAACGGAGGAAGGAAAAACACAGATAAAACAAAAAGGTCCATGTGCCTAAAGGCATCCTCCATTCATAAAATGTTTGTAACAACTGGATTTAAACATTTGTAGATTGTAAGTTTGTGGAAAGCAATTCGAGGGAAGTGAATTCCAAAGAGTAGTAGCTCTGGGGATAAATGAATTCTGATAAGCAGAAGTTCTGCATTGTGGAGGAGAAAGTGTAAATTTATGGGCGCTCTCAGCTGCCCTAGTTCTACGGGGAAAGATGTGGAGAGGCGGCACAATTGAAGCAAGTTCCTCGGAACAATTGCTGTGAAAATATCTGTAGAATAATGCAAGGGATGCAACGTTTCTTCGTATGGATAATGTAGGAAGGTCCTGTGTGATTGCAGGGTTATTGATTAATCTAATAGCTTTATTTTGAATTTTGTCCAACTGCCTCAATGCAACCACTCCACTTCCACCCCACAGAGGTGAACAGTAATCCATCTGAGAACGCACATGACTTTTGTATATCACGGCCAACTGCTCGTCAGTAGAGATGGCATATCCGATAGAAAAGGAAAGTTGAAGGAAAGGATAGAAAAGAAGGCTCTCTCCCCACCCTCCGTACCTCCGGCAATTGCCGTACATAAAAAAGTTGGAAGTGATTAACCTTGCTGGGCTTCGAAATCCCCAGAAGGAATTTACAGGAAAAAATAAAAAATAAAATCATGCAACCTTCGCCTTAGCAGCATGTAAATGTTGGGGTTAATTGGAATCATCCAACCCATCACCCTTAGTAGTATGTACATATTTAGTGATGTTTATTATTCTTATTTTTTATTTGTGTATTATTTTTTTTCTTTTCTAACGCTCTCTTCAGCTGAACAAATAATAACGGAGAGAGAGAGAGAGAGAGAGAGAGAGAGAGAGAGAGAGAGAGAGAGAGAGAGAGAGAGAGAGAGAGAGAGGAAAAGAGAAAAAGGTGTGTGGAGGAAATAGAGAAACAAATGTTGTTGGGAAAGGGACACCATTCTCCAGTTTCGAAGAAGTATTGGAGAACAATAAGCACAGTTGGAGCGACGAGAAACTGTGATGTGTTTTCTCTCACACACACACACAGATTCTCTCTCTCTCTCTCTCTCTCTCTCTCTCAAAAGGAACGAGGTTGTAAGATATAAGATTAATGGGGTGTTGTAAACTGAGGTAAATAAGACAAGAGTGAAACAGTCTTGAGGGGAATATTATAATAATAGGTAAACTGTAGACAAACTGTTGTGAACAAAGTACTGTTTAGGAAGAGTGGAAATGGTACCGATATGTTTGGGAAAATGAGGGTGCAAGAAGAACAATTAATTTGTGTGTTTTAGCAATGTGTTGGTCAACATGAGGGAAATATTAGTACTGTATGTTAGATTATAACTGGGGTTGGAGAAAAGGAAATTACAGGGCAAAATATGATGTTTTGGAAAAACTGTATGGCGTAGACAGATGGGTTAGTAAGTAGGTCTGTGTTAAGGGAATACTAGGTGACGTTGGGGATATTTAGGAGAAACGTGAGGGGAAAACAGGAAAGTTATGGAACAATAAATATCACAGTAAAGATGAAAGACAGAGTGAGGGAGAGTGAGCGGGTGAAAAAGAAAGCATTGTGGTGGAAAATCTTCAAGGAATTAAGTGAGTGATGATGATGTTGTAGGTATAGGGGTGAAAAGTTGGAACCCTATGCAATGGCGGTAGCATATATAATATTACTAGCTTAACGTTTTATGAGAAAGATGGAGAAAGAGAGAGAGAGAGAGAGATGAAGAGAGAGAGAGAGAGAGAGAGAGAGAGAGGGGAGAGAGGAGGGGGGGGGGGCAGCATATTAAATGGTACAATCATTCAGTGGATATTGGAACTAAGTGGAACAATATGTACCGGTAATAAAGGTTATACTACGGAATTAGTAAATGATAAAGTGAATGAGAGCAAACAAATCAGTACTTTAATCTTAGCCGCCTTAAACCTAACAAGGAACATTAAGAGTAAATCTCGATTTGCGATAAAACAAATATATGAACGGGATTAACACTCAACGAGCGGCCTAGGCGGTATATTTGACCGTGCCGCCCAGCGTTTTTTTTTTACCATAAATGGCGTTGTTTCCGTGATCTTTTTCATGCATAAACAAGAGACAAATCGTAATACAAGTATGTATCCCTGAAAGGGCGATAATTGAGCTTTCCAATGACACCCGAACGATCCCTCTACAATCACTGGTTGTCTTGCAACGATCGTGCAACCGAAGGGCAAAATTACTAAAATACGGTCATTTCGTTACATAATTACGTGCGTAGCGAGTGAGAGAGGGTGGAGTAGTGTGGAGGACATGTCAGTGGGCCCACGACAGTCGTGGCGAGCGGTCATGAGGCAACCTATGCTCCTCCCACCGCTCGGCTCTCTCTCAGAGCCAATATTGCGCCAAAATTGCACACAGACTTAAGTCAGGCCCCGCCACATAGTCCAGGTTTTTAGATACGGACTTTAGTAGGGCCCCGATAGACAGGCGTTAAAAATAGATATCTGGGAGTACAAAAAAATGAAGCACAAGAGGTGAATGGATCTTTTTTCATGATAATTGTTTTTTGTTTGTTTCTGTTCTTGTATATAAAAAAAGAAAACATAAAGTCCATGAAGAAAAAGTAAACGATAGCCTTCACTTTATGGCCAGCAGAGACAAATATATCTCTTAACCCCTTACGGACGGGGATGTTTGTAATTTCTTCTACATGCCTGGCAGGCATATTTACCCTAAACGAGCTTCATTCCATGCTCTTTGTCATGCATAAACAAGAGCCAGAGCGTAATACAATTATGTATCCGTGAAAGGGCGATAATAGAGCTTTCCAATGAGACCTGAATCACCCTTTTACGACCACAGGCTCTCTTGCAACGATGTTGCAACACGAGTGCAAAAAACCCTAGAATACGGTAATTTCCTTAGTTTTTTCCTTGTCTGGCGAGGCAGTGGATGTGTAATGTTGTGGTAGGGACCACAGTCACCTCGCTCGGTCCATGCAGAGAAGTCAGAGCCCGCCTATCCTCCTCCCAGCGTGTGGACTCTCTCTCAGAGCCGATAATGTGCTCAAAATCCCGCCCAGATATTGTCAGGCCCCACAGGAGTGGCCATGGTTCTCTCGCTCAACATATGTGGGCTCCGCAGCTGGGGTGTTAAGTTCCTGTGTTGGAGGGAGAACAAGGTTTCAAGCCCTGGAGAACCAGGAAGGGATACTGATGTTATGGACATACTACTGAAGTGACGATCAATGAATGGTATGTACTGTACTTCATCAAACATGTATCTTCAAATTACGCATGCAGGTATCATGTAGTCAGAACCCTTTAAAGGTAATATAATAATGAGGCGAGTTAGATATTGTGTATATTATAGCTCAATAATATTAGACTATATCAGACCAAACATTCTTTGCAATAATATAAGATGTTTATATATGAATAAAGCATCTTCATTGTGTGATTAATCTAAGACTCCTTGGCTAATATTGCCTATATTGGATTACATACAGTAATAATTGAACAATCTTATAGCTTAATGAAAAGTCTATCAAAGAAAATGGGTCATGCGATAAAACTAACACATGGAAAACATTTGTGTCTGTGTGTGTGAAAAACAGAGAGAGAGAGAGAGAGAGAGAGAGAGAGAGAGGGGAAGAAAAAGAGATAGAGAGAGAGAGAGCGTAAACGACAATTGCATACAAACGAAACGGGCGACAAGATGGATACTGAAACAATACTAAAATAGGAAACAATACAATATCAGAAATAAAACAAAGCCAGATGATTTGAGTCGAGGAAAGATTAGGAATACATAACCCCAGTCAAAGTATGAGGCATAATACTGTGGTCAAGTGTGTTAAACACCTTAAGGATGAAAACAAATACTGTCAAACATTGGCTCACAGTTACGCACAGGGGAATAAGAGAGAGAGAGAGAGAGAGAGAGAGAGAGAGAGAGAGAGAGAGAGAGAGAGAGAGAGAGAGAGAGAGAGAGAGCCTAACCAGATCAGCCATAAAGGGGACAGCCCGACAGGAAGGAAACTGATTAGACGCTGAAATATTTTGTAACTTATCGACTCAGGTATATCTAGAAAAAGGTGAGTTATAAGGTGGGAAACATCCATAATACCGATAAGCTACGGTAAATATAGTTGTGTGGCTCTTAGTCATTTTCTCGCTTTCCATATGTTCCATAGTGCTGAACCATCTCAAGGTGTTCCTGTTCACACTTCCCAGCACATCTACCTACACACCACACCTCCTTCTTACTTCCTCATTTATCTGTCTATCCCTCCATGTAACTCCGTACGCACTTCTCAAGTAACTAATTTACACCCATCTCACTCTTGGTCTGAGTTCCTCCACCACCGTCCATGCTTCGCTTCAGTAAGTCAGTGTCGGAATTACCACACTGTCATGCAAGGACTTCTTCACTTCCATACAGACAACCCTATTTCTTGTTACTGCTATCAGCGTTCCTACAACCGTCTTCCCCGGTTGCACCCTCTCCCACACTTCTTCATCCATAGTCCCATCTTTACTCAGGACACTGCCCAGATACTTAATCCTCTGAGTACCAGCGACGACAATATGTCGTCGGTAATGTATGTAACGCTAAACCCCACGACGCACAAGTGTCGTCGGGGTTTAATTACTCCGGTCCTATGGCACCTAGAGGGCTCAGATTTGTATGGGAACTGTGAAGTATCCCACACAACCTTGCCGATGGTTGAAAACTCTCAAAGTCCAACCGCGTGCGCGTGCGCATGAGCGCGCAAAAACATGGTTTTTGGGTGTTTTTGCCTTCAATTTTTTACTCTTGTACAATCGACTTTCGGGGGCTCCGTAGGACCCCTTTTTGACCTTTTTGATCGGTTTTCTTTGGGCGGTCCTTCATTCCTAACCCATTCGCTATTGTTTCTGGAATTTTTTTAAAAATCAAAACCTGCTGGTCCCTGGTGGTACATTTATTTATAACTAGCTGGGGCTCAGTGGGTTAAATGAGCTGACAATCTCCATAGCCTGACTGTTCAATTTTACCTCACACTCTGTGGCTTCACTCCTTTTGAAGACCATAAACTTGATCTTCCCCGCATTTACCTTCAGATTCCGTTTTTCGCACACTGTTTCAAACATATTTACAAGACCCTGCAACTCCCATTCATTATCGCTCATCAGAACTGTATCATAAGCAAATAGCAGTACAGGCAGCTTCCACTGGTTTCCCTCCCTTATCAGCAGTGAACCAACATCCACTGCTCTTTCTTGTATTTCTTTCATGACTCCATCCATATATACAGTAAACAACCACGGGGACATCACACACCCCTGTTTCAACCCAACATTCAGATCAAAGCACTCGCTCTGCTCATTCTCAACATGTACTGCCGACTTTGCACCCTCATACATGCTCTTCACTGTTTTCAGCAACTTTCCATTTACTCCGTATATTCTAAGTACTTTCCATATACCCTCTCTATCCACTTTGTCATAGGCCTTCTCCAATTCCATAAAGGCAACATACAGCTTTTGTTGCATCTCCAGATATTTCTCCATAACACATTTCAGGGTAAACATCTGATCTACACATCCTCTTCCCTTCCTAAAACCGCCCTGCTCGTCACCTATCCATTTCTCCGTTCTAGCTCTCACTCTCTCAATCACTACCCTACTGTACACCTTCCCTACTATGCTTAGAAAATATATTCCTCGGTGGTTACCAAATACTCCTCTTTCCCTTTGCCATTATATAGGGGGACTTTTATGCCTGTCTTCCAGTCATCAGATGCACTCCCCTTCTCCCATGCTAGGTTGCACATTTTCCATACCCATTCGTTCACTAACTCACCACCATACCTCAATATTTCCCCACACACTCCATCTATTCCTGGTACTTCCCCCAACTTCACTCTTTTCATGGCTTCACACATTTCTGACCTCCTGATCCCTACCTCCTCCTCCACTACTTCTCTTCTTCTCCCTCCCATACCCCATCCAACTATGTTTGCTGGCGCTTCATTCCTTACATCTAGCAATTCGTTGAAGTACTCCCTCCATCTTTCGACTTTATCTTGCTTCTATGCTAGCACTTGCCCATTCTTATCTGTCACACTCTTACTGTTTTCCTTGCTACCTTCCCTAACTGTGTTTACTTCTTTCCAGAACAGTTTCTTACACTCCCTCCATTTAACACTCAGATTCCTTCCAAATTCCTCATCTACTCTTCTCTTACTTACCTTCACTACTCTCTTCACACTCTCTTTTTCTCCAAGTACCTCGCTCATTTCTGTCTCTCCAAATCTTCATTCCCTCTACTACCCAACCACTCTTTATACGCTTTCTTCTTGTCTTCCACAGCTATTTTTTCCTATTATGTCCACCATGCTGTACCCTTCACTCCCCTCCCTCTTGTCCTTGTTCCACACACTTCCTCACATGCTGCACATATCTCTTCCTTTAAAACTTTGCTCATCTCCTCCACTTCCTCCATACTTTCCATATGAAACCTACCTATACGTCTTTCTATTGCTCTCCTGAACTCTTCCTTGATTTCCTCTTCCTGCAACCTCTCCACCCTTCTCGCCATTCCACCTTCCTCTTGCCTCCCTCCAACTCTCCTCACCCACTTCTTTGTATCCTAATTTTGGCTACTACTACATAATGGTCAGGCAGACCCCCTCCAATACTCCTATACACCGTAGCATCCAGCACAGATTTCTTCATTCGTTCATCCACACATATATAATCAATCAGTGCCTTTCATTCCACCACTGCCTTATCCTTCTTCTTATTCCACACCACTTTCTATGTGTAACTGTGAATCATTCTGTGCCGGATGAAGGTGTTCGCTGTCCACAGCCTCCTCCCCACACATACGTCCACAAGTGAACTACCATTCCCATTCACCTCTGACGGTACACCCCACCCTCCCACCACTCCATCAACTTTCTTATCACCCACCTTTCCATTCATGCCCCCAATCCAGAAATATCATTTCGCTCTTGACAAACGTATCCAGGCACTCCTCCACATTCACCAAGAGCTCCTCTTTCTCTCTTACAGGTTTATCCTCTGTCAGAGCACACACACACACAAACACCCACGTTTGTATTCCTACTTTCAATATCATCCACACAAACCTTGAACCCACATACCCATACCCTCTTACATGATCCTTCCATTTGTTGCTTACAAACAAACACGCACCTTCTCTCGCTACTCCTTCACTCACTCCAGCACACACCCTCATTCCACACTCCCACCCCCTCACATCTGTACCCCTTCACTTGGTCTCATTCATTCCACATGCATCCAACCTGGCATTCACTAACACTTCCAGGACCTCTCTCTCTTTTGTGTCATCATTCACGCCTCTTACATTCCAAGTCGCAATCCTTAGACTGTCAATGCTAGGTCGGTGTTTGTCAACATTAGGTCCGTCCAGATCTGAGGCTGTTCGTTCGTTCATCGTTGCAGTAAGTATTTTTCACGGGTGGGGGGTCGCAAGACCACCGACCGAACGTCTTTAGTCGCCTCTTACAACACGCAGAAGGCTCGTGGGGCCCTTACCCCCAGGGGGAATAAATACGGACATTAACCCTTAATTAGCGGCGAGCAACATAAGTCGAGTTAAAAAAAGCTGGACTATGTGGCGGCGCTCGACATAACTCGAGTGGCAATTTCAGCACGTAATGTGGCTGAGAGAGAGAGACAAGTGGTGGCAGGAGACTAGCGAGCGTATGACTGCTCCAGACCACCGCGGCGAACCTACTGACACAAATCTCAGCTCCCTCCTTCTCACTCGCTACTCATTATGTACTGAAAGTACATACTGCTTTTTGCACTCGCGTTGCACGGTTATTGCAAGAAAACTATCCATCATACAAGGATCGTTATGGTGTCATTCGAAAGCTCTGTTTATGCCCTTTCAGGGATAGGTACTTGTTTTACGTTCTGGGTCTTATTTAGGCATGAAAATGATCACGTAAACAGCCCTATTTTGGCTAAAAACACCCCGCTGTGCGGTACACATAAATAAACCGCATAGGCCGCTCGTAAGGTGTTAAATAATAGTAGCTGTAGTAGTTCTTGTTTTGTTGTTGTGGTGGTACTATTTTTAGCCCCTGTTTGACAAGCAATGATACAAGGTTACATATATTTAGTTACGGAAATTTTAATTACATTTTAGAGACAATATAAAGTAAAACTTATACTTATCCACATGTGTACGGCATTAATATCATAGTTAAGATGCATAGGGCTCTTGTTTAGGTCAACAATATTGTTGTCAATGTTTGTAAGGTATAATTTGAATAAGTGACAACATAAATACGGAAGATTGTTGGGGAGAACGCAACGCGTGATAACGGACTGTAAACAATGTCTGTATAGGAGGAAAATAACGACATGGTAACTAAAAACTAGATTCTTCATTGGGTGTCCTAACTACTGTTTATTATATATTTAAGTGTTTGTGAATCATCGAAGGAGAAGATACAGGAGACGCTATGTAAGTGACCATAAGATGTATTGTAAAGGTTAATTTGTAATCCGTGTGACAGAATGAAGAATGAGTTGAGAATAGACAGTATCAAGCGAAGTAATAGTAAATAGAAAATGAACAGAGAGGCAACAAAGGTAAATCAAAGAGGCAAAGACGCATACACACTTTAACATCAAAGGTATATATAATCTGAATGGTATTGCCCGAGACAGAAATATGTTAATGCAACTTAGGTAATGTTGTAGGGAGGTTGATTGGAATTGTGCTTTTTAACCTTTTGAATCCAAAAGATTGTCCCTAAATGAATATCTTTGTGTACTACATGATTTAAGCATGGTATGAGAAACACGTTAATAATTATCTTCTCAGTACATGGTGTAAATGTCCATCATGTCACCTTTGTAATGTAATCATTATATTCGTCTTATATGAGTCAGAATAAAGCGAAACTTATTTTACCATTCTTTCAAAAACAGCTGATGAAATGTAAGCGGGATTTTTTTTGGCAGAATGATGTCAGAAAACTAAATTTGTTGTGTACAATATGTAAAAACATTTGTGTGACTGTCTGTTGTGAAGCCAGAGGAAGAAGAATGACAGATTGTAACTAAATTTGCCAAAGCTATTCCAAGTCGCCGAAACTAGTTAAATTTAGACTAGGTTTGAGCCATATCGTGTTTACTTGCGACTGCATATTTAAGAGAGAAGGAATGATGGTGTGTGTTTGTGTGTGTGTGTACTACTTTCACTAGTAATAAACCTGAGCGGGGGGGGGGGTAATAGTGAGTCAAAAGTAGACAAGTGAGAGTATTGAAAAGAAGAGAGGCAGCCTAGTGGATTGAGTAGTAGGGTATGAGCTATATAGGTCGACAACAGAGGAAATGTGGAATGGGGCCAACCGGGAATTGAAATGGAGAGAAAATATGAGTGAGTGCGTCGGTGAGTAATAACAAAGTGAAAGTTAGTGAGAGAGGTTGAAGTGTGACTGACGTGCCAACAAATAAAAGGTAACGTCAGATATGGACCCGTCCGATGACAGCATTGTTGTACGCCGGTTATTTTAAGTTCATCGTTTGGCTATGTAGCTCCATATCTATCTTTATCTTTAGTTTAAGTAACAATTATTTGGTATCTACATTATTATTTTGTATCTCCTTAAACCGTACTTTAAATAGTTTAGCTATCTTTATATATCTATACATTGAGGCGCTGAATTAAGCTATTCAGCTGTAGACGTCAGCTGATTCTTTAGGTAATATATTTCAGCGTCAAGTGTTACTATTTGTATTATTGTCCGTTAGGTGTATACTATACTCACAAGTCGTGTAGAGGACTCAGAAACAACATAGGTGTGATCATTGTTATAAATATATACTGGATAGAGTTACAAACGTTATAAGACTATAAATGGCTTAGCGAGACGACGGTAACCTTGTGACTGTGTGTTTTCATTTCCCAGTATATTATTCCCTCAACCCCTTCCCTACGTTGTTTTACCCTGGTAACTCGTTTGGTTTACTCCTGCACTTTTGTTTAATACGCTTGATATGCAGGTGCTGTATCCTTTTGTGACGTTAACCACTCCGTTAGAACCGCATGGCTTGTCCTACAGTGACCGCTAGGATCGCCAGGGCAGTGGATGGGGCTACAGTTTGTGTATTAGAGTGTGCTTAATTCATATGAAAGCTTGTGTCATGGGCAGTCCAGAAAGGCTCTTTGTTTTCACCCATGTCAAGGCTTTATATATTTAATTGTAAAGTATATGTTTTATCATTAACTAGTAATGATGGGATCTGGGAGAGAGAGAGAGAGTAGAACAGAGTGAGAGGGAGCGCGCAGTGTTTTTGTCCCGCTCGATGACGTCACGGCTGGCTGCCTCGCGGGGGTTGGTGGAGAGAGGTCCTTACCATGGCTTTTTTCCCACGCGCCTCGAGCTGGTGCGAGTATATATACAGTTCCTCGCCACTCTCTCCCTCAGATCTGGTTTCTAGAACGCACCCATCTTTTTCCCTTGCTACCTGTACCCCGCTCGCACCTGAGAATCTTTTCCTCTGCCTACCTCTCTCTTTTTTTCATATCTTTCACCACCTTTTATTAATATTATATCCCCTCTGGTTAACTCTGCAAAATCAGCTTCATGCTGGCCAGTTGTATTGTGCATTAAGGTCTGATATAACCTATGTATGTTAGTGTTAAGATAAGTGGATCACGAAGCATTGGTTGGCTTTCATAGTACCCCTTCCTTTAATTATTAGTGTTCTGCTGGATTAGATAATGCTAGACTAGGAGTCTGATATTATAAGGTATTGTTTCCTATGAGTGCTGGCTTTAGTTAAAAGCTGCACGACATACCTGAGAACTGGAGTTGATTGAGTAAATTCTAGTCTGTGTGCCATTGAGAGTAGAGCATGCACGAATGAGGGCTTTTTGCCTATACCATTCTGCACTGTTCTAGTCTCGTTTGTTTGTCTTTGAGGTACGCCAGGAGAACGCTTAATACTTCGGTATTAAGGTTTCTCAAGAGAGCTACCCTTCCCTATAACGTAATATTTGACGCACGGACTTGAGATTTGCACTAGGCTATGCGGCATGCCATGCGCACCAGTATCTCGTATCATTGACTCTAGCTAGACTTTATCAATCATAGTAGACATTAAGTATATTAACCTAATTACTCTTTTTATGTATACCCGTTTATGATTACACAAGCATTTCGCAGCCTAGTTTGATGTATTGAGACACAAACGACTTAGGCTCTTTTTGTTGATAGGAATACTGCATTGTCGTGGCGATTATTATTATTGTTGTTGTGTTTAGGATATTCTTGGCTCCGACGGCATTATATATTCTGCCTTTTTGTGTGCATAGCCTGCACGAGCATTGTTCCGCTGCCTGCCTTTTTGGGTTCCATTTCCGATACGAGCATCTTTATAGCATCTAACATTTAAAGAAGATTCCTTGTTAGTGTTGAAGGACTTTAGTGCACTTTCTTTCATGCAGGAGTGCCTGACATTTATTGATTAAAATAACGTAAGCTGTAACTTCTCTTACCACCTTACTTTGCATACCATAACCAAGCACCTTCGGTTATAGGTAGTAATAGGCTGTTTTCACATAACATTAAGCCTAGAGTAGACGCACATTTATTGAGAGTTTGATAGCCTATTATTGCATATAGAACTCTGTAGAGTATTTGTGTTCTTTGTTCACTGGGAATATACATCAGAGGTTGGAGCTAGCGCTTTCCGTTGTAGCATTTATGCCATTACTAGTCCAATGAATAAGAGCCCTGATATATTTAAGGGGAAGGGGAGTGCACCCAATGACTGGAAGACTGGCATAATAGTCCCCCTATATAAGGGCAAAGGGGAAAGAGGAGTGTGTGGTAACCACCGAGGAATATGTCTTCTAAGCGTAGTAGGGAAGGTATACAGTAGGGTAGTGATTGAGTGAGTGAGAACGGAGAAATGGATAGCGACGAGCAGGAGGTTTTAGGAAGGGAAGAGGATGTGTAGATCAGATTTTTACCCTGAATTGTGTTGTGGAGAAGTATCTGGAGAAGAAACAAAAGGTGTATGTTGCCTTTATGGACTTGGAGAAGGCCTATGACAGAGTGGATAGAGAAGGTTTGTGGAAAGTACTTAGAATATACGGAGTAGAGGGCAAGTTGCTGAAAGCAGTGAAGAGCATGTATGAGGGTGCAAAGGCGGCAGTACGTGTGGAGAGTGAGCAGAGCGAGTTCTTTGACCTGAATGTTGGTTTGAAACAGGGGTGTGTGATGTCCCCGTGGTTGTTTACTGTATATATGGATGGAGTTATGAAAGAAATACTATCAAGAGCAGTGGATGTTGGTGTATCGCTGAAAAGGGAGGGAATTGAGTGGAAGCTACCTATACTGCTGTTTGCGGATGATACAGTTCTGATGAGTGATAATGAATGGGAGTTGCAGGGTCTGGTAAATGAGTGGAACAGTGTGCGAAAAACGGAATTTGAAGGTAATACGGGGAAGAGCAAGGTTATGGTCTTCGAAAGGGGTGAAGTTACAGAGTGTGAGGTGAAGCTGAACGGTCAGGCTATGGAGATCGTCAACTCTTTTAAGTATCTGGGCAGTGTGTTGAGTAAAGATGGGACTATGGATGAAGAGGTGCGGGAGAGGGTACAACAGGGGAAGAGGGTTGTAGGAACGCTAAAAGCAGTAACAAGAAATAGGGTGGTCAGTATGGAAGTGAAGAAGTCCTTGCATGACAGTGTGGTAATCCCGACACTGACTTACGGAAGCGAAGCATGGACGTTGGTTGAGAGACTCAGACCAAGAGTGAGAGCAGTGGAAATGAATTACTTAACCCGGGAGCTGCGGGGAGACTCTTAAGAGTTCCCCCGGCGCACTGCGGGGAGACTTTTAAGAGTTCCCCCGGCGCACTGCGGGGAGACTCTTAAGAGTCAGAGAAAAACAAAATCAACTTTTGACATCGAAAAAAAAAAAAAAAAAAAAAAAAAAAAAACATGTTTTTTTTTTTTTTTTTGGCCCCTGGACCATGCAAAATCTCAGTCCTCTACCTCCCCTCCTTCCCCACTTTCCTCCTCTCCTTCAGTTATCACCTATTTTCCCTGTTATTCCCTTATTCTGAGGTATATTTTCGTGCTAACATTAGAAATCCGATTGGAGGGTGTGGTCATCACTGATAGCAAGCGAGTGCAAGAGAGAGAGAGAGAGTATCGATCGACTGTGTCTCAGTGGCCTTGGGGGAAATTGACGGGAAAGCAGATTGCCTCACCCATACATTATACAACTCGCGGGCTATATCTCCGATTTTGACCATCCAAACGCTGTTTTCACTCGTTTTATTGTTGTTTCAGGTTAATACCTTTATAATCAACCCATAATAGGCGCATATGGATAAGTATTAATGCTATTAATGGCACAATGAATATTTTAGTGACGGTAACACCTCAAATACGTCAGCACAGGGGGACGTTTCCAATTACCCCCATGCGCACTTCAGAGGTTAAGGAGTGCGTGCGGAGTTACATGGAGGGATAGACAGACTAATGAGGAAGTAAGAAGGAGGTGTGGTGTGGAGGTAGATGTGCTGGAAAGTGTGAAAAGGAACAACTTGAGATGGTTCGGCCATATGGAACGTATGGAAAGCGAGAGAATGACTAAGAGGGTGTATGAGAGCGAGGTGGAGGGACAGAGGGGGAGAGGTAGACCGAATATGAGGTGGAAGGATGGAGTGAGGAAGTACATGAACGAAGGTGGTGCTGGTTGGGGGGAGGGGCGTCGACTGACTGGGGACAGAGGTGCATGGGGGCGGTTCGTTCGTGGCCACCCCTTCGGGGATCACGGCGTCAGGCAATAGATATATAGATAGATATATTTAAACCCTAGTCGTAACAAATGGCGACCTTACCTAGGATTTGGTGAACCTACATTTATTAAGCAGGGAACATTTGTTGTTTTGGGGAATATTTTGCGGGGATCAGCAAGAATAATTTTTTTTTGCAACATAGTATAGCCCTTGAGTATTTCCGAGAATTTTTGTGTGTATATTGAGGTATAAGAGTTTGGGGTGCTTCTTTTCTCAATATTGAGGTGGGAAATTTTTGTGAGCATCATGTCTTATACCGGATCAGAGGAGAATGGAGACACAGTACGTAATGTCGAAACTGAGGAACAGCAGTATGATGATATGGTTAATCAGGTGAACTGTGAGGAGGATGCTAGGATATTTTTGAAATGGCCTGTTACTGCCGAGCGGTTGGAGGGTATGGAGCGGTACGGTCTTCAATGCCTGGCCACAGCTATCGGTCATGCGGGTACTAGCAGCATGACCAGGGATAACTTGATAACGTGTGTACTGGGCAGGGTGACTGGTGAGCCTGATGGGTTGAGTGCTCAGAGCCCTTCGGCCATGCTTCCCCTACACTCGACTCCCAGCCATCCCCGTAGTTTGCCGACCCCGGCTACGCTTCCACAGTTGGGTGGTGACTGGCAGGGTGGGTTGCCCCTGGGGGGACCACCGGTAATTTCAAACATTGTAACACCTTCACCTCCTCAAGGGTTAACTCCAGAATTATTGCTTCAGCTCGAATAAGCTAAGCTTCAGCATCAGCAGCAAATAAAATCAGCTAAGATCGAAGAGAGAAAATGTCAGATTCAGCAGCAACAAAGGGCATGTGAGCTCCAGCAGCAAATAGAATTAGCCAAGATAGAAGAGAGAAAAACTATCAGTCAGCAGTCTCAGCACATAGAGCTAGCAAAAATCCAAGCGGATGTAGAGTCAACTAGGTACTGTGCCGACATGGATGTAGAGAAGTCGCGAGTAGAGACAACGGGACAGCGACTTGGGGCTGGTAACCGTGTTCATGAGCAGTCTCTCTCGCACTTATTGAAACTGGTTCCGGTGTTTGATGAGAGTGGTGTAACAGAATTGTTCACACGCTTTGAGAAGAAGTGCCAGGAACACCAGTGGCCAGAGAATAAATGGGCAGCACTTGTATCCTCTAGATTAATAGGCAAGGGTCTTAAAGCCTACGATGCGTTACCTTTGGAGTTATGTATTGTGTACGAGGATCTCAAGGAGGCTGTCCTGAGGGCTTACGAACTGCAACCAGAAACGTACCGTTTGAAGTTCCGGGGTGTAACTAAGGGAAGAGATAGCACCTTTTTGGAACACGCCCGGGACTTGTCCGATGCTATGGGGAACTGGCTCCGATCTGAGAAGGTAACAACGTTTGATGGAGTTAAGCAGTTAATGATGTTGGAGCAGTTCTTTAAGAGCACGGGCGGTGATCTAACTTTGAACTTAAAGGAGAAAAACCCAAGAACTCTAGTAGAAGCAGCAGAAATGGCTGATCTACGGCTGTCGTTGATTCGGGGTTGCGGGTCCTCACAGAAGTACGATGCAAGTGCTAGGGACCGTTATCCTCCCCCTCCCCGTAGCAATGACACATTTAAACCAAAGAGCAACGAAACTAAAACTGAAGCCAAACCTACCACCACACCGTATGTGAAAAGTCAGGGGCCTTTTACATCACAGTATAAGCTGAAACCGAAATTTATGTGTTTTAGGTGCCACCAGGAGGGTCATAAGGCAAATGAGTGCCCTAGTCGACCTCCTCCGGCAGCCGTGTCTTTTGCTCACGGTATTGGAGTGTTCAAGAGGACATCGGAGTTTGTTAGAGGCATTTCTTCCGAGGTAAATACACTGCCAGTGCAGAAGGATCCGGAAGGCTTATTCCCTGTCCGTGATGCCTTTAGTGACCACAGGGGACTCGGTTGTGTGGAGTGAGGTGAAGACATGAGGTGAGAATTTTGCGTGACACTGGGGCATCGCAAACACTGTTGAGAAATTTCACTGGCAAACCTGTCAATACGGCGCGGGTGGTTGTGGTTCAGGGAGTTAATGCGACAAGGTCATACCCGCTTGTGAGAATGAAGGTGGAAGTTGATGGCGTGACTCGTGACCTGGATGTAGGAATTGTGGAGAAGTTGCCTGTTGGGGGCGTCGACCTCCTTCTTGGCAACGACTTTGCGGGGCCTACTTCTGAGGCTCCACCCTTAGTCGTTGTCGAGAAGCCGGCCGACGTGAGTAGGGAGGAGCAGGAGTGGGTTGGGAAGTGTCCGGGGCAGCCTATGGAGTGTGTTGTCACCGGAGATTCTGCATTCAGGGAGTCACATTCTGGTCAACAATCTTTAGATCAGCGGAGGAAGGGTACCGAGGAGGGGTTGAAAGTTGATGCGGTTG
Organism: Paralithodes platypus; assembly: GCA_032716605.1. Classification (NCBI taxonomy): domain Eukaryota; kingdom Metazoa; phylum Arthropoda; class Malacostraca; order Decapoda; family Lithodidae; genus Paralithodes; species Paralithodes platypus. The sequence goes on along the minus strand of CM064523.1, from coordinate 55,131,443 downwards.
AGAGTTAACTATCAACGGCCCTTCTCGGGGAATCAGTATTAGGACCACATTTCGAGTCTGGAGAAGACCCAGTAACTGTTCCTGAAGGGGCAGAGGATGGGCTTAAAAAGACGAAAGAGTTGAAGGACAGTGATGCACAGTCGGGAGATGTAGCAACAAGGTACCCTGACGCGTACCCTATGAGAAATGGGTCGGCGAAAACGGTGGTCCGAAGCTTGCTAGTGTATTTTTCCCGGTATGGTTACCCGCAGGGGATTCAGTCAGTCCGGGGACCCAACTTCACTTCTAGCCTCTTTGTACAAGCAATGCCGCAGCATGGGATTGTTGGGGTTGTGTCATCTGCATATCATCCGGAGAGCCAGGGTGTGTTAGAGCGATGGCACTCAGCCTTGAAATCTGTGCTTCGTTGTTGTTGCTTTGAGAGTGGGAGGGATTGGGATCTTGGCCTGCCATGTGTTTGGTTTGCTGTGTGGGAGGTACCTGGGGAGAGTTTGGGATTCAGCCCTAATGAGCTCGTCTTTGGACACCGTGTCAGAGGGCCTCTCCATATGGTTGAAGAAGTATGGGAGGGCGCAGAAAAACCTTGTTCTATGCTCAAGTGTGTCCTCAACAGTCGAGAACGGATGTTGCGCAGTCTGGAGTTGGCTGGCCGTAATTTGACTAGCTCTCAGGCCCTCAGGAAGGACAGGTACGACCTCAAGGTTGAACTCAGGGAGTTTCACGTGGGTCAGGAGGTGTTGATTCTACTGCCCCTTGTAGGTCACCCCTTATCCGCGAAGTACGCTGGTCCTTATAGGGTGGTGGAGGAGCTATCGGACCTGGTTTACTTGGTAGCCACTCCAGACAGGCGGAAGCACAATCAGTTATGTCATGTTAATCCCATGAAGGAGTATGGGAGGCACCCCCCTGAGCCTCTCACTGTGCCTGTGATGACGTTTAGCAGTCAAGGTGGAGAAGGAGAACGGGACAGTCAAGCTCAGGTGGAGGATAACTGGAAGGATAAGAAGTTCAAATGGGCGCCTGAGTGTGAGAAGGTGTTTAGGGAAGTACAACACCTGTTGTGCACTCACCCGATCCTCAGGGCCCCTGACTTTAGCCTACCTTTCCAACTAGCAACGGAGGCTAGTGGTGTGGGGGCTGGTGCCGTCCTTGTGGAAAAGGACGATGATGGGCTGGAGCATCCTGTTAGTTTCTGCTCGGAGAAGTACAATTCGGCCCAGGGGAGCTGCTCTGTTGTCAAGGAGGAGCTGCTGGCGGTTGTACTTGCTCTGAGGCATTTCGAGGTCTGTGTTCCAGCCTATGGTCGGGTCGTTGTAGTTTACCCAGATCGTCACCCTCTCAAGTTCTTGGACCAGTTTCACAATCGGAATATGAGGCTGACCAGGTGGTCACTAAGGTTACTGGTATATAACCTGGACATACGCCATATTGCCGGTTGTGACAACGTGGTTGCAGATGGTCGTTCAAGGGTATATGATCCTGGGTAGATTGACACACGGGTAGCCTCCTGCTTTGGTTTGAATAGTATTTTGCGCTTGGTGCTTGTTGGCTCGCGGTTGTAGCCCAGCGTATTGGGTCGTAAAGCAGGAGTTGAGCGTTTGGTATAGAAGAAAAAACTAGGCTTGCCCCTATAGTGCAGCCGAAATAAACATTATAAACATAAAAATCAAATAAATTTTTTTTTTTTTATAGTTGATTTTTTTTAGTATGTTATAGCAGTAATTCTGAGTTGCACTCCTCTCAGAATGCTGGGCTAGAGAAGCTCGCTCTTGAGGAGCATAACTACATATAATTTAACCTATGGTGTTGGGGAGGGTTATAATTTTGAAAAATGTGTTGTTGAAGAACTGTGCCAGATATTTTACTGCCGCTGGGTGATGGGAAGTGGAGATATAGCATGGGTTCTAACCATCAGATTTTTGTGAGCCTTGGGGCCTCTGAGAAAAATCTTGGGGGGGGGTGTGACGTTAACCACTCCGTTAGAACCGCATGGCTTGTCCTACAGTGACTCGCTAGGATCGCCAGGGCAGTGGATGGGGCTACAGTTTGTGTATTAGAGTGTGCTTTATTTCATATGAAAGCTTGTGTCATGGGCAGTCCAGAAAGGCTCTTTGTTTTCACCCATGTCAAGGCTTTATATATTTAATTGTAAAGTATATGTTTTATCATTAACTAGTAATGATGGGATCTGGGAGAGAGAGAGAGTAGAACAGAGTGAGAGGGAGCGCGCAGTGTTTTTGTCCCGCTCGATGACGTCAAGGCTGGCTGCCACGCGGGGGTTGGTGGAGAGAGGTCCTTACCATGCTGCAAGCTCTTGCTAGTGGCTAGAGGACTTGTAACCGCTTTTTTCCCACGCGCCTCGAGCTGGTGCGAGTATATATACAGTTCCTCGCAACTCTCTCCCTCAGATCTGGTTTCTAGAACGCACCCATCTTTTTCCCTTGCTACCTGTACCCCGCTCGCACCTGAGAATCTTTTCCTCTGCCTATCTCTCTCTTTTTTTCATATCTTTCACCACCTTTTATTAATATTATATCCCCTCTGGTTAACTCAGCAAAATCAGCTTCATGCTGGCCAGTTGTATTGTGCGTTAAGGTCTGATATAACCTATGTATGTTAGTGTTAAGATAAGTGGATCACGAAGCATTGGTTGGCTTTCATAGTACCGCTTCCTTTAACTATTAGTGTTCTGCTGGATTAGATAATGCTAGACTAGGAGTCTGATATTATAAGGTATTGTTTCCTATGAGTGCTGGCTTTAGTTAAAAGCTGCACGACATACCTGAGAACTGGAGTTGATTGAGTAAATTCTAGTCTGTGTGCCATTGAGAGTAGAGCATGCACGAATGAGGGCTTTTTGCCTATACCATTCTGCACTGTTCTAGTCTCGTTTGTTTGTCTTTGAGGTACGCCAGGAGAACGCTTAATACTTCGGTATTAAGGTTTCTCAAGAGAGCTACCCTTCCCTATAACGTAATATTTGACGCACAGACTTGAGATTTGCACTAGGCTATGCGGCATGCCATGCGCACCAGTATCTCGTATCATTGACTCTAGCTAGACTTATCAATCATAGTAGACATTAAGTATATTAACCTAATTACTCTTTTTATGTATACCCGTTTATGATTACACAAGCATTTCGCAGCCTAGTTTGATGTATTGAGACACAAACGACTTAGGCTCTTTTTGTTGATAGGAATACTGCATTGTCGTGGCGATTATTATTATTGTTGTTGTGTTTAGGATATTCTTGGCTCCGACGGCATTATATATATTCTGCCTTTTTGTGTGCATAGCCTGCACGAGCATTGTTCCGCTGCCTGCCTTTTTGGGTTCCATTTCCGATACGAGCATCTTTATAGCATCTAACATTTAAAGAAGATTCCTTGTTAGTGTTGAAGGACTTTAGTGCACTTTCTTTCATGCAGGAGTGCCTGACATTTATTGATTAAAATAACGTAAGCTGTAACTTCTCTTACCACCTTACTTTGCATACCATAACCAAGCACCTTCGGTTATAGGTAGTAATAGGCTGTTTTCACATAACATTAAGCCTAGAGTAGACGCACATTTATTGAGAGTTTGATAGCCTATTATTGCATATAGAACTCTGTAGAGTATTTGTGTTCTTTGTTCACTGGGAATATACATCAGAGGTTGGAGCTAGCACTTTCCGTTGTAGCATTTATGCCATTACTAGTCCAATGAATAAGAGCCCTGATATATTTAAGGGGAAGGGGAGTGCACCCGATGACTGGAAGACTGGCATAATAGTCCCCCTATATAAGGGCAAAGGGGAAAGAGGAGTGTGTGGTAACCACCGAGGAATATGTCTTCTAAGCGTAGTAGGGAAGGTATACAGTAGGGTAGTGATTGAGAGAGTGAGACTGAGAACGGAGAAATGGATAGGCGACGAGCAGGGAGTTTTAGGAAGGGAAGAGGATGTGTAGATCAGATTTTTACCCTGAATTGTGTTGTGGAGAAGTATCTGGAGAAGAAACAAAAGGTGTATGTTGCCTTTATGGACTTGGAGAAGGCCTATGACAGAGTGGATAGAGAAGGTTTGTGGAAAGTACTTAGAATATACGGAGTAGAGGGCAAGTTGCTGAAAGCAGTGAAGAGCATGTATGAGGGTGCAAAGGCGGAAGTACGTGTGGAGAGTGAGCAGAGCGAGTTCTTTGACCTGAATGTTGGTTTGAAACAGGGGTGTGTGATGTCCCAGTGGTTGTTTACTGTATATATGGATGGAGTTATGAAAGAAATACTATCAAGAGCAGTGGATGTTGGTGTATCGCTGAAAAGGGAGGGAATTGAGTGGAAGCTACCTATACTGCTGTTTGCGGATGATACAGTTCTGATGAGTGATAATGAATGGGAGTTGCAGGGTCTGGTAAATGAGTTTGGAACAGTGTGCGAAAAACGGAATTTGAAGGTAAATACGGGGAAGAGCAAGGTTATGGTCTTCGAAAGGGGTGAAGTCACAGAGTGTGAGGTGAAGCTGAACGGTCAGGCTATGGAGATCGTCAACTCTTTTAAGTATCTGGGCAGTGTGTTGAGTAAAGATGGGACTATGGATGAAGAGGTGCGGGAGAGGGTACAACAGGGGAAGAGGGTTGTAGGAACGCTAAAAGCAGTAACAAGAAATAGGGTGGTCAGTATGGAAGTGAAGAAGTCCTTGCATGACAGTGTGGTAATCCCGACACTGACTTACGGAAGCGAAGCATGGACGTTGGTTGAGAGACTCAGACCAAGAGTGAGAGCAGTGGAAATGAATTACTTAAGGAGTGCGTGCGGAGTTACATGGAGGGATAGACAGACTAATGAGGAAGTAAGAAGGAGGTGTGGTGTGGAGGTAGATGTGCTGGAAAGTGTGAAAAGGAACAACTTGAGATGGTTCGGCCATATGGAACGTATGGAAAGCGAGAGAATGACTAAGAGGGTGTATGAGAGCGAGGTGGAGGGACAGAGGGGGAGAGGTAGACCGAATATGAGGTGGAAGGATGGAGTGAGGAAGTACATGAACGAAGGTGGTGCTGGTTGGGGGGAGGGGCGTCGACTGACTGGGGACAGAGGTGCATGGGGGCGGTTCGTTCGTGGCCACCCCTTCGGGGATCACGGCGTCAGGCAATAGATAGATAGATAGATATATTTAAACCCTAGTCGTAACAAATGGCGACCTTACCTAGGATTTGGTGAACCTACATTTATTAAGCAGGGAACATTTGTTGTTTTGGGGAATATTTTGCGGGGATCAGCAAGAATAATTTTTTTTTGCAACATAGTATAGCCCTTGAGTATTTCCGAGAATGTTTGTGTGTATATTGAGGTATAAGAGTTTGGGGTGCTTCTTTTCTCAATATTGAGGTGGGAAATTTTTGTGAGCATCATGTCTTATACCGGATCAGAGGAGAATGGAGACACAGTACGTAATGTCGAAACTGAGGAACAGCAGTATGATGATATGGTTAATCAGGTGAACTGTGAGGAGGATGCTAGGATATTTTTGCAATGGCCTGTTACTGCCTATCAGATCCTATGTAATAACTCTTGGGCTTGGTGCCGGTGCTAACAAAAATATCGAATTAATAAACACATCATCATCTTTATATATTCAGGTAAGTCTACATTCTTTTTCCTTTAGTCTTCTCCTAGAAGGACACATCAATTTATATAGCAAACCACCAGGTTAGTCCACCACATCTCTCTTTTTCTCCTTATAATATGCGGGCCCAATATTGGTCCTTAAACAAATGTATTCCGGTATGCTGGATCAGGTGTGTGTGTGTCTGGAACTGTGCTTAAGTGAGGGCGAGGTAACTGGAAAAGAGGGTTCCTGTGGTTCCTTTGTGCCCGGGCGAGAGGGAGAGCAAGTAGGTTGCAGTGTGTGGATCCGGTGAGCTCTGAGGGGTGAGTGACCCCAGGAGTGAGGGAATATAGGAAAGATGAGACAAGTAATATAATTTTGATCACCCAATGCCTCGAATACTAGAGTTGGGACAGAGGAAGTAGTAGGAGGTGAGGAAGTGAATTGTAGTAGGAGATGAAGGCGTCGGGGCTTGACCAACCTGCGTGAGTTGTGTTTCTTTTGGGAAAGGATGGGGGACAGGCTGGACAGACAGACACAATTGAGGGAATATAGGAAAGATGAGACAAGTAATCAAATTTACCCTAGGATACGACCTAGTCAAGGCCGTTTTTACACACCAGGTACCCAGTTTTACGTAGGGGTGGGACGAGGCGAACAGGAGAGAAGGCCAGCCCAATGACCACTGACCAATCCTGGTGGCTAGCCAAGTTCTCATTCTCCTGTGTTTGATTGGTTGCAGGAAGCCACCAATCAGGTCCTTGGATTCATTTGAGCCACAACGATTCCAGGTACTCATTTTCGTCTGAGTGAGACGGAACTACACAGGAATTGGAGTTTGTTCAACACTCCTGGGCTACTTGGACCCTGGTGGCAAGCCAAGGAGATTTCACCCATCCCATGCATGTGTGACAACCATCTGATCAATGTCGGTCCCGGGGGCAATCACCCATCCAGCTACACCGCGCTGGTGCAGGGCCACCCAACCCACCCAGCAGCTGTGTGCTGGTACCAAGCGGTCACCCATCCAACTACTGACCAGACCCCACGTTGCTTAACCTCGCTCATTTAAACCAGCGTTGCCAACCCCATAGGCCAGGGTTGCCACCCCCAGGAGTACGCGCGCGGCTACCTTTATACTCTGGCCTCCCGTTCTCGCGCGCTCTGATTGGCTGGTGGCTTTGCCCGGCTGTACGTTCGCACTGACTTTTTGCTTCCTTCATCTCCTCTCTCTTCTCTTCATAGTAAGTTCCAGGAAGTTGATTATAACCCTCTTTTGGTGGCTTACGGGAGTACAGGGCTGGCACCGAGGTATTTCTCAATGGATAATCAGGAGTTCTTCGAGCAAAGAAAGAGAGTGACTTCCGAGGGGGAGTAGGAAGTCCAGCTTCGCGCTCCGATAATTTAGGCCGCTGATTGGCTGGTGGGCAGGGCCTGGCATGTTGCAGCCGTGAGCTAACAAAATCAGCTGGCTTTGCAAGTAAGCAAAAGGGAGCGCGGTGATTGGCGGAGGGCGTTTCTACTTTAATGCACTTTCCTTTATCCCCTTTTCTTCCAATTCTCATTGTATTTGTTATTTTCTTATATTTCCTTTGCATATCTCCTTTCTCTTCTTACCTACTCCTCTTGTACACCAATACACCATTTCTGGTAACATTTATTGTATCTTATCAACTCCTTCCTTTTCTTAAGGTTTCCCATAATTCATTGTTGCCTTATTTGTATTTGTTTTTTCTTATTCTTAATTATTGTTTTACTTCTCCATGTAATCAATGTAATTTCCCCCCCCCCCCCTCTCTCTTTTCCACAACTCCTCAGCAGAGGTAACTGGTGACTGAGATCAATGGACTATATTGCAAAGGGAGGCGAAAGGGTAAAAACGGAAGGGAGAGAGAGAGAGAGAGAGAGAGGGAAAGAGGGGGGGGGGGGTAATGGACCTGATTTACGCTACAGTAATTAGGTTACAGTAATATATATTTTACAATATATAGGGAAGGTGATGTGATAGTACTTGTAAGATTGAACTGGTAACTACATGATCGCGGTTTTGATATATTTTATGAACATCATTTTGTTTCTATTACACTAGGACTACATTAACATCTCCAGAACCTATTAAACAGAGATATAAACAGTAACCAGCTTATTACAGGTGGTGGTATGACTGTGTGTGGTTCCTAACACTATTTATGGTCTGTAGTATTAACCTCTATACCTGGCTACAGACACAGGCTACCCAAACTATTTGATTTGAGGTTGAAATAAGGAATAGCGCATCTAAAATAGAAGTTGGTAGGCTATAGGAAATATATTAATTACAGTAACATGCAGAATACTATAAAGTACAATGTATGTTACTTGAATTAATCTACGCAAATGATATGCAGCAGACAAATAATGTGGCTTCCAATACTACATTAGTAGGTATCATGAACATCATGTTCATGTTTTGTTTGTGTTTGTCGAAATCGATGTATTGGCGTTTTCTGCTTAATTTAATTTATCTTGATTTTCTTGACCCTGTATCTCATCATTCCTTTTCATTGTTGAATGTTGATGTTATGAATAGTGAATCAAGAACCAATTTGTCTTTGAGGTTGAGAAAAGTGGAATAGTTTCCTTTGCTTCTCTTCCATCTATATTATAATATTTTGAGGTGTTAAGTGTAATTCTGTGTTCCCCTCCGACCATCCATATTCATGAGTCCTTCACGATATACAGGTGGAAGAGGAACAGGGGGAACAATAGAGGAATAGATTGCCTTTGTTTTCATTATTGCAATTAAGGTATTTAAAACTACCAGACAATCAGTGAAGCATTCTGGCTAACACTAAGGAAAACCTCTTATATTGATGGTTAACCCTGGCATCACCAGTTGTAGCGGAATACGTGTATGGATATTTGGGTTATTTTATGTATTTATGTTTGGTAACCTTTCAGCATGGTGACGGCATTCTTCCTTGCATTTTTGGCTATTACTATTCAATATATTCTTCATTTTAAGGATTATGCAGGAGTCAAAGGGTTAATACATATATTTTAACTCTTTGATCCCTAGAGGTCATTCCTAACCTTAATAAACAAGTCCATTGGTAGTCAGAATATAATTTACATATCGCCAATGTACTGAAAGTGTTAGCGTAGGCTGGAAACAAACGGTGACCTTACACGGTGACTTACGATAATTAAGAATCACAAGACAAATATATAGAAACGGAATTATGAATAGTGGGGATGTAAGGAAAAACAAGGAGAAGTCAACGCATTATGTAATGACAGGATTACAGAGAACCAGAACAATAGATGGTGATAGAGTTGACAGGATCAAGGTTCAAATACACCGGTTTAATGTACAGGAAGAAAACAAATATTGTAATGTGTATGTTATGTTTTAATTTTACAGTTCCATTTTGTTATTCCAATGTCGTACGAATATTGTTAAGCAGTTTTGTGGATCCAATAACGAATACGGCCACTTCGCCCATACATGATTCAACTTGCTTGACATTACATTACCTTACTTTAGTTACCTTACCTTATTCTTAATTTTAATCTTAACTTTACCCTACATAATTAAAGATATCAATATTATTATATATTAACCTTGCATAATCATGAATGTAATTAACCTAACCTAAATTAATTTAACTTAGCCTAACTAAACCAAAGTGACAGCAATGTTTGTGAAGAAACTCGAGAGCAAAATAAATGATTTAGGGACGAAACTATCATCACTCATAGTATTTATACAATACCCTTTCAGAAAGATGGTGTTTTCTTGTTTAGCTTATCATGAATTCTGATCATTGGTATGACCATAGAATGTACCTCACCATTTTGTTAATATGCTAAGTTCAGTTATTATATTATATTGGGTTAGGGTAGGTAAAGGTAAGTTTGGTTATGGTTGAGGTTAGTGCAAGGGAAAAGACAGAATACTGAATAGAACATAATTTGTGACGCACTTGACCCAATGAAAAGGATAGACAAAACTACTTCAATCAATGCAGCACGAAGAAAATGCAATGTCGCAAAACTAAAAAAGGGACTTGAGAGAGAGAGAGAGAGAGTGTGTGTGAGAGTGAGAGAGAGAGAGAGAGAGAGAGTGAGTGAAGGGGAGAGGGGGACAAGGAGAGAGAAGAAGAAGGAAGGAAGGAAGAAAGGATATACAGAGGAAGGAATAAGAGGAGGTGTAAGGAAATAATTATAGGAGGTGAACTTATGAAGACGTGAATGTTAAACATATGTGGGTGTGGGTGGGTGTGTGTGTGTGTTTACCAAATATATAACCAATATAGCATTCCCCTTTCGCTCAATTCTCACTTCCCACTTTCTCATTCATTTGTTCACTTTGTATTTTGCTATGTTCACCTTTTTAGCACTTTACTTTTATCTTGCTTTTGTTTTGAATGTAAGTGTTTGTTCATAATTATGTTATTATATTATGTTATTATATTATATTATATTATGTTATTATATTATATTATGTTATTATATTATATTATGTTATTATATTATATTATGTTATTATATTATTATATTATGTTATTATATTATGTTATTATATTATATTATGTTATTATATTATATTATGTTATTATATTATATTATGTTATTATATTATATTATGTTATTATATTATATTATGTTATTATATTATGTTATTATATTATATTATGTTATTATATTATGTTATTATATTATGTTATTATATTATGTTATTATATTATGTTATTATATTATGTTATATATGTTATTATATTATTGTTATTTATTATGTTATTATATTATGTTATTATATTATGTTATATATTATATTTTATTATATTATGTTATTATATTATGTTATTATATTATGTTATTATATTATGTTATTATATTATGTTATTATATTATGTTATTATATTATGTTATTATATTTTTCCTTGGTTTTCATTTGGTCTTCGGTTTATTCCACCGGTGCCAGCTTAATTTGCTGTCTAACTAAGTACAGGTTTACAAATGACCTAATTCAAGTATTTTAAACTGTACAAGGCCTTAACAATGTACATTGTAACAAATCATTCACCATTCATTATTCACGATTCATGAACAAAAATGGTTGGAAATCATCTTAAAGCCTTTTCACTCTCAAAATATTTATTTTCAAAGGAGTACAAAGGAGTACAAAGGAAATCAAGCAACAACAAATCTAGTGACCCATCTTGGTTGCTTGTCCTCCAAAACACTGAGGATCAAGTGTCCAAACAGTGGTTTAGAGTGGGTAAGTGAACATTGGAAAGGGAATTACTGCCCTGGAACTAATGTCCGTGGCAGGATTTGGAAGTTAGTAGAGGACAGATGGGTTAGTAACTGAGGGGGGGATAAAATAAAGTTATTCATTTACAAATGCAGTCAGTCGCGAGTTTGATGCGAGATATTTGTCTAGGCGGAGTTTAAATGAATCAACGGTGATGCAGTCTATAATGTTTCGGGGAAGCCCATTCCACAAGTTGACAACTCGATTGAAGAAGAAATTCTTAGATTCGTGCGAGTTAAAAGATTTACCAATAATTTTGCAACCGTTGCCCCGCGTGTAATTAGATTGGTCGATAGTGAAGCACTTACTACAGTTCATATTGTCGATGCCTTTGATGATTTTGAACACTTGAATTAAGTCACCTCTTAATCTGCGCTGGGTTAATCCTTCCAGCCTGGGTGTCATTTTAAAATGACACCAAAACAAAAGGGCCGGAACCCGGGTGTCATTTTAAAATCTTTGTGCTTGAAAGCGTGCTTCAAAATTTGCGCGGCCAATTTTGGCATGGTAGGAGCGACCGCAGCGCCACCAAGCCTCAACTACTAGTGTTATCAGTTCGTACGTGGCCACCATAGCGAGTAATACTGAAAAAATGTTTTCCGACGTGTCCGATTCGTTGCAACCTCCCGCGGGCCCCAGTGCTACCCCACTCGCAACTTCAACGCCTGTTCCAACCGAGAAGAGAGCTCAACAAAAGAAAGTTAAGTGTTTGTTGAGTGATAGCGCTATACAGCGACAACTTTTTGAAAGTGATGAAGAGAGCAGTGGCGAAAGCTTGGTGGACAAGGTACAATTTATAAGTGAAAGTGAAGACGATTTCGTTGGCTTTGGAGACGACGATAATGTTGATTTATTTGAGGGGGGAGACAGTAGTGATGATCCTGATGTGGAAGTGTTTCAGGAAGGTGCCATTGAGCTTCCCAGTGTGCTAGAACCTAGGCCTACCCCCTCGCCATCTTTGCTAGGTCAGCCTAGGCCTAGCCCTAGCCCTACCCCAGGACCTTCCCCTTTGCCTGCCCGTACGCCCTTGAAAGTGGGCAAATATTTCTACAAACAATCATTGATCAAAAGTGCAGCTAAAAAAGCACGCAGGGCAGCCGCAGAAAAGCATAGGGAAGCTGAAGATAGCGATAATGACGCCGACCCTGGCCTAGCAACCACCCGCATTCCATTGTCCCGACGCCTTGACACGGGACGCCGCGTGGGTCACCCACAGCCCTCGACTTCATCTATCGTTCAGGATGACCAAAGGGCCTCTTCAAGTGGTATTGGTGATGTGCCACAGTCCTTAACACACCGCAGAGCATTATTTCCTGCTGAAAAGCCCTCGGTTCGCCGCAAAAGGAGCCCAACTCCCGAGGCCTCGGCTCCCATTCTTGAAGCTCCCGCAGCCTCCCGCGCCCCACACCGCCGACGCCCGGTCACTTCTTCACCATAATTGTCTCCTGAGGAGGATGCTGACGACCCCAACATTGCCCCAGATGACCTGACGTCACCTGAAGAGGAAGAGGAACAGGAAGACGAAGAGGATGTGCCGACAAATCGAGGGAGAGGGCGAGGTCGTGGACGTGGTCAGCCTGCCGACGCTGCTGCCCCGGGGCCTGGGCCTGGGCGTGGGCGTGCAGGGCGTCTGCCTGGGCGTCCGCCTGGCCAAGGGCGTGCGCCAGGGCATCCAGGGCGTGTGCCTGCTGCAGCACGACCTCGAGCATCAGCATCCGACCTGTTTGTGTGGACAGATGGAGCTGATTTTGAGCCAGATTGTCCTGCCTTTGACGAGGTACAGATGGGTTCTGGGGTGTCACCAGCATATCCCTGTGGCCCAGATGCTACCCCCAGTGAACTTTTCTGTGGCTTCTATGACACTGAAGTCATGGAATACCTCATCAAAGAGACAAATCACCACCATGCTATCTGTGCCAACTTTCTTGGGAGGAAGACCAGTGCCAAGATGGTGGCATGGAGAGCTCTCACTGTGGCAGAATTATATGTGTTCTTGGCACTCACAATGCTGATGACTCATATAAGGAAGCACGTTCTGGCTGACTACTGGCTCACTGGCGACATCATAACGACTCCATCATTTGGCAAATACATGTCCAGGGACAGGTACTTCGACATCCTCTCCTATCTCCACCTGACAAACAACATGGCAGTCCACCTTCCTGACTCATTATGGAAGATCAGGAAGCTGTATGACATGATACGTCATCGGTTCACCACATACCTGATTCCTTTCCAGAAGATGTGCCTCGACGAGTCTCTGGTCCTGTTCCGTGGTAGGCTGCACTTCCGACAGTATATCACGTCCAAGAGACACCGCTTCGGCATCAAGCTCTTCGTCCTCTGCGACTGCTTGACGGGGTATGTGCTGGACTTTATAGTCTACAGCGGCAAGGCTGGAGAAGTTGTGACTGACCCTCTCATTGGTTTTGGTGGCGCTGTAGTGAAGAAGATGATAGAGAGGCACTTCAATAATAACCACATCCTCTACACAGATAATTATTACACGTCGCCTCTCCTGACAAAGTACCTCCATGACCGCAAGACCGGAACTGTCGGCACAGTCAAGGGCAAAAGGAAGGCCATGCCAGGCTCCCCAACCAAGACGAAGAAGGCTGACATCTTTCACAAGAAGAGTGGCCCCATCCTCTCCATCCACTGGCATGACCAGCACAAGGTCAACCTCCTCACCACATGCCACAAGGCCCAGATGGTCGCCACAGGGAAGCTGGACCGAACAACCAAGAACCCCGTCCAAAAACCAGCTGCTGTCCTGGATTATAACATCAACATGCGCCTCGTTGACAAGTCCGACATGCAGATGGGCTTCATCGACTGCCTGCGAACATCTTGCAGGTGGTACAAGAAGTTTATCCTGCATACGGTAGATATGTCGATCCTCAATGCCTACAACATCTACCGTGTGAGGACTCCAGGAGCCAAGAAGTACAAGTCCCTGCAGAAGCTCCACAAGCAGGTGCTACTTTTGCTCCTGGATAAACATGCGGGTACACCAGGCAGGCCAATACAAGGACCAGGCCACCTTGACAGAACGGGGTGTGCTGAATTCTTCATGAAGCACCAGCTCAGCGCCCTTCCTTTCAAAGCACCAGGTAGTAATGTTAGGAGTCAGAAGAGGTGCCATGTGTGCAGCCACACAACTCGCAGACCCCGCAAACCCACAAAAACCACTTGGGAATGCCTCGAGTGTCAAGTTGGACTGTGTGCTGGCACCTGCTTCAACGACTTCCACACTCTAACAAACTTTTGAAGTGGAAGTGACAACAGTGAAAGTGACACTCAAATGTAGGCTAAGAATAATAATATAACTAAGTATAAGTGAAAAGGACACATAAGTAATAATAAGTGCCTTCAATAACAATATGAACAAGTGAAAGTGACACTAATATATATATTTCTAACAATAAATAAGTGAAAATGACACTCAATAAGCCTAGGCCAGTCAAAGTGACAGTATAATAATAATAAAACTAAGTATAAGTGAAAGAGACACACACAAGTAATAAGTGCCTTCATAACAATATGAATAAGTGACAGTGACACTATATATATTATTAGCTTACCTAACAATACATAAAAGGGGAAATGACACTACCAATTATCAAAGTCCAGTGAAAGTGACACTAATAATCATAATTATAATAAAACGAAGTAATAAGTGACAGAGACACAAATAAGTTCATATAAATAACTTTATTGAGTGAAAATAACATAATAACTATAATAAATGACAGAATAACCAATAAAACACTATCAAATCGCTTCCTGGCATAATTGCGGGTGGAGCGATGAGTGCAACTGGGCGTCGTAGCCGGGGCCGCGGTTGAGTGTTCGGACGCGCCGAGGTAAATACGCGGCAAAAGTTACCTCCACTTCCATCACCATCACTCCGGAACCAGTTGAGCTAGAGAACTCTACTCAACGCCATTCTACGCAGGAAGGTAAGGCGCTCATTTCTATATATGTTTGATAAATGTAGGTCATATATTAAGCGAGATTAGCCTTAGTTTACTTTTGTTGATATTCGACCAGATCGCCCGGATACGAGCTCCGTCATTAGGAGAGCCTGCCCGGGCCAGGAGGGTTAAAGAAAATAGATTTAATTCTCTAAGACGCTCTTCATATGGTTTGTTCTTTAGGCTAGGTATCATTTTGGTAACTCTACGTTGAACTCGTTCTAGGTTGTTTATATCTTTTTGGTAATAAGGGCACCAGGATTGAACGCAGTATTCCAGAAGAGGGCGGACTAAGGAATTGTAAAGGGTTAGGATTACTTCTTTGGATTTATGTTCAAATGACCTGCCTATAAAGCCAATTATTTTGTTTGCCTTCTTAACAACTTCTGAACATTGTTGACTCAGTTTTAGGTTACTCGATATTGTTACTCCCAGATCGGTTTCTCTGTTTTACATTCTTAACCCTTTATTGGCGGCGCGCAACTTATGTCGTGTAAAAGAAATTTGGACTAAGTGGCGGTTCACAACTTATGTCGTGTGCCATTTTCAGCACGTAATGTTGCAGAGAGAGAGAGCTGAGCGGTGTGAGGAGCGTAGTAAGGCTATGACCGCCGCGCACCACCGCGGTGGGCCAACTGAAGTGAAAACCACCCTTCCATCCCCCCTCACACTCGTTACACAGGGAATTATGTAGGGAAAGTACCTAATTACATGGTTTTTGCACTCGTGTTGCGCGATCGTTGCAAGAAAACCAGTGGTCGTACAAGGATGGTTGGGGTGTCATTGGAATGCTCTGTTTATGCCCTTTCAGGGGTAGATACTTGTTTTACGCTCTGGGTATTATTTAGGCATGAAAATGATCACGTAAACAACCCTATTTAGGGTAAAAACACCCTGCTGGGCGGTACATATAAATTACCGCCTAGGCCGCTCGTTAGGTGTTAAGCTGAGTGCCATTCATCGAATAGTTTGCTTTCTCATTTAGGTATCCGATATGTAGTACTTTACATTTATCCGCATTGAAACTCATTTGCCAAATTTGGGCCCAACATGACAATTTATCTAGATTGTGTTGCATATTGTCAACTTGTTCTTTTTCCGATCGTTTGAATAGTTATGGAATGGATTTTCTAGCAGTATCATTGATTGCTATACTTTACAAACATCAATAAATCAGCTAGTTATATGTTTTTTTCTAAACCCCCGAATATCAATGTTTTCAAACAGTCCAATAAGAATCAATGAATCTATTGTTTGGTTTATTATGAATTCTTGTTTGTTTGAACTCTTGCCCTCTTCTGTTTCACGGTTGTCACTAGTCTTGTTATATTGTATCGTGTTTATTTGTTCTTATCGTATGCTATATTTTCTCTTCTTTTCACCATCCATTGTATTTGTCTTTCACTATTCTTGACGTAAATATATCATTCCAGATTCTTCCACATTATATTTTCAACTAATATTACCCAAATTAATTTGACCTTAACAAAAATTTCATGTAAAATATTTGTTTTTCCTGTCTCTCTCTCTCTCTCTCTCTCTCTCTCTCTCGCGTTTATATTTTTTATAATAAACTATTTACATATAACGACTACTAAATCATTAGACATAATTTACTTAGATTTCCAAAAGGCATTCGATAAGTTATCTCGTGGAAAATTATTGAAGAAATTGGAAATGTTGGGCATTAAAGGAAAAATTCATGCCTGGATAAAAAGCTGGCTGACAAACAGAAAGCAGAGAGTTGCGATAAATGGAGTAGAACCTGAGTGGGAGCCAGTTTGTAGTGGAGTGCCTCAGGGATCGGTCCTAGGGCCAGTTTTGTTTATAATCTCTCTCTCTCTCTCTCTATATATATATATATATATATATATATATATATATATATATATATATATATATCACATCGATGTTGAACTAAATAATACTATCATAAAAATAGGAAAATCAGTATTAACCGAAGAAGACTGCAATCTGATTTAAATAAAATAGTAGAGTGGTTTGGAGAAATGGCAGATGTCATTCAATGTTGTCAAATGCCATGTCTTGCAAATAGGTAATAAAAAGAAAACACATGAATACAAAATGAAAGACCAGCCAATCAAAACACGTGCATTATACCTGGAGGGTTCTTATATTTATAAACCTAAAGACCTCAGATCAATGTGCAGCAGCTGCGAACAAGGCACAATCGAGCGTTATTATATACCAAGATATATTTTACTTATAAAATTGAGAACATTATATTATATATATGCTTTATTTAAAAACATAGTGAGGCCCCATCTTGAATATGGCGTGCCATTTTGGGTCTTCTTATCTGAGCAAAGACATTGAAAAACTCGAGGCGCAGCGCAGAGCAGCGACAAAGTTGATTCCGTCACAATGAAATAAATCTTATCATGAAAGACTAAACAATTTAATTTGTTTTCACTTAACCCCTTCTGTACCGGCAACGTCTTTTTAGTTTTATTCTGGCTACTATTAGACGATTTTATTCAGTTTACAAAAGGCATCCAGCAATAAACAGGCTTCAAACTATCTCACTTAACCCTTTTTAATACCACAGATCCTTCTTAAGCGGAACAAAATTATCTAAATAGAGCTAAAATAAAAATGAAAAGACGTCGCTGGTAAAGAAGGGGTTAAGGAAAGAAGATTCCGAGGTCAATTAATCGAGTGTTTCAAGATAATAATGGTATTTGACAACATTGATGTAGATTCACTTTTCAAAATAAATAATAGTTCATCAACTCGGGGAAATGGAATGAAATTAAAAACCAGAAGGGCGAATTTCGATGTCACAAAGCACTTCTTCACCTACAGTGTGATCGAGTGGAACAAATTGCCTGAGAAAGTGGTACAATGTAAGCCAATTGACATATTCAAAAGAAGTCTAGACATTAATTTTGAGGAGGTGGGATTAATAACAAAAGAAACACAATAGGTTAACCAATAGTAGTATATACTTGTTCTCAACTTCGTCCTTTACTATAAATTTCCCAGTAGAAGGTTTTCTTATTCTGCTGGGGTACTTCTTTCCCCAACTTAATTTCATGCCGACCAACGGTCGGAGGGAGAGGTGGGTGGGGAGAGAGCCTTCAGATTTGCTGTCCTTGCCTTCCACTTCGTAGCAAATTCTAGTTTAGCATTAAGTCCGGACTACCTAGTAGGGACCGCAGATCTGTATATCTTTGTAACTCTATGCAACTCTCTCTCTCTCCCTTCCATCCTTCCTGTACACAACCTCTCCCTCACCGAGCTCTCTTTATCTGGTTCTCGCTCTTCATCTCTCTGCCTTTCCTGTTCTCGTTTCCTCCTGCTTATATATCACCTTGTAAGTTTTAGGATTTAAAAAGGCAGCTTGAATTTTCGACATCAATACTTGCATACATCTTTTCCTATATGTTGTATTCTTTTAGTCTAAATAATTTTTTTGGGGAGTAATAAATATTTGTTTGTATGATAATCTGATCACTCTCCCGCTCTACAAGATATCGTCAACGTCTGCCTCTTATATCTCATCTTTCATAATCACACTTTTCTCAGGCCATTCCTTTCTTTACTCTACATACGCTTTCTTTCTCTCTCTCTCACAAATGGAAGAGAACGAATGCATTTGACCCGCAAGAAAATTATCTATCTATCTATCTATTGCCGGAGGCCGTGATCCCTGAGGGGGTGGCCACGCACGAAACGCCCCCTTGCACCTCTGTCCCCAGTCAGTCAACGCCCCTCCTGCCATCCAGCACCACCTTCACTCATATACTTCTTCACTCAATATTTCCAACTCTCATTCAGTCTTCCTCTCTCTGCCCTTTCACCTCACTCTCGTACATTCTCTTAGTCATGCTCTAGCTTCCCATTCATTCTATAATTATGACCGAACCAAGGTGTTTTCTTTTTTCACACTTTCCAACACATCTCTCTCTTACTTCCTCATTTGTCTGTCTATCCCTCCATGTAACTCCGCACGCACTTCTTGTTACTGCTTTCAGCGGAAATATAAAAATAAATATTTGTTTGAAAAGAATACTGGGTATAGATTAAAGGGAAGATAATATGAACTGGAAACAGATAAAAATGCTTTGCTATACAGTTGAATAGTAAAATGTGATTGTATATATATATATATATATTTACCAATCTATGAAACAGACAAACAAATCTGGAAAAAGAGATGGAGAGAATATGCATAGAGAAGAGCAAACTTTTATAATATGGGAAGATAAATATACTATGACAGAATACATATACAATGCCAAACCAAAGAAAGGGAGAAATAGGCTGGAGTTGAACAATAGTTCGTACAACAATAATGAGACAAAGGGTAATAGTAATAATAATACAAATATGATGCGAACAATGGAATAACAAAATGGGGTAAAATAACTAAAGGAAAGCATACACACTTATTTATTAAAGGACAAAGAAGGCTGGGAATTGTAAAGAAGAAGAAAACAGGATCAGTATTGGTAGCACTATTAACGAACATGATTATGGCTGGGGCACAAAGACAGTGTGTTGAAGGGGATCAAGACAGAAAAGACAGGAACACGATTAAATTACTGCAGGGGAGAGAGACCCTAAAAAGAGAAAGAGGAAGAGATAAATGTTCAAAAATATTAATGGTGGAGAGAGAGAGAGAGAGAGAGAGAGAGAGAGAGGGTATAAAGAAGATGCAAAACAGTATATTAATGAGGGTTGAGTTGCCTTGTTGTATTGGTGAATATACAGCACATCAGAGGACAACAGCAGCAGGAGGCAACACAGTGTTGTTGGTAACATTATGGCGGTAATGGCAGACAATTGATGGTACTATTATCAGTGGTAGTTGATGGTTTTAACTGGATGATAGTTGTGGTTACTGGAAGTCAATCTATGGTGCCCAAATTACTTTGACACTGGCTGTAATGGCAGGTCACTCCTGTAGATTGATGGCATTGTGAAATACAGGGAATTTACAAAGCTGTTAAATACATACATGCCTAACTAACTATCAATCAAAATAGAGAGTTTACGTAACACATTCTTATTCATTAAATACATAATAGAAGTCTGTTTTCAAAGGATGCCAACACGAAAAACAAAAACATAAATAAAACAAATAACGAAGAGAAGAAACCAAACATCTGCTGTACCTAAATTAAAGCCTCTATAATAGCAGTGTGCCCAGGGTTCCAAGCTTATGGAAAGGTCTCCTGGGAAGAACTTCGTTAATGTGTGTCTCCGAGAATCACAGCCACAGTACTCTGATGTCTTATTACATTTTGAAGATAGATGATTTTGGTGGACAGAACCTGGAGATAGATAGGTAGGTAGGTAGACAAATATATAGATTGACTGATCAATAAATAGATAGCTTCTTGATAACTTGAACTAGACCCTCATAAAGTTGCATTTACTTAGAATTTAACATTTTGCCCTTCTGCTTTAAGTTGTCCGCCTAATCCATCACAATCCCTGGAATTACAACCTTCCATTCCTTTCTTCCTCTTTCATCTTCTCGCTCGCTGGCATTTTTCTCACTCTCATCGTAAAACAACAAATCTGTATTTTTCCGTGGTGCTTGCATTGGACAAATATATATATATATATATATTCTGGTCTGGTTTCAGGGCTTCTGGAGCTGAGTACTACTAGAGCTGGTTAGTATCCGGGGAAACTTTACCAATAAGCGTTTAGGAAAATCCGGTACCGGTCGTGTAACTTGGCTCCGTAAATGTTTTTGGAGGATTCAAGTCCTGGTCGCGTTAGGCATAAACCTCACTTATGTTATTGTACCCCAGACTATGACGTTTGATCGACAACTTACTCCGAACATAATTAGTGAATATTTGCGCTTGTACAAAGGACCAGTTTGAACGTAGATTACTATACATTCATTCATTATTTGCACTTGTACAAAGGACCAGTTTGAACGTAGATTACTATACATTCATTCATTATTTGCACTTGTACAAAGGACCAGTTTGAACGTAGATTACTATACATTCATTCATTATTTTAAAATATCATTCAGATGCTGCTGGAGCTGACATTATAATGTAATCATTTAAGTTTGACACCCACAAATATATGATTGATATTGAACAGGTAACTACCACTGCTAGATAGATAGATAGATAGAACTACCACTGCTAGACTCACCAGGTTGTTAGCTAAGTAGGCCGATATTTTCCCCGTGTATATCCTATATTACTGTTAGACCGAATCCACCAAAGACTTTACCAAGGGGAGCCAGATATAGGATAAGGAGGTTCACAATAACCTTTGGCGATTGTTCAACTTGTTTGTTTGATATCACTACCCACGCTGTCTTTTCTTTATAATTTATGTCTATGACTTCTATCTTATTTTATAACACGCACACATTCACCCACCAACAGTCTCTCTCTCTCTCTCTCTCTCTCTCTCTAACTTATATGCTATGTTCACTCGGAGACCGGTATTGGTACGCTTAGTATTTTTCTCTTACGTTAAATTATGGTTAGCTTTGAAGTTAAAGTTATGTTAAGTTAGGCTACTTTAGTCAAGGCAAGGTTTTGATAGGTAAAGCTATGTTAAGTTTGGTTTAGGTCTGTCTGGTAGATTAAGTTCTAGATATTTTGTCACGTTGGCAAGGATAGCTTTAGGACAAGGTAATATTAGGTTTAGATACGTTAGGTGTCCGTGAATCAACTTATAAGTCTAGGTAAAGAGACTGAGAAGGTTAATTACCTGGTGGCGAAACACGAGTTTATCAAAGACTTTGTTACTGGGTCTTAACTCAGCCTCAGGACTGTTTGATGGTCCTACACAGACTGGGCGGAAAGGGACACTAATTGTCAATAACAATGTTATTACCAGGGAAGAGTTGTGGTGATGGGAGAGAAAGTTAACGAGGAGACATCTGAGGAACGAGAGAGAGAGAGAGAGAGAGAGAGAGAGAGAGAGAGAGAGAGAGAGAGAGAGAGAGAGAGAGAGAGAGAGAGAGAGAGAGAGAGAGAGAGAGAGAGAGAGATTTGTTTTAATCTGTTAATGGGTCGCTGCACAGACTCACTTGGGGGCTCAAGAGAAACAGGAAGAACCTGCAGTGCAGGTGGAGAGCTGGAGATAGTGGTGAAGGGAGGCTGTGGTGGAAGAAGTGGTGGAGCTAGTGGTAGTGAGGGTGGTGGAAGTGACCTTCCAGCAGAGTTAGAAGATTCAGTGTTATAAGAGAACTTGAACTCGGTGTTCTACGAGAACTTTGGCTTCATCCGTATTCCAGGGACGATACTCACCCAGAACTATACCACCAACAATATCGTCTCTGTGGGTGTGTGTGTGTGTGCATGTTTTTATATATGAGGAGAGGACAGGTGTTTACACTTTGATGTTTTATGTGAGCGAGGAAACTTGTGAGAACATGTGTTAACTCTGGCTTTTGACGGGGGGAGTGACGCTAGACTAAACGATGACTGGCATTGTGAGTTTAGGTGTTTCTTTTTGTACTATAATTATTTTGTTATGGTTGTCTAATAATCTATTTATTAACATGCATTTGTTACTACAATTAACCTTTATGATTGTCTAACCATGAATTTATTCACACATCTGTTTTACTATAGTTATTCTTTCTGGTTGCCTAACCATTTATTTATTTACACATATTTGTTACTAAATAATTGTTGGTTGTCTAACCATGTATTTATTCACACGTCCAGCTCTGTTTGTATTTGTTAGCTGTCTTTATCTCCTTATATGTACGTACTTTCAGTCCGTTACCCTAGGCGCGCCACAGGAGTGTTTGAGAATGGTACACAACCTGGAGGGGTTAAGGAATAACATCGTAAATGATGAGGTGTTCAAAGAAGAGAAGGTTGATAATGATAAGGAAAAAGATAAATAAAGTTAGATAAAAATGGAGTAGCTAATGTTAATGAGAAAGCTAAATTAGTTACAGAAATAGAGAGATGGAGATGGCTGGTATTGTGTTTATTAGTAATCGAGAGAAGGTAAGAATGAGTGAGTGGATATACCAAAATACTACAAACAGGCTAAAGAGTAACACAGATACTGAGTTAGTGGGGTGTGGATGAAAATGAGCTGGTGAAGAGAATTTTCAAAATCATGATTGATACAGGGAGGCGATAATTATGACACACATTCGAGTTATGGGTGATATTAGCAAAGAGCCGCTGAAATGGTGGGCGGAGACCCCGATTTAGAGGAAGAGTAAAGGAGAGAAAATTAGTATATTTTTTGTAGTCAATGCATAAAAGGAAAAAAGAAAAATGTTTACTATTTCAAATACGAAACTTGAACACCATAATTACCGAAACACTAATTATGTGACATCCCTTTTATTATATGTGTTCTGAAGGGTGTTGCATCTAATGTCTGCATGTACTATCGACATACTTTGATGTATTCTCCAGCATATTTAAAGAGATGTAAGTACTGAATTTTCTTTTTGTAAAACAATGTGCATGTTCACTCTTATGCATTACACAGACACTAATATACGTATGTTTTTTCTTTCTCTCCTTACAGGTAAGTGGAATTGTCTGTGGCAGTATGGTAGTGAGTTTATGGTAAGTATAACACTGTTGTCTGTGGCAGTATGGTAGTGAGTTTATGGTAAGTATAACACTGTTGTCTGTGGCAGTATGGTAGTGAGTTTATGGTAAGTATAACACTGTTGTCTGTGGCAGTATGGTAGTGAGTTTATGGTGAGTATAACACTGTTGTCTGTGGCAGTATGGTAGTGAGTTTATGGTAAGTATAACACTGTTGTCTGTGGCAGTATGGTAGTGAGTTTATGGTAAGTATAACACTGTTGTCTGTGGCAGTATGGTAGTGAGTTTATGGTGAGTATAACACTGTTGTCTGTGGCAGTATGGTAGTGAGTTTATGGTAAGTATAACACTGTTGTCTGTGGCAGTATGGTAGTGAGTTTATGGTAAGTATAACACTGTTGTCTGGCAGTATGGTAGTGAGTTTATGGTAAGTATAACACTGTTGTCTGTGGCAGTATGGTAGTGAGTTTATGGTAAGTATAACACTGTTGTCTGTGGCAGTATGGTAGTGAGTTTATGGTAAGTATAACACTGTTGTCTGTGGCAGTATGGTAGTGAGTTTATGGTAAGTATAACACTGTTGTCTGTGGCAGTATGGTAGTGAGTTTATGGTAAGTATAACACTGTTGTCTGTGGCAGTATGGTAGTGAGTTTATGGTAAGTATAACACTGTTGTCTGTGGCAGTATGGTAGTGAGTTTATGGTAAGTATAACACTGTTGTCTGTGGCAGTATGGTAGTGAGTTTATGGTAAGTATAACACTGTTGTCTGTGGCAGTATGGTAGTGAGTTTATGGTAAGTATAACACTGTTGTCTGTGGCAGTATGGTAGTGAGTTTATGGTAAGTATAACACTGTTGTCTGTGGCAGTATGGTAGTGAGTTTATGGTAAGTATAACACTGTTGTCTGTGGCAGTATGGTAGTGAGTTTATGGTAAGTATAACACTGTTGTCTGTGGCAGTATGGTAGTGAGTTTATGGTAAGTATAACACTGTTGTCTGTGGCAGTATGGTAGTGAGTTTATGGTAAGTATAACACTGTTGTCTGTGGCAGTATGGTAGTGAGTTTATGGTAAGTATAACACTGTTGTCTGTGGCAGTATGGTAGTGAGTTTATGGTAAGTATAACACTGTTGTCTGTGGCAGTATGGTAGTGAGTTTATGGTAAGTATAACACTGTTGTCTGTGGCAGTATGGTAGTGAGTTTATGGTAAGTATAACACTGTTGTCTGTGGCAGTATGGTAGTGAGTTTATGGTAAGTATAACACTGTTGTCTGTGGCAGTATGGTAGTGAGTTTATGGTAAGTATAACACTGTTGTCTGTGGCAGTATGGTAGTGAGTTTATGGTAAGTATAACACTGTTGTCTGTGGCAGTATGGTAGTGAGTTTATGGTAAGTATAACACTGTTGTCTGTGGCAGTATGGTAGTGAGTTTATGGTAAGTATAACACTGTTGTCTGTGGCAGTATGGTAGTGAGTTTATGGTAAGTATAACACTGTTGTCTGTGGCAGTATGGTAGTGTTTATGGTAAGTATAACACTGTTGTCTGTGGCAGTATGGTAGTGAGTTTATGGTAAGTATAACACTGTTGTCTGTGGCAGTATGGTAGTGAGTTTATGGTAAGTATAACACTGTTGTCTGTGGCAGTATGGTAGTGAGTTTATGGTGAGTATAACACTGTTGTCTGTGGCAGTATGGTAGTGAGTTTATGGTAAGTATAACACTGTTGTCTGTGGCAGTATGGTAGTGAGTTTATGGTAAGTATAACACTGTTGTCTGTGGCAGTATGGTAGTGAGTTTATGGTAAGTATAACACTGTTGTCTGTGGCAGTATGGTAGTGAGTTTATGGTAAGTATAACACTGTTGTCTGTGGCAGTATGGTAGTGAGTTTATGGTAAGTATAACACTGTTGTCTGTGGCAGTATGGTAGTGAGTTTATGGTAAGTATAACACTGTTGTCTGTGGCAGTATGGTAGTGAGTTTATGGTAAGTATAACACTGTTGTCTGTGGCAGTATGGTAGTGAGTTTATGGTAAGTATAACACTGTTGTCTGTGGCAGTATGGTAGTGAGTTTATGGTAAGTATAACACTGTTGTCTGTGGCAGTATGGTAGTGAGTTTATGGTAAGTATAACACTGTTGTCTGTGGCAGTATGGTAGTGAGTTTATGGTAAGTATAACACTGTTGTCTGTGGCAGTATGGTAGTGAGTTTATGGTAAGTATAACACTGTTGTCTGTGGCAGTATGGTAGTGAGTTTATGGTAAGTATAACACTGTCTGTGGCAGTATGGTAGTGAGTTTATGGTAAGTATAACACTGTTGTCTGTGGCAGTATGGTAGTGAGTTTATGGTAAGTATAACACTGTTGTCTGTGGCAGTATGGTAGTGAGTTTATGGTAAGTATAACACTGTTGTCTGTGGCAGTATGGTAGTGAGTTTATGGTAAGTATAACACTGTTGTCTGTGGCAGTATGGTAGTGAGTTTATGGTAAGTATAACACTGTTGTCTGTGGCAGTATGGTAGTGAGTTTATGGTAAGTATAACACTGTTGTCTGTGGCAGTATGGTAGTGAGTTTATGGTAAGTATAACACTGTTGTCTGTGGCAGTATGGTAGTGAGTTTATGGTAAGTATAACACTGTTGTCTGTGGCAGTATGGTAGTGAGTTTATGGTAAGTATAACACTGTTGTCTGTGGCAGTATGGTAGTGAGTTTATGGTAAGTATAACACTGTTGTCTGTGGCAGTATGGTAGTGAGTTTATGGTAAGTATAACACTGTTGTCTGTGGCAGTATGGTAGTGAGTTTATGGTAAGTATAACACTGTTGTCTGTGGCAGTATGGTAGTGAGTTTATGGTAAGTATAACACTGTTGTCTGTGGCAGTATGGTAGTGAGTTTATGCACTGTTGTCTGTGGCAGTATGGTAGTGAGTTTATGGTAAGTATAACACTGTTGTCTGTGGCAGTATGGTAGTGAGTTTATGGTAAGTATAACACTGTTGTCTGTGGCAGTATGGTAGTGAGTTTATGGTAAGTATAACACTGTTGTCTGTGGCAGTATGGTAGTGAGTTTATGGTAAGTATAACACTGTTGTCTGTGGCAGTATGGTAGTGAGTTTATGGTAAGTATAACACTGTTGTCTGTGGCAGTATGGTAGTGAGTTTATGGTAAGTATAACACTGTTGTCTGTGGCAGTATGGTAGTGAGTTTATGGTAAGTATAACACTGTTGTCTGTGGCAGTATGGTAGTGAGTTTATGGTAAGTATAACACTGTTGTCTGTGGCAGTATGGTAGTGAGTTTATGGTAAGTATAACACTGTTGTCTGTGGCAGTATGGTAGTGAGTTTATGGTAAGTATAACACTGTTGTCTGTGGCAGTATGGTAGTGAGTTTATGGTAAGTATAACACTGTTGTCTGTGGCAGTATGGTAGTGAGTTTATGGTAAGTATAACACTGTTGTCTGTGGCAGTATGGTAGTGAGTTTATGGTAAGTATAACACTGTTGTCTGTGGCAGTATGGTAGTGAGTTTATGGTAAGTATAACACTGTTGTCTGTGGCAGTATGGTAGTGAGTTTATGGTAAGTATAACACTGTTGTCTGTGGCAGTATGGTAGTGAGTTTATGGTAAGTATAACACTGTTGTCTGTGGCAGTATGGTAGTGAGTTTATGGTAAGTATAACACTGTTGTCTGTGGCAGTATGGTAGTGAGTTTATGGTAAGTATAACACTGTTGTCTGTGGCAGTATGGTAGTGAGTTTATGGTAAGTATAACACTGTTGTCTGTGGCAGTATGGTAGTGAGTTTATGGTAAGTATAACACTGTTGTCTGTGGCAGTATGGTAGTGAGTTTATGGTAAGTATAACACTGTTGTAATGAGAAAGATGGACTAGCAAGTGATTATTACAAACTAGTATATTTTACACGGTATCGTTGACACTCGGCCGTGTTCGTACAGTAAAAATGATATATTTCCAAATTTCGTAAAAGGTTTAAGTGAATCACACATTGGTGATACCCGCACCAAGCTTTTGAGGAAATATGAGAGGCGTGGAAGGACTAATGGAATAAGCGAGTGAAGGACAGGAAGAAATAGAGAAAGAAGGGAGAAGAGATTGTAAGAAGGGAGAAGAGATTGTAAGAAGGGAAGGGGGGATAAGAAGAAGGAAGGGAAGGAAATAAAAAGGGAGGGGAGGTAGGAAGAAGGCAGAGGAGGTAGGAAGAAGGGACGGGAGGTAGGAAGAAGGGAGGGAAGGTAGGAAGAAGGGAGGGAAGGTAGGAAGAAGGGAGAGGAGATAAGAAGAAGGGAGGAGAGGTAGGAAGAAGGGAGGGGAGGTACGAAGAAGGGAGAGGAGGTAGGAAGAAGGGAGGGAAGGTAGGAAGAAGGGAGGGAAGGTAGGAAGAAGGGAGAGGAGATAAAAAGAAGGGAGGAGAGGTAGGAAGAAGGGAGGGGAGGTAGGAAGAAGGGATAGGAGATAAGAAGAAGGGAGGGAAGGTAGGAAGAAGGGATAGGAGATAAGAAGAAGGGAGGGAAGGTAGGAAGAAGGGAGAGGAGATAAGAAGAAGGGAGGAGAGGTAGGAAGAAGGGAGGGGAGGTAAGAAGAATGGAAATAAATAGAAAGTGGGGAGGAGTTATGAAGATATGAGAATTGAGGGAAGGAAGACAGGAGGGTTCATGAATTTTAAGTTTCACCATCTTTAGATGCAAATTCTTTGACGTTTTTCGTTGCTATTGTCTCTGGAAACTCCTCGTCTTTTGTGCCCGTCATGTACAGTACAGACCACCACCCCACCCTACCCCTACCCAAACCCTCACACCCATGAAGTTTCTGCTTCTTACTTATGTTGTATCTTCATTGATAAATTATTTATTTAATTTTATTTTTCCCCTTCATAGTTATTTGCATACGTATGCCTTTGGTTTGTCGTTTCCCGCTTCCCCTCAGTTGCTTCTTTTTTAACTTTTATCTTTCTCTCTATTATCACTCACTTCTCCCACATCTACCATATTCTTCAAGCGGCTCAAAAGGACCAACATTCCCTTCGCTATGTCTTCTTCCCTTCCTCAGAAAATTAATTCCTCTTGGCATTCCTCTTCTCTAACGTCATCCCTCCAGGGCCCCTTTCCTCTGCATTTTAATCTTGTTACTTTTT
Source organism: Paralithodes platypus (assembly GCA_032716605.1). NCBI lineage: Eukaryota > Metazoa > Arthropoda > Malacostraca > Decapoda > Lithodidae > Paralithodes > Paralithodes platypus. Next base: position 55,102,879 of record CM064523.1, on the reverse strand, counting down.
TCTCCTCCTAATCATCATCCACTTCTCCTTCATCTTCCATTTCACTGAAGCACACTTTTTGACGTGAATTTTCTTGGGGACTTCAGCTTCAAGTAGTTCTACGTTCAATTTTACTTTGAAATTTCTTCCTCTCTCCTTCAGATCTCCAGCGTCACACACGCAAGTTATTCCTTCTCCTAATTCCTCCTGCCTCCACCCTTCTCCTTCTGCCTTACCTCTCTCACACCCCTTAACTCATCAATTGCAGACCAAAACAATAGGAAAACTAGAATGGGAATTTTGTTTAGAGAGAGAGAGAGAGACATACAAAAATAAGTTAACTAGCTTCTCATACTCGGATGAGCTCCTAAAAGGTCATATCGAACCAGCGCCATAGAGACCGGATGGCCTCCTAGGCGCCACTGCTTGAATCTGTGCTTTTGAAGCACATGCTACAAGTTTTATTGTTTACATACAGTACGCAGCACCACCACGCTTGAACTTCGCCCCAGCATCAGTCTCTACCTAGCCACCATTTAGGATACTATGCAAAATATTGATCCCGCTGTGTCCGAATTGGTGACTCCCGCGACGCCCGCCCCGACCCGTGTACTACGATGGCGCCTCGCCAAGGATGTTCTCTCACCCGAAGGCATAGATAGTACCTTGCGTGAGTTAAATCTGGCGGGAAGTGACAATGATAGTGACATTGACAAAAGAAGTAGTGGACATTCGTTGCATTACGCATCATTATAACATTATATCGAGTGACGAAGAACCTGAGTTCAAAGGCTTCCCAAGTAACCACAAAGTGATGCAGAACCTGAAGGTGGGCAGAAAAGTGTCACAAAAGCTGATGAAGGTGAAGAAAGTGATGTTGGTGATGTTGGTAAAGTGAGCAAGTGGGAGAGCTCAAGGTCTGCCTCCATGTTTGCCCTGAGTGAAGCCACTCCCAGCCCTTCACCAGCTAAGTCGCCATTTCAGATAAGCTTTGAATGAAAGGAGGTACTTGAAAAGGCAGCCGCATCAGCCAGGGAGGAGGAAAAAAGGCAAAAAGAAAGGCGAGGAGATGAGGAAGAAAATGAAGAGGTGATGAGTGAGGGTGAGCGAGGGTCACCCATTGATGACTTATCTTTTACTCGGCCATTGTCTCCTGTGTCTGCTACCACGACCCAAGCCACCCAAGCTGCCTTGGGTGACTGCCATTGTTCCCCACCAATGCCAAGGGTTGAGGACCCCCCACTTTCGGCCTATTTACCACCTGGGTTCCTTGACAGGACACATACTGCTTCCGAAAAGGGGAAAGGCAGAACATTTACAAAAAAAGGCAAGCAAACAAGGCGGGCTGTGTTCGAGGCCCCCGCGGCGCCCACCCCTGCCGGCCCTAGCCATGACCACCCGCAACTTTCCTCACGGCCCTCCCCAGCCCTCAACAAGTGTAGAAGATGATATTTTTGAGCCTGCATCACCAGAGCATGTGCCTAGTGATACTGAAATATTGCTTTCAATTACTCGTTGCTGGCTACGAACCCCAGAGCCTTGGTGAAACATAGCCTCACCTGCCACTCCTTCGCCACCTAGCCCACCCCCATGCCGCCCATACATCCACCGTTCCCCGCCGGACTATGAAGAGGAGGATACCGACGAAGGACACCTGATTGATGACTCTGGCCATGACTATATGGGGCCACTGTAAGGGGGAAAGGACTTCTCTGACGACCCTGAACCCCGCCGCGCCACCCGTGGTCGTCGTTTTCGGGGCTGCCCTACCCGCCCTAGTGTGTGCACCTCCCGTGTCGGCCATGGGCGTGGTCAGCCAGCTACAGTGCGTGGTGGTTGTGTGCGTGGGCGTGAGGGTCGCCAGAACCAGGACCAATTATCTGTGTTTCAGTGGGAAGACGTGGGTGACGACGTGGGTTCCACATTTTGATGAGTCACAGGAGAGATCAGGAGCTTACCCTACATTTCCCGCAGGCCCCGACACTTCGTCAGGAGAGATCTTTGAGACTTATTTTTGATGAGGAAGGGGTAAACTACATCGTCAATGAAGCAAACAAGAAACATCAGATGCAGGTCAACATGTTTGAGAAGGTGGCCAAGGGCCACATAAGGCAGTGGAATTATTTGACTCCTATTGAATATCTTGTCTTCCTGGCTCTCACCATGCTAATGCCTCATGTCGAAAATCATAGGTTGCCAGATTATTGGATCACCAATGATCTAATATCCACCCCTGCCTTCGGATAATACGTGTCACGCGACAGGTAGCTGGATATCCTCTCCCAATTCCATCTCGTCACCAACACGAAGCTGTGGAAGATAAGAATCATATATGAGATGATGCGGCAACGGTTCACCTCGTCCTTCAGGTCCTTCCAGAAAGTTGTCAAACACGAGTCTCTTGTGCTGTTCAGGGGGAAGCTCCATTTCCGGCAGCACAACCCCTCAAAGAGACATCGCTTTGGCATCAAGTTCTTCGTGCTGTGAGACTGTAAAACTGGTTATGTCCTGAACTTCCGGGTCTACAGCGGGAACGAAGGGGATGTAAGTGCGGACCTTGCCATTGGCTTTGGTGGAACAGTGGTGAATGCCATGATGGACCTCTACTTCAACAAGAACCACGTCCTCTACATAGACAATTACTACACATCTGCCACTCTCACCAAGTACCTTAATGAAAGAAAAACCAGGACTGTAGGCACAGTGCGAGAAAGAATGAGGGGCATGCCAGCTTTCCCAAACAAAACTAAGAAAGGTGATGTGTTCCGGATGAAGTCGGGGCCTATTCTTGCTATCCACTGGCATGACCAGCAGAAGGTCAACCTCCTCACCACCATCCACAATGGGACATGATTGAGACTGGCAAGGTGGATCACCACACCCAGGCAAGGTTTACAAAGCCAGATGCTGTGCTCGACTACAACATCAACATGAGGTTGGTCAATAATTCGGACATGCAGATTGGCTTCATTGACTGTCTGCGTACCTCATACAGAAGTTCTTCCTGCTCATGGTCGACATATCAAGTCTGAACGTTTACAATATCTATAAGCATCAGGCACAGACACTTTTAATGGCTGCAGAGGTTCCACAAGCAGGTCATAAAGAATCTTCTGGAGAAATACTCAACGCCACAGAGGGCAGTGGCACACACTGTGCCCGGCAACGCTGACGGCATGCACTGTGCACACTACATGAATATTAACCGGCTCACTTCACTGCCTATCACAGCAGGAGGATGAAACCAGCAAAAGCTGTGCCACATCTGCTACAACACCAGGCTGAAGGAGAGGACAACAAAGAAGACCACCTTTGAGTATTTGAAGTGCAGGGTACCACTCTGTGCTGAAGGGTGCTTCCCTGATTACCACTAGAAGCAGCAGTACTAATAGTACTTGTGACGCCTGCCAGCGTTGGCAGAATCGCCTCCCGGTAGCCACTAGCACTCGCCAGGGCAGTGAAATGGGCTACAGTCTGTCTACAATGTTGTACTTTCTTTCTTGTGAATCGTCATGTCACAGGCAGGGTAGAAGTGGTCTTTGTTTTCGCCTGTGACAATGCATTGTATTTTATATCATGAGTTGATCATAAGATGCATTGTAGTGAAGGAGAGAGAGAGAGCGAGCGAGCAGGGTGGGGGAGGTGAGTGTTGCTTTTCCTCCTCCTCCCTCCTCCCTCCCGGAGGAGTTGCTGGCCCGCGGGGTCTTTTCTCTCGGGTTTGATTGGCTGGTGGTTCCTGGCGCCTTCTGCAGGCCTGCTGCCGGGTGACGTAGCGGCCTGTGATTGGCTGACCACCGTGCCTTTGTGTGGGATCCTGGAGGGGTCCAGAGGAGCTATTCTCCTCAGAGCTTTCCGGATAGCATACCCTTCACATGTCCCTTGCCCCCCTGTCTCCCGACTTCTACCTATAGAGCACTTTCTCTCTCTCTCAACTTCTTACCTCTCATTCTTCTACTCTATTTAATATCATAACTTCCCTTTGGTTCTGCACGATTTCATATATCCGCCATCGTATTATATGCTGAAGCTCTCAGATAACACATGTTTAGTTAGGCATTTTGGAAGGGTTACCATTTATGTCTGTAGAGGTTTGACACACTCACGGTGTCTCCCTTCCTGTATCGTGGTGGGTCTGCTGGGGGATTTAATGCTAGATTGGGATAAGGCTACTGGTGTTGTGATTTCCGATGTGTACTAGGTTTTGTTGAACCTGTACAATCGCAATGGAGACGTGGGAAGCCTAGGTGGTCTTTCTGACTGTGTACCTTGTGAGTTTAGCACTGTGTTGCGAGTGAGGGCTTTTGCTTCTGCCACCCAACACTGTGCTAACTCATTTGCTTTGACTTTGAGAGGGTCGCCAGGAGAGAACCAGATACTAGCGATCTGGATCTCTCAAGAGAGCACCCCGTCAATTAACGTAATTTGGCCGCACAGCCTTAAGGACTTCGCTAGGCTACGAGCCGCTTGCTCAGCCATTGTTTACTAGCCTACTACATCCCAGCTAGACTTTATTCGCCTAGCAGACACCAGATTTAGATTATAAACTCTTTCTGTTATGTATGCATTATTATTCATGGCATTTATTAGTCTAGGTTGTTGTTGAGTTGCACAACCCTAGTAGGCTGTTTCGTTGATGAGGAAGTACTTCTTTTGCTGTTTGAGTTCCTACTATTGCGCAGTTATTATTCCTGTGCTAGTTAACCCTATATGTCCTTACAATTGTCATATCCTGTTCCTGCTTTATAGTACAGTATCCGATACGATCATCTTACCCCAGCATCAGACTTCCTTCAGAAGATTCCTGCTCGGTGCTTTGGGACTTTCGTTCACTTTCTTTAGTATAGGAGTGACAGTTCATTATTGTTTAGAGAAATTTTAAATATATCTTCTTCTAGTTTGCATTAAATCATTGCAGTGATTTAATTAACCCGGGAGCTGCGGGTAGACTCTTAAGAGTTCCCCCGGCGCACTGCGGGTAGACTCTTAAGAGCAGAGACTTTGAACACGTACCAAAACCGCGCGTTTATAGCCAGGCGGCTGAAAATTGGTGTGGGTATTGTACTACATGTCAACTCTCGATACCACCCCGCCAAACGCTCGCCCCGCACTCGTGCAAGCACCACCGCGCCAGTAACCACGCACTAGTCATGGAGCCTACACGTCCCTCACGCTCGCTCCCTGATGACACAACCAGCCCTCCTTCTGGTGGTGTTAGCCGCCGTGGAAGGCAGAGGGTGGCTGCCAAAGACCCTAGCTACCAGTACGACACGCCCTACAGCTCAGAGGACGAATCACCAGCACCAAAAGGACGTAAAACACGTGCAAGCAGGGCAATGGCACAGAGGTCATTGGTCTTTCGGGACACTGCCACCACGACCCAGGCCACTGCAACAACCACTACCACCACCACTGCCACCACTGCCACCCCTGCCACCCCTGCCACCGGTACCAGCGACGCAGGAGGCCGCCCTAGGGCTGCATTACCTGCGGGGGCAGGAAAAATGAAAGGCACGGGCGTAGGGAAGAGAACCCGTACGCCAGCCACAGTGCCCCTACCACCACCACCACCACCAGCCGCCCCTGGCCCAGCTGCCCCTGCCGCCCCTGCCGCCCCTGCTGCCCCTGCCGCCCCTGCCGCCCCTGCCCAAGGAACAGGGAAGGGGAAGGGGAAAGGGAGAGGGAAAGTGACTGGGAAAGCGACTGCTGGCCCTGGTGTCCCTGCCGGCCCTGCTGCCCCTGCCGCCCCTGCTGCCCCTGCCCCCCCTGCCGCCCCTGCCGCCCCTGCCCAAGGAACAGGGAAGGGGAAGGGGAAAGGGAGAGGGAAAGCGACTGGGAAAGCGACTGCTGGCCCTGGTGTCCCTGCCGGCCCTGCTGCCCCTGCCGCCCCTGCCGCCCCTGCCGCCCCTGCCGCCCCTGCCGCCCCTGCCCAAGGAACAGAGAGAAGGGCGACAGGCACCACCATCATCTTGCCATCAAGGCCACGCACCACTGCTGCCCCTGCCGCCGCCGCCCCTGCCGCCGCCGCCGCCCCTGCCGCCGCCCCTGCCACCACCTCTGCTGTCCCTGTCCATAAGACTCCCGCACGTGCCAAAGTGACCCGGAAAAATCTTACACCATCTAAGTATGCCGCCCTGCTGTTTGATGGTGATTCGCAGGACATTGGCAGCCCGGGTTTCGACGACGAAGCCCTAGCACGGGACCAAGGGTGGGGGGATTTGGGAGTGGACAGTGGGAGTGAGTCCGACGTCGGTGACGAAAACGAGGAAGGGCATCGTCTGTCGAGTGAAGAGGAGGGTAATGATGATGAAGTGCTGTATCGCGACCATGGAAGCGATATTTCAGACGCAGAAGAAGACGCAGACGACATTCCGATCCCTGGCATGCCTTCGTTCGATTGGTCTGACGGGGTCAATTTTGTACCTGACGTGCCCCAGTTCAATCCTGGGACGTCAGGAACAACTGACAACTGGCCCTGTGATGATCAAGCGAACGAAAGCGACTTCTTCCTCGCTTTTTTCGACATGGAGGTAATGACGTACATCGTTGCCCAAACAAACGCCTACTACAGGTGGGTGTTTGGCAGATTGGACGTCCTTTCTCCAAAAGCGAGAATACGAGGCTGGGTGGATACGACTGTGGCAGAATTTCTGACGTTCTTTGCCTTGTTGTTCCTCATGCCTCTGATCAAGAAGCATGTGTTGCAACACTACTGGAAGCACGACCCTCTCATCGCCACCCCAACTTTCAATAAGTTCATGACTCGTGACAGATTTTTGTTGCTGCTAAGATTTATGCACTTTGCAGACAACGAAAATCCTAACAGGATTGACAGGATATGGAAAGTTCGGGAGGTGTTCACCATGTTGTTGGAGAGGTATAGGAAATACTTTTACCCCTTCCTCAATTTGGTGATTGATGAGTCGCTCGTGCTCTTCAAAGGACGTCTTGTTTTCAAGCAGTATATCCCCTTGAAGAGGCATAGGTTCGGAATCAAGCTCTTCGTGTTGTGCGACTGTGAAACTGGAATAGTGCTTGACATGATCCTGTATACAGGCACTGACATTGACATACCGAAAGCCGCTGCCAATGACCCCATGGGCATGTCAGGTGCCATCGTCAGGAAAATGTTGGCACCTTACCTGGGCAAAGGCCACATCATCTACACTGACAACTGGTATACTTCTCCTGCTCTCTGCCAGTTTCTTTATGACAACCAAACGGGGTCATGTGGGACTGTCAGAAAGACAAGAAAGTTTATGCCAAAGTTCACAGGTGATGTCATTCCTCTCACAGATGCCTCCTCCAGTGACACACCTTCAGAAGACGACCTGGCCCAGGAACACCGCGAGAGGCATGTGCGAAGAAGGCGACGAAAGGGGCAGAAATACAAGCAGCTCGAGAAGTGTGGGAAACTGATAGCCCTGAAGTGGAAGGATAAGCGAGACGTCCACCTGCTTTCCACCGTCCACACAGGTGCCCAGGTGGATTCTGGCAAAATCCACTACCGAACCAGGAAGACAATCTACAAGCCCGACATGGTAGTGGACTACACCAAAAACATGCGCCTGGTGGACAAGTCTGACTGTCAGCTGTCAGGTGTTGAGTGTCTGAGGAAGACTGTGAAGTGGTATCACAAGCTCTTCCTCCACCTAGTTGACATAACGATGCTGAACGCCTACAACTTGTGGTTGGTGAAGAAGGATATGGCCCCAAACCAGAAGCTGAAATTCCGGGAGTTCGTGTACAACGTCTCCTACCAACTCCTGGAGAAGTATGCCACCACCACTCACAGACGTACGGCATGGCGTGGGGATCACGTTCCTGACCGCATCCAGCTGGGTGTCGAAAGACACTACACAACCAACACCGAGCTGATTGGCACTCGTCACAGGCAGGTGCAGTGCACCGTCTGCAGCTCCAGTGTGAGGAAACCCCATGTGACCAAAAGAGTCACCTCAATGTGCGCCGAGTGCAAAGTTGCACTCTGCCTGGGTGACTGCTTCAGGGACTACCACACCTTCAAGAACTACTGAGTGTCGGCCCCTGCCCTGCCCTGCCCTGCCCTGGACTCGCCCCGTGCCCTGCCCTGGACTCGCCTCCTGCCCTGCCCTGCCCTGGACTCGCGCCCTACCTTACCTGACCTGACCTAATTGATCACGCTACCTCATAATGTAACATATATATTATATAATGTATAAGTTCCAAAGATGTCCCTGTGATATAGCTTTTACATTATATAATTGTATGTTTCATTATTTAGTTTATAAGTTTCAAAGATTTACATGTAATATGCCTTATTTTTTTAGTATATCAATATATATGTTTGTTATTAGCCTAAGTAATGTGTATATAATTATTTTCTTACCTCAAATGAATTGTACAAAAATAAATATGTTTCAATAAATCATGTCAAACCTACTATGATAATAAAATAAAACAATAAAAAAAGAAAAAAAGAAAACAAGGTCATGTCATTGTATTCTTACAATATGATATATTCTATGAATATTTCATATTGTTTGAATACAATGGCATGATCTTGTAAAAAAAAAAAATTTATAAATTTTTTCTAGACAATATAAAACCTTCCCCATAACCCCCTCCTGGATTCGATCCCACTACCCTACGACACTTTGAGTTTTCCAGTCCGCGACCTTACCAACCATGCCACAGGAGCTCATACCAAATATCACTCAAAACTTCGTGTGTACAATCGAAATGACAATATACAAAAAAAAATGAATTATCCCACCAATTTACGTTTGTAAATTGATGGGATTATCAATTATATCATGCCAAGGTTTATAATAGTTTGTCTCTGTCAAGAATTAGTAATTATATAACTTTATTCTGTCAAAAATTGCCCAAACACTCAGCAAAATTGCCCCTCTCAGTGTGACTCCACTCATTTTCACACGGTCAGGCGGTCACGAGGTGACCCTTGCCGCTCCTTGATTCTCCAGCTACAGCAGCTCTGTCTGGGAACAAAATTGGTATAAATACAATAATGGATAAAATACTCTTCACAAATACATTTGTATTGTATAATATTGTAAATAAAAATGAATAATAACTGTGTGGGTGTCGAAAATTGCTCAACCAGCTTTCTTATGTCTCGCCTACGCGCGTATATTGGATTATACATAGTCATGACTGTCATACAAATAATTGCAGTAGGTCTCGAATATACATTTAGATTGCATATTACTTCGAAATAAATAAGTAAACGTTTCTCTGGTGGCAATCTACCCTTTCGCAGGTGTAAGGAGACACCAGTCTATATTTAGCCCTCTATCACAACAGGCAATCTGCCTGTGTTGACTCAGCACCGTCGCTGGTGGTCTATAAATATAGTACTTTATTTACAGTCAATGGCCTACATGTTTCTGTGGTACTTCACATGTGTCTAAAATGCAATGTCTGCTTGCATAAAAATGCAATTCTGAAGTCCATTTATATGTACGACATACGCATGTCTCAGTTTCTCTCTCTCTCTCTCTCTCTCTCTCTCTCTCTCTCTCTCTCTCTCTCCATTCCTGACTCATGTTATTGTAGACCTGTTGATGGCAACGAACACCAGCCATCTGGTAGACATAAGGGTCAAAATACCAAACATCAATACGCCTGGGGCGCCTCCACAATTATCACTAAGCTGGTTATCTATCTAGAGATCTGCCTGACTTCCATCTCTCCACGACTCACTCACTCACTGCACCCCTGCATGCCTCCCTCCCACCCACCCACCCACCCCCAACCCCCCCTTTCAGGCTTCCGTCTGCTAGAAACACATTCACAATTTGCGTAAATATCGCATCAATTGGGCTATATGCGGTATATTCCTTGTTATATGGGACGCCTACATATGTACACGTCTTTATTATAGCATGAGAGTGCTCTAAATACAAGATTGACGTGATATTTATGGCGTAACACACCCTCTCCCCCTTTCATTCCCACCACAACTCACTCACACCTTGGTTCACGCATAGAAACTCATTGATAATGTGCGTAAATATCGCATGAATTGGTTTATATGCGGTATATTTTGATATATGGCACGTATACATACGTACAAGTCTGTATTATAGCGTGACAGTGCTCTACGTACAAGATATACGTGATATGTATGGCGTAAACCACACTCTCAGCTCATAAATTGCCGCCAAACCTCCAACACATCTTCATTCCCGCCTAAATATTCTCTTATAATTCCCTTATATATTGCAATTTTTGGTCACTATGAGGCATATTCATTGTTATATGGGTGCCCTACACATGTATACATACTCTAAATAGCCTAAAAGGGCTCGAAAAAGGAGATATACGTGATAATACGCGGTAACCCACCCCCTCCTCCCTCTCCTTCTATCCCCTGCGCGCGTAAATATTCGGCAGGGAAATCTCGCCGCTCGATGACAATCTAGCCGCGCGGTGCCATTCGCTCCACATTTTTCAACTACGGACCGTTCCCCTACCCCCCCCAGACATTTTTTGGGGGGTCAAATATATATGGGCCGATGCACGCAAACATTCCCTACACGATGATGTACTTTTTATCGAAATTGGCAATAGGTCCCAAAATCATCATAGGTGCGCACAGTCTTACCCTGTAGAAAACCCCCTGTGCGCCGCGGAGAGGTTAAGATCTCTATCTTTTCCTAGTATACCTTATTACCGTAATTGTATGTTGTTGTGATCAGGCTGTATCAGAGATCATCAGCCTGTAGTAGTAGTGCACTTATACTGAGTTATAGGATACCCCTTTATCGCAGATTTAACTCTGGAGGGTATAGGTGTTTTTGTGCGCCGGCATTATAAGTTCAGGGGTTGGATCTAGTGTTACCGTTGTGGCTGTGTGCTTTCCTAGTCCAATGATTAAGAGCCCTTGTTTTATACGAGCCCCGGTCGTAACAAATGGCGACCTTGCTTAGGATTTTGTGAACTTAGAGAAATATTGCAGGAGTGTTGTGGTCATTTGTTTTTGTTTGAAGGAATATAGTGGACACGTGGATTTTTTTTTGGCAAGTAGTATAACACTTAAGAGTCTTCAATCATTTTTTGAGTGAATAGTGCTACATAAGAGTTTAGGTAATTCTATTTTTTTTTATATAAACGTTGAGAATTTTTGGTGGACACTATGTCGAACGACGGATCAGTGTACAGTGAGGACACAGTACGGGAAACAGAAACTGAGGTGCAGCAGCGGGCTTTGTTAGATGACATTAGAGTTATAGCTAGTGAGGAGGATGCAAGGAAGTTTCTGGAGATACCTATTACTGTTGACCGTGTGTCGGGGATTGATCGGTATGGTCTCCAGTTTTTGGCCACGGTCATGGGGCATGTGGGCACAAGCAGCATGTTGAGAGGTGACCTGGTGGCCTGTGTGCTCGGCGGGGTGCGTGGGGCTTCGGGTGGAGCGGGAGCTGGGGCACTTTCGGCCCAGCCCCCATTCCACTCGACTCCTACCATGGCGCCCCCTCGGGCTCCGGAGCCGGGTACGGTCCCGCAGGCCGATAGTCACTGGCAGCGTGGCTTGCACTTGGGTGAGTCTCCAATTGTTGCATCTCCTCCTCCTCAAGGTTTAACTGCAGATATGCTCTTCCAGCTTGAGATGGCTAAGATGCAGCTGCAGCAGAAGCGGGAATCTGAGCAGCAGAAGCGGGAATCTGAGCAGCAGCAGCGGGAGTTTGAGATGGCTAGGATTCAGGCTGAGGAGAGAAGGGCCAGATATGAGCTCGAGCAACGGCAGCGAGAGAAGGAGGCTGAGGAGAGAAGGGCCAGATATGAGACTGAGGCTGAGGAGAGAAAGGCGAAGTACTGTGCAGACATAGATCTTGAGAAGTCTAGGGTGGAGTCGACAGGACAGCGTCTCGGTTCTGGGAATCGAGGTCTTGATCAGTCGTTTTCGCACCTGCTCAAGTTGGTCCCTGTATTTGATGAGTCGGGCGTCACTGAATTTTGTATGCGTTTCGAGAAGAAGTGCCGGGAGCACCAATGGCCCGAGGTTAAGTGGGCAGCACTTGTTTCCTCTAGATTGGTTGGCAAAGGACTCAAGGCATATGATGCGTTGCCCTTGGAGTCGTGCATCGATTACGAGGTATTGAAGGAGGCTGTCCTGCGGGCATATGAGTTACAACCAGAGACGTACAGATTGAAGTTCCGGGGTGTAACGAAGGGTCGTGAGTGCACCTTTCTTGAGCATGCCCGGGATCTGTCCGATTTAGAAACTGACTGCGTTCTGAGAAGGCATAGACGTTTGAGGAGTTGAAACAGCTGATGCTTCTAGAACAATTTTTTAAGTGTACGGGCAGCGATCGGACGTTGAATCTTAAAGAGAAAAACCCAAGAACTCTTCAGGAGGCAGCTGAGATGGCTGACCTTCGGATGTCACTGATTCGTGGGTGCGGGTCTGCACAACGGAACGATGCAGGTAACAAGGGGCGCAACACTCCACCCCCCCGAGTCAGTGATACACCATATAACCATTACAACAAGAGCAACGATACTAAGTCTGACCATAAACCTAATACCGTCCCGTTTAAGAAGGGTCAGGGCCCTTCCCCACCTCAAGGGAAGCCCAAGGGGGATTAGAGTGTTTTCATTGTCATGAGAAGGGGCATTTTGCAAGAGCCTGTCCAAGCAAGCTACCTAGTGCAGTTGTGTCTTTGGCTCGCAACACTGGGGTGTCCCCGAAGTCGTCTGAGTTTGCCCGGGGTATAACGTCAGAGGCTGGGACACAGCCAGTGGAGAAGAATCCGGAAGGCTCAAACCCTGTCCGCAATGTCTTTTGTGACCATCGAGGGAATGGCTGCGTGAAGTGGGCTGGTAAGAAGCATGGAGTTGAGCTGTTGCGAGACACGGGTGCCTCTCAGACTTTAATGAAGAACTTTACTGGTAGACCAATAAACGCGGCACGGGTGGTTGTGGTGCAGGGTATCAATGCTGTCAAGTCATACCCGTTGGTCAGGATGGAACTGGAGGTGGATGGTGTGACACGAGAGTTGGATGTGGGTGTTGTGAAGAACTTGCCTGTTGGGCGCGTCGACCTCCTTCTCGGCAACGACTTTGCGGTGCCTACTTCTGAGGTTTCACCCTTAGTCGTTGCCGAGAAGCCGGCCGACATGAGTAGGGAGGAACAGGAGTGGGTAGAGAAATGTCAAGTACAACCTATGGCGTGCGTTGTTACAAGACCTCTTGCATCCAAAGTGTCACAGCCTATTCCTCAGTCTTCTGATCAACGGAGGAACGGTTGGAAGAAGATGGCTAATGTTGGTAACAGTTTGAAGAGTTTAGTACCAGCGGCTCTTCTTGGCAACTCAGTATTGGCACCATTGTTGGAGTCTGGAGAAGCCCCAGGACCTGTCACAGCTAGTGAGGAGGTAGGGCAGGAAGAGACTCCGAGGCAGCAACGTTACACACGGAGAGAAAAAAGGGTTGCTCAGTTTGATATTGGGGGAGGACTTGGGTTGCTTCGGAAGCATCTAGACAGGTTGGTTCCCTCAGATATTTGTAAATTGCAGTAGGAGGATCCGGAAGTTCAGAAGTGTGGTAATGGTGCTGTCGAGATCAAACACGAGGACGGGGAAACATGGCATGTGAACCTGTTGGAGGAGTTTGTGAGGCAACCACCTGAGCAGCCTACTGTCCCTGCGTTGGTCTGCAGCGGCCAAGGTGGAGAAGGAGAGGGTGGCAGTAGGGCACAGGTGGAGGAGAGTAGGGATTGTCATGTCTCGGCGGAGCAGTGGGCGGGGGACACGAGTCTGGTGGCTGTGGAAGCGCTAGAGCACCTGCCTGAGCAGCAGTGTGCAGCGCTCCAGCACCAGCTCGGTTCATACCCCCCTGGTCGTGCCGAGCCCCTGAGCCTCACAACTCAGGCGGTGCAAGATGTTCAGCGGGCAGGTCACGTGAATGTTGGGAGACCGTTAGCCTCGTTGTTTCGGTGGTTCAAGGTGGGCGACGAGGCTTTGGCATGGTTGCCAGGTCAGGGTCGACCCATGGCTGCCAAGGGTGGTGGTCAAAAGGAGGACTTTGAGCAGATTGGTGAGGTTGGCTGTGGTATAGAAGTGCCCAGTCGTCGCATAGCCTCCCAATGCTGCTCTAGTCAATTGCAACAGCCCTACCATAGACCGACTGTATCTGGCCATGTCGCTAAAAGCGGTGATGCTGCGCAGGCAGATGTAGTCGTAAGGAATGCGGGGGTTTGCATGTACGGTATCGGCGGGGAAGCCTTATCAATAATGAACTATGGGAGTGACTGCACAGGTGGTACTGATTGTCCCTCTCATGACCTGGCTGTTCTAGGGACGAAGGTGGAGAAGGAGGGAGACTACAGGTTAGAAGCTGCGGTCTCGGCTGGGTTGTGGGAGGGCACTAGGCATGTTGTTCGTGGAGACAGTGCAAGGCAGTTGTTTACTAGGCTATGGCAGTACTTTCGCATGTTTGTTCATTCTTCAGGCCTGATGTACGAAGTAGAATCCGACATGGAGGCTGGAGACAGTGCAAGGTTCAAATTGGCTCCCTACCGTATAAATCCTGTTCGACAAACTGTGGTGCAAGCAGAGCTGGATTACATGTTGACGAAGGGTCTGAGGGATAAGGAATGTCGTGAGTGGTCGTTGCCTGTAACTTTGCAACCGGTGTTAAGTGGCAAGATCAGTGAGTGTGTTGATTGCGAGAGTGTGTGTGCATTATCCCTGACAGATGCCTATACCTTATCGAGAGTTGACGACACCATAGACCGCCTCGGGGCTGCATCGCCTATCATGAAGGTAGAACTAGTGAAAGGTTATTGGCAGGCCCCGTTGCCGGAAAGAGCGAAGAGAAATGCCAGTCTTGTGTTGAACTGGGCAGTTTATCAGTGCCAGGTGTTGTTGTGCTGCCGGAACACAAGTTGGATGTGTGGCATGCTAAGGGCACTGATAATGTTGTGGCTGATTGTTTGTCACGGGAGGGTTTGTTTGCAGGAGAATCCTCGCCGTTCAGTCAGTGTGTGTTGAGAGTGGAGAAAAACTAGGCTTGCCCCTGTAAGTGCAGCCGCCATAAACATATTAAAAAAATCAAAAATCACATAAAAACTTTCTTTTGATAGTTAATTGTAAGTTGCCTATGTTATAGCTAAAGACCTAAGTTGAACCTGTCTTTCACTTAGGAGGCTGGGTTCTGTAAAGCTCGCTCTGGGAGCATAGCAGGCTAAAATTATGCTATTATGTTTGGGAGGGGTTATAAGATATTCTTTATGTTGATATGTTGTTTTATGTAAGATTGAGCTTTGCATTTCATTTCTGGCGGAGTGGCTATGTGTGACGGGTCTTGTCGGCATTCTGCCTTGTCAGATATCGTGCTCGCCTAATGTTGAGCGTTCTATATCTTGGGCGGGGTGTGACGCCTGCCAGCGTTGGCAGAATCGCCTCCCGGTAGCCACTAGCACTCGCCAGGGCAGTGAAATGGGCTACAGTCTGTCTACAATGTTGTACTTTCTTTCTTGTGAATCGTCATGTCACAGGCAGGGTAGAAGTGGTCTTTGTTTTCGCCTGTGACAATGCATTGTGTTTTATATCATGAGTTGAACATAAGATGCATTGTAGTGAAGGAGAGAGAGAGAGCGAGCGAGCAGGGTGGGGGAGGTGAGTGTTGCTTTTCCTCCTCCTCCCTCCTCCCTCCCGGAGGAGTTGCTGGCCCGTGTGGTCTTTTCTCTCGGTTTTGATTGGCTGGTGGTTCCTGGCGCCTTCTGCAGGCCTGCTGCCGGGTGACATAGCGGCCTGTGATTGGCTGACCACCGTGCCTTTGTGTGGGATCCTGGAGGGGTCCAGAGGAGCTATTCTCCTCAGAGCTTTCCGGACTAGCATACCCTTCACATGTCCCTTGCCCCCCTGTCTCCCGACTTCTACCTATAGAGCACTTTCTCTCTCTCTCAACTTCTTACCTCTCATTCTTCTACTCTATTTAATATCATAACTTCCCTTTGGTTCTGCACGATTTCATATATCCGCCATCGTATTATATGCTGAAGCTCTCAGATAACACATGTTTAGTTAGGCATTTTGGAAGGGTTACCATTTATGTCTGTAGAGGTTTGACACACTCACGGTGTCTCCCTTCCTGTATCGTGGTGGTCTGCTGGGGGATTTAATGCTAGACTGGGATAAGGCTACTGGTGTTGTGATTTCCGATGTGTACTAGGTTTTGTTGAACCTGTACAATCGCAACGGAGACGTGGGAAGCCTAGGTGGTCTTTCTGACTGTGTACCTTGTGAGTTTAGCACTGTGTTGTGAGTGAGGGCTTTTGCCTCTGCCACCCAACACTGTGCTAACTCATTTGCTTTGACTTTGAGAGGGTCGCCAGGAGAGAACCAGATACTAGCGATCTGGATCTCTCAAGAGAGCACCCCGTCAATTAACGTAATTTGGCCGCACAGCCTTAAGGACTTCGCTAGGCTACGAGCCGCTTGCTCAGCCATTGTTTCCTAGCCTACTACATCCCAGCTAGACTTTATTCGCCTAGCAGACACCAGATTTAGATTATAAACTCTTTCTGTTATGTATGCATTATTATTCACGGCATTTATTAGTCTAGGTTGTTGTTGAGTTGCACAACCCTAGTAGGCTGTTTCGTTGATGAGGAAGTACTTCTTTTGCTGTTTGAGTTCCTACTATTGCGCAGTTATTATTCCCGTGCCAGTTAACCCTATATGTCCTTACAATATTGTCATATCCTGTTCCTGCTTTATACTACAGTTCAAAATCCGATACGATCATCTTACCCCAGCATCAGACTTTCTTCAGAAGATTCCTGCTCGATGCTTTGGGACTTTCGTTCACTTTCTTTAGTATAGGAGTGACAGTTCATTATTGTTTAGAGTAACTTTAAATATACTTTCTTCTAGTTTGCATTAAATCATTGGAGTGATTTAATTAAGATCTCTATCTTTTCCTAGTATACCTTATTACCGTAATTGTATGTTGTTGTGATCAGGCTGTATCAGAGATCATCAGCCTGTAGTAGTAGTCACTTATACTGAGTTATAGGATACCCCGTTATCGCAGATTTAACTCTGGAGGGTATAGGTGTTTTTGTGCGCCGGCATTATAAGTTCAGGGGTTGGATCTAGTGTTACCGTTGTGGCTGTGTGCTTTCCTAGTCCAATGATTAAGAGCCCTTGTTTTATACGAGCCCCGGTCGTAATATACTGCTGCTTGAAGTAATGGTGTCTGGCTGGTCTATCAGAGTGAGAACTGAGCAATCTCTGCCATACCCATAGCTTACTCTGACTGTTCCTTTTACTTATATATTGTCTAGATCTCGAGTGACGGCGTCTCTTCCGTGGATTGACCTCCCAATCTACCAAGATTGGAAGCCAAAGCGTCACATTTTTCCCTTGCCCCTCAACTTTCTCTTCATAATTGCTGAGGGGCACAGGCCCCTGGGTGGAGCTTTGGTTTCCCGGGCGTTTCTGCACCCTCCTCATCTCCCCGCCATGGAGTGGCTTCGGTCACCCAGGCATTATTGTGGTCGGCAGGAAGGGTTCTGTGGGGGCGCTTGGTTATGGCCTCGGCCGTGCTCTGGGCCTTGGGGCTGTTCGGCCGGGCAGCTTGGGGAACAACAACAACAACAACATAGTAAAAGTATCAATGACAGTGTTAGTGACGGTATTAATGACAGTGCAGTGACATTATTCTAGCCCTGGAAACAATATATAAAATAACTGAAAGTGAAACAATATATTGTATATATGAGTTCAATACATTATCAGAAAAAGAAAAGAAAAGAAAAAATATATATATACAGTTTATATAAATTACTGTAAATACTATCTATTATATATATATATATATATATATATATATATATATATATATATATATATATATATACCGTATATATATATATACTGTATATATATTCAAAAATATAAGTGAAAGGCAATTAATGTTATATGTACTGCAAAGTTGCATAAATTGCAATAAGAACTTATTATAATGTGAAAGTGACACTAATTTTATATAATATGATCAATTCATAGAAGTATTATAAGAACATATCAAAATATATAAATAAGAGAAAAATATACAATCTATCTATCTATCTATTGCCCGACGCCGTGATCCCCGAAGGTGTGGCCACGAACGAACCGCCCCCATGCACCTGTCCCCAGTCAGTCGGCGCCCCTCCCCCCAACCAGCACCGCCTTCGTTCATATACTTCCTCACTCCATCCTTCCACCTCTCTTTCGGTCTACCTCTCCCTCTCTGTCCCTCCACCTCGCTCTCGTACACCCTCTTAGTCATTCTCTCGCTTTCCATACGTTCCACATGGCCGAACCATCTCAAGTTGTTCCTTTTCACACTTTCCAGCACATCTACCTCCACACCACACCTCCTTCTTACTTCCTCATTAGTCTGTCTATCCCTCCATGTAACTCCGCACGCACTTCTCAAGTAATTCATTTCCACTGCTCTCACTCTTGGTCTGAGTCTCTCAACCAACGTCCATGTTTCGCTTTCGTAATTCAGTGTCAGCATTACCACACTGTCATGCAAGGACTTCTTCACTTCCATACTGACCACCCTATTTCTTGTTACTGCTTTCAGTGTTCCTACAACCCTCTTCCCTTGTTGTACCCTCTCCCACACTTCTTCATCCATAGTCCCAACTTTACTCAACACACTGCCCAGATACTTAAAAAAGTTGACGATCTCCATTGCCTGACCGTTCAGCTTCACCTCACACTCTGTGACTTCACCCATTTCGAAGACCATAACCTTGCGCTTCCCTGCATTTAACTTCAAATTCCGTTTTTCGCATACTGTTCCACTCATTTACCAGACCCTGCAACTCCCATTCATTATCACTTATCAGAAATGTATCATCCGCAAATAGCAGTATAGGTAGCTTCCACTCAATTCTCTCCCTTTTCAGCGATACACCAACATCCACTGCTCTTGATAGTATTTCAATACATTGTATATATAACCTTTACAAAGATAAAATGGGGTACCGGTACATCCAAACCATATTCCGGTACATCAAAACCTGATACCAGTGCACCCCAAGCTCTTATCAGTATTATCAATCTATTGATTAAGTGAAAGTGACACAATACCTAATATTTGATGTGCAATTGATAATAAACACCTGTGATAATGAATAATCAGTGCCTAAATATGCAATAACTTGGAATCAAAAGTACGGCATCGAGTGAAAATGTGCATTAGCAGTGACAGTGACACCCTAATACACATACTTTTATATTATTGTCCTCACACTAACTAAAATTCTCAACAAACAACTAATTGTCACCATAAAATGCTAAAATCGCCTCTCAGACGCAGAGACTCTGGTGCGACTAGGTGCGCGAGATAATAATAGCTTCCTTTCACTGTTAATAGTTGGCAGCAGTTCTGAACAACTTATCATGTTGATAGTTATGTTATTGTACCGATCCTCACAGTTTTGAGCGTGGAAGACTTTCAGTGTAACAATTACGTTATGGTGACAGCTGGGTATTTGTTGACGAGTTAGTGTTTAATACTGGAGAACTGCAGGAATGTGGTAATTACCTCGTACAAAGCTCGGCTATATCGTCGTACAGTCGAACTCCAATATTTTAATCAGCAATCACAGCATTCCTCAACAGAGAATGTGATACAAAAAGAGCAGAGGCGAAAGCAAGTTGAAACAGAGTTTTCGACATAGGCGCAAATAGGATTTTGGCCAAAAATGCAAGGACTCCTTTATCACCCCATATCCAACCCTCGTTCCAAACCCTGCACTCTCACCACCTCCTCACTACATGTTTTGTTCCATTTTCCTCCCACATCCAATCACCCAAACGGCCCCTGCTCTCTCGGTTTACTATCAGATGGCGGAATTGTTACGACGTGTTGGCAGTGACGTTGTTCGGTAGTAAAGAATGAACTGGAGGTCTTGGCCAAGGTCAGGCATATCGAACGGGGTGTTGGGGTCCAAATTTCCTTCAATCTATCTCCAAGTTGACCAGAGTGAATGGGTCGAGGGAGGGGGTGAGGGGTAAGGGCAGTATTTATCTTTTACTTTCACACAAACAAACTAATTATTGTTAATTAATGTTTTAGAATAGCTATATTAACAATTAGATCATGGTAATCCTGACTATCCCAATCCAATCCTATCGTAATCGTTCCCCCACACATGATGTTGCCCAAGGGCAGCTCCCTATGGGTCCCTTAACTGTCGGACTGAGTGTTGAATTAAACTTGTAGGCTCTATATCCATGGTTTATTGTGACTATATAAGATTATCTACTATTATATACAAAGTTTCGTAACGAAAGTGAAAATCATTGTATAACAGACTCAGAACAAGACGGTAGAAAAGGACATAATTATACCAGAATATTTATATGTACAGAAGTTCTTTTGACTCTTTTTTGCCAAATCCTTTACCTGAACATATTTCTAACCTAGATTCTCTCTCACCATGATCTTGTAGATATCCTAGAATCCCACCCACCATGTGGTAACTGTCTCAGAATTCCACGCGCCTTGAGCTAATCCTACACCACCTTACATAATTGTTTAGGTATTCTAGAATCACGGTTTTACTCTGACAATGCCTAGTAAGATCATTGCTCAATAGATGGCATTCTGAGAGTGAGGGTCCGAGTCTAGGAGTTGAGACAGTCAAGCACTGGGGCGAGGCATCTACAGAGATGGGGCTGCTTCGAACCGTGGGTAGGCCCCATGCATCCTGCGAAGGCAAGAAGGTGAGGGCTGGTTGCATCTCGACGTGTTTCACATGTCTCACTCCCTTGACTGGAACGAGACCTCACTGGCTTCACCGTTGTATGTACGGTTGAATGTACAGGCTCTCAGCCTATGCCCGAGAGGGAGTAGTTGGAATATAGGGAAAAACTAAATAAATTATGTACCCCATGTTTACTATATTATCTGTTACAAAGATCGCCACATGTAAGTGGCACCGATTAGCGTGTCGCCCATCGGTAATTTGTGTAGGGTTTATTCCCCTAGATGGGTTGCCTGCCAAGGCTTTCGAGTCCCATCCACCTTTTTATTATGACAAATAACCTGTATTACCGATTAATAATTTCCCATGTCAGGGGGTTGCAACACTTGATCACACTTGTATGTATTCAAGTGTTGTGTCTCTTCTTTTACCGACGTTTCTCTCTCCCTTGCTCCTCCACTAATATGTTTTGTTAACTTTCTAATACTTGGGGGGCTCTTAACACTATAAAACCACGAGATGTTTCCAACCTCTCTTTATCATGTTAACAGGTGTTACGTTACGAGCGGGGTTCGAACCCATAACATAAAGAAACATTCCACTAAAATCACAAAACGAGTACTTATTACCTAGCCTCACAAAATGTGGTAAATATGACTATCATTTTCAGTCAAGAAGAAGTGGCATGTTAAACTTCCACAAAACTAGCGACTCTCTTTGTAGTCACTAAATCCTTGGTAGGTGAAAAAATGTGGCAAGTTCATTAATTATCAGTTGATATCAAATGGCTGTTTTACCCTAAAAACCCCAAAGATATTCCTTTCTCATCACTCGTTCAGAATTAGTTATCTTTAGTTACTTTGAGTTAGATTTATCCCAACAATCAAAAGAGTAATACAGTATATTATCACAAAGGTAAAATGTAAAGATTATGTAAAATAAAATAATAATTTATTTACATGATTAATTATACACAAAAGTTAATTCTAGTGAAAATATCAAAGGAGAAACATTGAAGTGAAATAATAAAGACACTCTTAAGAAAAATAATTCAAAGTTACATAATTACCCTCCAAGAGAGTAAGTGAAAGCAATCAATAAACATAGAAAAATCCTAGGCTATACTTATTCAACTCATGGTGATTCTTTTACAAACGAACTCAGGACAGGTCAGCTTTAGATGGTGATGGAGATTACACTACCTTCCTCAAGCAGAAGGTAGGTTTATATACCCTGAGCTCACCATGGCTCTGATACCAAACTCTCGAACTGTACTATTCATTACTCATTATATACTCGCTGGATTAAAGTATTACTTTTACCAAGAACTCTATGATATATCTTGTAATCAATACTTATGATTACAAAAGCCAAATACATTATTACCTAGTTATAATCAATATCATTCGTACATCAGGCAACGAAGGAGAGAAAGAGAGTTGGAGGAAAGGGGGGGGGGGGAGGGGGGGAAAAATTCAGTAGGAGCAAGGGGTTAGAGGAATAGGGTGGAGAATGGAATTTGGGGAGTAGTGGAAGAAAAGGGAGGGGGGGGGGGGTTGAAGAGGAAACTGCTTCTACTACCACACCAGTGATTGGTACACTCTTGAACAATAATATATTCCTATATAGGATATTTAAGCTGTCTACAGGTCGAATTAATTATACCAGGGTCATAACATTGCATACGATATTCAATCATAAATCATTAGAGATCACATCCACCATAATAAGCACAATAGCACAAATACAACCAGTGACACTTGAACAAAATATAAATCCCTATCACCTCCCTCACAAAGAGATTTATATGAGAAGCGAAAATAAATTTAAACCTTAATACAATCATTTTTAAACCTAATGCCATTCACCAAACCAAAACACATTAACAAACTTACAAACTATTGCTAGGCTACACAGCACCAACAAAGACAAATGTTCTTATTCAGTTCCGGGAGATCATGTCCACGATAATATTGTTCTTTCCCTTTATGTGGTGAATTTCGAGGTTATACGGTTGCAATGCCAAGCACCATCTCATTAACCGCTGATTCGAGTTTTTCATTTTATACAAGAATTTCAGGGGGTTGTGATCAGTAAACACTTTCACGGGAAAATGTGGACCACTAAGATACACATTAAACTTATCCACTGGAAAGAGCAAAGCAAAACACTCTTTCTCAATAGTGCTGTAGTGTTTCTGATAAGGTTTGAGTTTACCGGATGCATAGCAAACTGGATGCAAAATCTCAGCATCACTGTACTGTAACAAAACTGCTCCTACACCAATATCACTAGCATCCACCTGAATTATGAACGGCTTATGAAACTGAGGGGACTTCAGAATAGGTGCATTGACTAATAGGCAACGAATCTTTGTGAATGAAGTTTGGCATACTGGGGTCCACACAATCTTTCTCTTGGGATTAATCAAGTCTGTTAGGGGGGGGCGGAGAGGTCAGCAAAGTTGGGTATAAACCTTTGCTAGTACCCAGCCATACCCAAGAAGCGCATTACTGCCTTGCGGTCCTGGGGGATAGGCAGTGTAGAACAGGCTTCGACTTTGGCAGAAATAGGGCTGACTTCCCATTCTCCTACCACGTGACACTCTTGGCAAGGTTGACAGACAGTCCCACCCTGGCCAAGTTGGAGAAGAGTGTGTAGCTGGTGAAGATGATCCTGCCAGGATTCGCTGTAGACCACAATATCGTCGAGGTAGGATTGCACGCCCGAGAGGCCATCTGTCACCCGGTGGATCAGTCGCTGAAGGGTGGCGGGCGCAATCACCATACCGAAAGGCATGACGGTATATTGGAATAGCCCATCCGGGGTGACAAACGCAAACATTCTCTTGGCCCTCTCCGATAGTTTTATCTGGTAGTAACCATTAAGCAGGTCAATCTTCGAGATGTACTTCGTTCCACCAAAACGGTCCAACAGGTCGTCAATTCATTGCAGAGCTTAGCAGTCCTGACGGGTGAGTTGGTTTACCCGGCGATAATCCGTGCACATCCTAAATCTGCCATCAGGTTTGTCCACGAGTAGGCATGGAGAGGCCCACTCGCTGTCGCTCCGTTCCACCAATACATGGGCAAGCAGGAAATCCAATTCCTGTTTAAGTGCCGCACGCTTCTCAGGATTGGCGCGGTAGGGATGTTGTTTGATGAGAGTGGCCCCCTCTGTCAGGACCACATCATGTTCCACCAGGGGACACTGGTGGGGAACGTCACCAAACAGCTGTGGAAACTTGGAAAGCAGGTACTCCAGGTCTTCACTTTGGTCAGACAACAAGTGCTGGAATTTGAAATGGGGGTTAGTCAAGAAGTCCGAGTTTTGCAATTTGTTATCAAGAGGCAACTGTATGTCATTATGCTCCTTGATCTTCAAATCCTCTAGTTCACCTTTAAATTGTACTACAGATTCAATGTTTAATACCTTATCAGGATCTCTGCAGTGATAGGCATTCAGCAGGTTAACATGTACTAGTCTTTCTGACTTCCTACGATCAGGAGTTTTTAAAACATAATTCACATTACTTAACTTCTTATGAACAACATATGTACCATGGTACTTGCTTTGTAGCGGCTTTTTATGTATAGGCAGAAAGGCAAGCACTAAATCTCCTGGCTGAAATTCTCTGACCCATGGGACTGTGGATGACTGGTTGTGAAATGGTATTGGTGTACTCCCAACTCTTCCATGGTTTGCTTGAAGAGCTGAGAGGTAAAATTTCTTCCCAAATCTGACTGTACCACACGGGGTATTCCATACTGGGTAAACAAAATTACCAAGCGCTTACTACATTCTTTGAAGTTATATGCTTCAAGGGGAACACTTCTGGATACCTAGTGGTGGAACACATGACAGTCAACAAGTACTCATTCCCACCACGGGTTCATGGCAAAGGTACTACACAGCCAATTATGATTTTACTGAACGGTTCATCCATTACAGGGATGGGATTTAAAGGTGCAGGCTGGATGGGTTGGTTGGGTTTCCCGGCAAGTTGACACACATGACAAGTTTTACAGTAAGATATAATGGATTATTTGATACTCGGCCAAAAGAAATCATTGAGAATTTTGTCATAGGTCTTGTTGACACCCAAATGTCCACCACTAAGGTCATGAGCAATGGATATGATGTCTACCCTATAGTTATACGGGACACTTGATGTACCTCTTGCCAGGGCTCATCAGCTGGCGCATTGGGAGGTCTATTTGTGCGCATCAGGGTACCATTACTTAGATAGAAGCATTGAGGATAGTTTCCCATCTCTGACTCTTCCACAGCCCTATCAAAATATATTGTCAGTTCAGGATCCTGCTTCTGAGCCTCTTTGAGAGTTTCAGAATCAATGGGAATCTTGCTGATATCCTCTGAATCTACATCAGTAAATAGGGAGGAAGTGTCAAGTTCAACACCATCAGGATCAACTTTGTCCTTCTCACTGTGGTGACCAGCCCCACACCTAGCCTCTCGGCTGCGCATGGGGGGTATGAGACACCACACGCCTGTGCGCACGTATTTGAGCTGTTCCCATCACTAACATCGTTATTTTACCATAAATATCGTTAATACTTATTCATATGCGCCTATTTTATAATTATAAGGTGTGGTGGAGTGGTCTTGCCACTAGCCTGGTAATCCAAGGGTCCAGGGTTCAAATCCCGATGTATGAATGGGAAGATATTATTGGGATGGAATTTGTGCTGTACCTAGTATCAGTGCATTACCACAAGCCCACCGAAACGTCAATAAAATACCCTCATTGTTCCCTGATTAAATAGCACTGTATGAATATTCCCATATTCAAAATATGCTATAGGGGTGCAATGCCTGGTGAGTTATCTGCTCAACAGGTGGCGTTGTGTGTGTGTAAGTGTGAGAGTCCGAGTGTAGGGGGTGAGACAGTGAAGCACGGGAACGAGGTGGCTTCAGAGATGGGGTCGTTTCGGGCCATGAGTGAGCACCGTGCCTCATGTGAAGGCAAGATGGCAGGTGCTCGTTGTGCTCTACGTGCTTCACATGTCTCACTCCCTAGACTGGAACAAGACCTCACAGGCTTCACTGTTCATTGTAAAGCGGTGAATGTTAAGGCTCTCAGCCTATGCCCGAGAGGAAGTAAGTTGGAATATAGAAAAAAAACTCTTGGTAAAGTCTTTGAATTATATTAAATAATCACATAATTAAGCATCTTGAGAATAATAAATTAATCAGTGATAGGCAATATGGTTTTATACGATGTCGATCAACTGCAGACATTCTTTGCCTTCTTACGCATCAAATCAACCAAGCTACAGACCAACATGGTGAAACGCATAGCACTGGATATATCAAAGGCATTTGATAAGAGTCTGGCATCAATCCTTATTGTCGAAGACGTCACACTACGGCCTTGCATCATTAGTTCCACTAATTTCTTCTTATCTTCATAACAGAAAAAATATGTGTAATGGTAGATGGCCTTTATTCTCAGTTTCACTCAATAAATGCTGGTGTTCCCCAGGGATCAGTTTTGGCCCCAACTCTGTTTTTCATTCATATCAATGATCTCATATCTACCACTCATATACCAATGCATTCCTACACAGATGACTCAACACTCCACAGTTCCTTCACATTTACCAATTCTTTCACCCAACCCGATCTTATAAATTCAAAAATAAACACTGCAATTTCTCTGAACCAGGAACTTTCTAGAATTAATGGATGGGGACAAAAGAATCTAGTTGCCTTTAATGCACAGAAAACCAAGTACATTCAATTTTCTAACCGACAGAATCTCACTGACTCCCATATATTTTTTAATGATGTAAATATTCCCACTTCCCCTAGTATTGACATTCTCGGTGTAACATTAACTACTAACCTGAGCTGGACACATTATGTTAGAAGCATTGCTAAGAATGCCTCTAAAAAACTGGGACTCCTGTACAGAGTTCGAGAATTCTTCACGGACGTGCAGTTGGCCGTAATATATAAAAGTCATGTGCGTTCTCAGATGGATTACTGTTCACCTCTGTGGAGTGGAAGTGGAGTGGTTGCATTGAGGCAGTTGGACAAAATTCAAAATAAAGCTATTAGATTAATCAATAACCCTGCAATCACACAGGACCTTCCTACATTATCCATACGAAGAAACGTTGCATCCCTTGCATTATTCTACAGATATGTTCACAGTAATTGTTCCGAGGAACTTGCTTCAATTGTGCCGCCTCTCCACATCTTTCCCCGTAGAACTGGGGCAGATGAGAGCGCCCCTGAATTTACACTCTCTCCTCCACAATGCAGAACTTCTGCTTATCAAAATTAATTTATCCCCAGAACTACTACTCTTTGGAATTCACTTCCCTCGAGTTGCTTTCCACAAACTTTCAATCTACAACAGTTTAAATCCAGTTGTTACAAACATTTTATGAATGGAGGATGCCTTTAGGCACATGGACCTTTTTTATTTTATCTGTGTTTTTCCTTCCTCCATTCATGGTCTCTTTAAAAAAAAAAAAAAATCAACACTATCAGGATCAACTTTGTCCTTCTTACTGTGGTGACCAGCCCCACTCCTAGTCACCACACAGGAGGGAAACACATTGGGATACTGATTTTCTAAATGCT
The DNA here is from genome assembly GCA_032716605.1 of Paralithodes platypus. Classification (NCBI taxonomy): domain Eukaryota; kingdom Metazoa; phylum Arthropoda; class Malacostraca; order Decapoda; family Lithodidae; genus Paralithodes; species Paralithodes platypus. Next base: position 55,075,563 of record CM064523.1, on the reverse strand, counting down.
TAGTGTTGTTATCAGAGAAGGGAGTGGAGGTAACAATGGGGTCTGGTATCACTTTTCCATCGGCGATATCGTTGCCCATCAAAAAGTTCACTCCTACAGCAGCGTTTCTTAATCTTGGGGGCGCACCCCCCTAGGGGGGCGTTTGACAGTGCTAGGGGGGGCGTGGGGTAATCAAAGTTCAAAATAGGGCTAGGCCATTCAAATACATACAGGGTAATCGCAAAGATATATATAAATAAGAAACTTTGATAGGAAAAATTCACAACCGTCATTCCTAGCAACCACATGTAGTGTTGACATAAAACCATTAATCAGTTTTAATCCTTGCATGCAGATTGGTTATTTTTTCGCCCTTACAGTATCTAGCGTCTTAATTCATTAACACCTTACGAGCGGCCTATGCGGTTTATTTATGTGTACCGCCCAGCGGGGTGTTTTTAGCCAAAATAGGGCTGTTTACGTGATCATTTTCATGCCTAAATAAGACCCAGAACGTAAAACAAGTACCTATCCCTGAAAGGGCATAAACAGAGCTTTCGAATGACACCATAACGATCCTTGTATGATGGATAGTTTTCTTGCAATAACCGTGCAACGCGAGTGCAAAAAGCAGGTAATTCGGTACTTTCGGTACATAATTGAGTATGTAGCGAGTGAGAGAGGGAGGAGGGAGCTGAGATTTGTGTCAGTAGGTTCGCCGCGGTGGTCTGGAGCAGTCATACGCTCGCTAGTCTCCTGCCACCACTTGTCTCTCTCTCTCAGCCACATTACGTGCTGAAATTGCCACTCGAGTTATGTCGAGCGCCGCCACATAGTCCAGCTTTATTTAACTCGACTTATGTTGCTCGCCGCTAAATAAGGGTTAAGCATCCATATGGAATGGATAAAAATGTAAAAAAAATCTAGGCATTAGAGGCAGGGGGGGGGGGGGAATCATGAATACAATCCTGACCAAAGGGTGGCGCGGAGGCTAAGAACCACTGTTCTACAGGTAGTGAATCTTGAATCCCAACAGTAAAGTAACCACTTGCTAACTCAGTTTATAGATGCATCCTAGCCAAAGGAACAAGACACCCACTGACTCTCTGAAGAGTATACTCTGGCCCAGAAAACAGTCCTCCATACTGGGCACCAATCCTCTTACCAAGAGGCTATGAGAAGATCCTGTGAATATGAATGGGATAGTCAGTGGAAGAGTCAGAAGAGGAAACTGATCCTGTGGAAAGAAAAAGTTTGAACTGGGTAGAACATCCAGGTGGTATACTAGTGAAAACCTGGTTGTGTCAGAGTCAGAACATAATCAACATAGGTGGAGTAGGAGGGGATACTGTTACTCTATTTGGATAAAGTACAAGGGAAGAGGCTAGAACCGTGCTACTCTCTTGTTTACGTGTTTTCTCTTTTAATTTTAATTTGAGACACTCTCTAAGAAGATGTCCAGGTTACTTACAGTAGGCACAAACTAAGGGTCCAGGAGGTTTACTGGAAGAAAGAGAAGTTTTGTTAAATTCGTTTTTATCAAATCCATTGCTCCCAGATGCTACCCTTGAAACTGGTTGGGAGACACCACCATAATCAGACCTACCACCAGTGGAGTGGAACCTACCACCATCACGAGGACCAGCACCAGAATGTGGCCGGTTGCCAGGCCCTCTCTGTCCTGCCCTGAAATAAGAATCGCCACGAGTTAATCTGTAATTTTCAGCCAAAATAGCCACCCTGTCTACAGATTGCACCTCTCTCTCTTGGAGGTAAAGTTTTAAGGGGAAGGGGACTTTGCGGAGAAATTCTTCAAGCATAACTAGCTGGCACAACTGCTCAAAGGTTTTCACTTTACTGGCTCTCAACCAACTCAGAAACTTTCGCTCTTTTTCCATCACAAATTCTAGATAGGTTTGTTTTTCACCTTTCTTCATATCCCTGAAATGTTGACGATGAGTTTCAGGAACCTGATCATACACTGCTAAGACTGAGGTTTTAAGAGTTTCATAGGTCAATGATCACTGGGGAGATTGGTGTAAACCTGCTTGGCTTTACCTTTGAAAGCAGTCTGGGCTAGAAATGCCCACTGATCATTTGGCCACTTTAGTTGGTTGGCTGCCTTCTCAAAAAGGATGAAGAAATTCTTCGGGTCAGTCTCATCAAAACTAGTGACAAATTTCAAACTCTGACCCTTATCAGAAAATGGTCTATTTGCAACCGAATCCCTTTGATTCCGGGTTTCTTCAGCTTTTAACTTAAACATGTGCTCATCATGCTCTCTCTCACGTTATTTCTCCTCAGCTCACGCTGTTTTTGTTCAAACTCATACTGTCTTTGTTCATGCTCATACTGTCAAACTCATACTGTCTTTGTTCATGCTCATTTTCAATTTCACGCTGTTTTTGTTACAACTCTCTTATTGCCGCACGCTCTCTCTGCTCCCTGCCATCTTTTGCATTCTCTAGTTCTAATATTTTCATTCTCATCCATGCATCACTACCTCCTTCCTCTGCACACAACTGATAGGCTGCCTCAGACAAAACACCAGTATTTACCAATTTCTCAATGCACACTCCTAATCTCACCTTTGGTATTACTAGATCTGTAAGGTACTTCATGGCTAAGTCAATCCAGTCTACTTTTTTGAGCTTCGACACAGACAAGGTGCTCAAGGAGGGGTCAGCGACAAATTCACTAATCTTGAAGTCCATGATTGAATGCTATGAATAAGGATGAACGAGAAAATGTATGACAAATTAGGATGAGTGAGAAACGCGCATAATTGACATAAAAAAAAGTAGAGGTTAAGCAACTCTCTAAACGGAAAATATTAAGGAAACCACCCACCAATTATTATTTTTTTGTTTTTGTTTTAGTTTATTTGCATCAATATATAGTGATTGACATTAGTTTCAACCTCCGCAAAAATCGTTTTCCCCTTTATCCAACGATCTTAAGACACGGCGCCCGATAGTGGGGAGGGCTATGAAGATCAGGGAAAATGTGGGGTTAAAGACATAAAAAGGCGATATAATGGTTTTTATGATGAAAGTTGGCTCGGGTTTTGTTGTTTTTCAACTTGAGAAAACCCCAAAATGAAAAAACCCGAGCCAAGTTTTGGCAAAAGTTGGCTCGGATTTTAAGATTTTTCAGCTGCATAAAAGACAGTAAGTGCAAAAAAAAGTTGGCTCGGGTTTTCTTGTTTTTCAACTTAAAAAAAACCCAAAATTAAAAAACTCGAGCCAAGTTTTGGCAAAAGTTGGCTCGGATTTTAAGATTTTTCAGCTTCATAAAAGTCAGAAAGTGGCAAAAAAACGTTGGCTCAGGTTTTCTTGATTTTCAACTTAAGAAAACCCCAAAATGAAGAAAACAGTCAAGTTTTGGCAAAAGTTGGCTCGGATTGGACAATAAATTGTTAGGATTCATAAAAGCTGAAAATGTAGAAAATGCGAGCCAACTCCTCGCCATTGGATACAGGATGGGTTGTGGGTGGGCTCTGTCCCCCCCCCCCCCCCCCCCCGTGGTTTATTGAAATCATCATCTATGTTGCCAGCAGGGGTCCTAATTTAAATTGCCATTGGATACAGGATGGGGTGTGGGAGAGCTCTGCCCCCCCACACCCCCGTGATTAATTGAAATCATCATCTATGTTGCCCGATAGTGGGGAGGGCTATGAAGATCAGGGAAATTGTAGGGTAAAAGATGAAAATAAAGGGAAATATTGAAGAACTTATTCCAAAAATCCATTAAGCTAATTATTCATTATCCAACAATTAAGCTACATTAAAGATATTAGCCTAACCTGCCAACCTTACCTAACCTAACCTAGTATTATGAGTGGGGGCTGCCGCCCCCACACCCCCGCTGGTTGGATGGTACATGAGATAGAAAATGAACTTACCCAGTAACCTCATTATCCATTATCCAACAATTAAGCAACATTAAAGATTTTAGCCTAACCTACCAACCTTACCTAACCTAAACTAATATTATGGGTGGGGGCTGCCGCACCCACACCCCCGCTGGTTGGATAGTACATTGGATAGAAAATTAGGTAAATTCCTAGTGTTAATTAAACTGAAATGCAGGGAAAAAGAGGTCCGCCGAGTCGTGTTGTGTGCCGTCTATGGGGAGGAAAAAAAAAGGGGTTTTGTTACAGTAGCTATAATTGCTTTAATGCATTTCCGCCGCTACTGACATATATAGGAATGAAGTCATAGAAATTGATGGGTGCATTGTGTAAGTGTCGCTAGAATAATACCAAAAAAACACTATAGGTGCAAATAAACTTTATATAAATGTTTATATCTATAATAATAATAAATAACCTACCTTATGTAACAAAGGGACAGTCACGGCGTGTTCTGGACTTCTCCTCGTAATAATGGTGTGTACACCGCCAGTGATCTTTATCTGGCCGGTAATGGCAAGGATGTCCACACCTAGGACACTCAACACTTGTAGGCAATATACCGTGGTCTGTAAGTATCTTAAGGGCTGTCTGGTTGTTTTGAGAAATTTCTATAATTATTTTATCAGGGGTAAGTGCACAACCACTACAGACACTGGCCATCCTGCAACTGACATTTAAAACCATGCTGCCTGCCGGTGGGCTGGAGTACAATGCACTCATTGGCTGACTAAAATGACGTAATTGTCCATATATTAATCCATGATTGGGTGACTCCTTCAATACCGTGACGTATGGTGACGTATACAAAAAAATAACCAATAATATGGCAGAAACATAGTGACGTGTTGATCATTAGTTCACATAGAGAAAGGCAGAGGGCGTTATAGTCGAATATTTACGATAAAAGCGCTCCTCAATTATAGTATCAACATGGCTGACCTAGCGGGGTGGCGTCTGTGGGAAACACTGGACAAATATCGTTACAGGTTACAGGTTCTAGGTTCTGTATCTCCCTTAATAGAATTTTTCGAGGGTTGACACTTATTTTAACATGGAGTATAGGTTATATTACATCCTAAATTAAATTTAAAAAAACCTGTGAAAATTCTTGGGTTGTTTATATAATAGAAGTTATTGTGGGACACGTGATATGTTGAAGGGGGAGTTCTGCCCCCTCCAAACACCCGTCACTTATGTCATCATAATCTGTAGTACTTCATAGGGGGTCCAACTAAGGAGAAAGTGAATTAACAGACGAAATTAGGCCGCAAATTACAATAACATAGCGGGCCGCCGTTTATGGGAGACTTTTTACACATAATTGTCAATGTTAATTTTCTCCCTTAATCGATTTTTCCAAATTATCAAACTTACATAAAAATGAAGTACAGTTTATAGGGATTCCAACATGCATTTCAAAATTGTCATGAAAATTGGTGGGTGGTTTGCTCAATATATACCCTCTAAACTCATAAACAGAACAAAACGAGATGGATGAGATGAGCATGCGACGGACCTAATGTTTCACTAATATTCTTCACTAAATGAGGAGGAGAAAGGAACCCTGGTCACGGCACCATGTTACATTATGAGCGGGGTTCGAACCCATAACATAAAGAAACATTCCACTAAAACCACAAAACGAGTACTTATTACTTAGCCTCACAAAATGCGGTAAATATGACTATCATTTTCAGTCAAGAAGAAGTGGCATCTTAAACTTCTACAAAACTAGCGACTCTCTTTGTAGTCACTAAATCCTTGGTAGGTGAACAAATGTGGCAATTTCATAAACTATCAGTTGATATCAAATGGCTGTTTTAGCCTAAAACCCCAAAGATATTCCTTTGTCATCACTCGTTCAAAATTAGTTATCTTTAGTTACTTTGACTTAGATTTATTCCAACAATCAAAAGAATAATATATTAGCACAAAGGTAAAATGTAAAGATTATGTAAAATAAAATAATCATTTATTTACATGGTTAATTATACACGAAAGTTAATTCTAGTGAAAATATCAAAGGAGACACATTGAAGTGAAATAATAAAGATACTCTTAAGAAAAATTATTCATAGTTACATAATTACCCTCCAAGAGAGTAAGTGAAAGCAATCAATAAACATAGACAAATCCTAGGCCATACTCATTCAACTCATGGTGATTCTTTTACAAACGAACTCAGGGCAGGTCAGCTTTAGATGGTGATGGAGATTACACTGCCTTCCTCAGTCAGTCAAGTCAAATTGAGTAGTGACAGGGGGTTAGGGGGAAGTGGTGATAGGACAAGAATAGTTGGATGAAGTGAATTTTAGCAGGAGAAAAAGACACTCTGAGATTATGTTCATATGGACAGAAAATTACGACCGAGGATTCTTATATACTGTATATGGTAATGAATGATAGTTTTATATATTGTGGATCTGGCTCGTGACAGATTTGTTTATATGTATATATTAAATACTGTATATTGTGACAACAGCGGCTTGACCTAGTTCTGTTGGTGGGGAATATAGGCCTGGTCGGATAAAAGGATAAATAAAATTAGTTATTTGTTCTAATTATTGTATTAAAGCAGGAGTGTGTGATATATCCATGGTTGTTCAGTATATACATAGATGGAGTCATTAAAGATATCTATGGAAGAAAAATTAATGTTGGTGCACCCCTCATAATGGAAGAGAGTGAGTGTAACCTGCCTCTGATGCTCTATGCTGATAATACAGTCACTCTTAAGTGATGATGATTAACCCCTAAATGTCGGCGCGCAACTTAAGTCGAGTTAAATAAAGCTGGACTATGTGGCGGCGCTCGACATAGGTCGAGTGGCAATTTCAGCACGTAATGTTGCTGAGAGAGAGAGACAAGTGGTGGCAGGAGAGTAGCGAGCGTATGACTGCTCCAGACCACCGCGGCGAACCTACTGACATGAATCTCACCTCCCTCTCTCACTCGCTATATACGGAATTGTATCGGGAAAGTGGCAAATTACATGCTTTTTGCACTCGCGTTGCACGGTTATTGCAAGAAAACTAGCCATCATAAAAGGATCGTTATGGTGTCATTCGAAAGCTCTGTTTATGCCCTTTCAGGGATAGATACTGGTTTTACGTTCTGGGTCTTATTTAGGCATGAAAATGATCACGTAAACAGCCCTATTTTGGCTAAAAACACCCCGCTGGGCGGTACATATAAATAAACCGCATAGGCCGCTCTTAAGGTGTTAAAAGTTGTAGTGTTTGGTGAATATGATTGGTACTGTTTGCGAGAAAAAACAGATGAGAAACTGTCTTGAAGAATAAGTTTGCGATCTTTGAGCTGAATGGAGTCAAAGAGTAAGGTTGAATGATCAGGTAATGAATCATGTCAGCTCATATAAATACTTGGTCAGTGTGACGAGTAAAAATGGGAGTTTGGAAGATGAAGTACAAAAGAGGATGCAACAAAGAAGGTGGATTGTAAGAATGCTGAAAACAGTGACTAGGAAGAGAGATGTGGGCATGGGAGTAAATGAGTCACTGGATGATAGTGTGGTGATCCCGACTTTGACATACAGGAATGAGGAATGGGCGTTCTGCGAGAGGCATAAATCACGCGTTATTTGAGAAATGCTGTCACATGGAGAAACAGACAGAAAAGGAGGAAGTGCAGTGGAAGTAGATACGCTGGCGAGTGTGAAGAGAAACACCTTGAGGTGGTCCAGTCATGTGAAGCATATAAAGAATGAAAGAATGACTAAGATTAAATGAGATTGAGGTGGAGGAGACAGAGAGGGAGAGTAGACCGAGAAAGAGCTGGGTGTATGGAGTTGAACGTTATAAGTGAAACTGGTGTGGGGTTGGAGGAAGGGTGCCTTCTGAAGGATGACAGAGGAGCATGGAAGTAATTTATTCATGGCCACCCCTTCGTGGATTGAGGCGTCTGGCAATAGCTAAATAGATAGACGATAGAAGGGAAGAAGAGAAGTGGGATATAATTGGTTGATGAGGGAGTGGAATAGAAGGAGATGGGTAAATGAAGGAATGGTTGAACTGAAAGAGGAAACTAGGAAGGAATATGGAGACAGTAAGGGAGGTGTGTAAATGAAAACTGTAGGATGATGATTGTATAACTGAAATGTATGATTTAAGGATAATGATCAGATGGAGTCTTTGAAGAGAAGGAATTGAAATGGAAGTGGTTTGAAAGCTGATAGAACAGAAAGGAAGGAGGCGTTGGATTGGTGGCATGTGGAATGATGATTGCATGGAAAAGATTGACTTTCATGATATTGATGAAGAAGGGAAAGGAAAGAATTGGTGTATTAGGAACTTAACACATAGGTGGAAACACACTTGTCTGTTTTGAATAATTGCAAGAAAAAACAAAACTAGGGAAGACGAGATGATGTGGACAGGTAATTGAAAACATGTGTAGAAGGTAGGATATACAAGAGCGGTGGAAATGAGTTACTTGAGAAGTGCGTGCAGAGTTACATGGAAGGATAGACAGACGAATGAGGAAGTACGAGAAAGGTGTGCTGTGGATGTAGATGTGCTGGAATGTGTGAAAAGGAACACCTTGAGATGGTTCGGCCATGTGGAATGTATAGGAAGCGAGAGAATGACTAAGAGAGTGTACGAGAGTGAGGTAGATGGACAGAGAGGGAGACTAGACCAAGTGAGAGTTGGATGGATGAAATTAAGAAGTATATGAGTGAAGGCGGTGCTGTATGGGAGGAGGGACATCTACTGACTGGGGGTAGAGGTGCATGGGGCCGTTTCATTCGTGGCCACTCCTTCGGGAATCACGGCGTTCGGTAATAGATATATAGAATATTCAAACTTACCGTATGATTGACATTAAAGAAAGAAGCAGGGAAGGAGGAAATCAAGGGCAGAGGGGAACTTAGAATGATTATATACCTATAAACAGCCTTGGTCTGTACAAGACCTCAATAGAGGGCAGCACAATTAGTGCCCATAAATGATCTGGTAACATTGATGGTGTGAGGGTAGGAGGTGAAGGTATGGGGTGGGGGAAGGGAGTCGAGGGAGGGGGAAGGAGGGTACAGGAGTGGGAGGGGTAACCAGCGGCGAGGTGGGAGCAGGTGGGGGTGGAGGGAAGTGGGTGACAAATACTTTACTGTGAAAGAATGATTAATTTTGTGTTTTGATCATTATGTGGGATTATGATTGCGAAATATTGGAGTCGTGAGGTGTGTGTAGCATAATAAACGTGATACAGGCTGCTAACCTGCTATTGCTCTCTCTCTCTCTCCATATACAATATATATATATGTGACATATAGGCATTCAAATATATGATATCTTAAATCTCTAATGTAGTACTACTTCATATTTTATCTCTGCTTAGAGCGCCTACTGAGTTGTGATATCAGGAACGTGGTATTGTTCAAACATGGGAGCGTCAGATACAACTGAACTACCTATTAGTTACCTAACAACGGGAAATATGGTAATTGTTATTATTTGTCAGTTGGTGATTCAGTCAAACTTAAAATATTATAGTTAGTGTTTCAGCATAATGGCGAGTGTATAGGTCATAGTAGTAACGACAGTATGTAATGCATATATGGTGTGTATAATACGGTATCAATAACACGCCAATTAAAGTGTTTTCCAAATGTACTGGAGGTGTTATCAGTGTTGACATTGCCACGGGTATATAATCGCTTTTCATTATATACGTCCACAAGAATTTAAACAACATAATATTATAAATTAATAAAACATTATTCAATGCATCTATAAATAATATATTTTTATTAATTTCACTCCTATGCAGAAACCAGAAAACAAAGGATGACTAATATATAGTTACATAGCAATACACCTGTTCAAGAAAAACAACCAGTTATATATGTTACGACAGGGGCTCGGCTTGTATAAAACAAGGGCTCTTAATCATTGGACTAGAAAGGCACACAGCCACAACGGTAACACTAGATCCAACCCTCGAACTTATAATGCCGGTGCACAAAAAAAACCTATACCCTCCAGAGTTAAATCTGCGATAGAGGGATATCCTCTAACTCAGTATAAGTGCACTACTACTACAGGGTGATGATCTCTGATACAGCCTGATCACAACAACATACAATTACGTTAATACGGTATACTAGGAAAAGATCGAGATCTTAATTAAATCACTGCAGTGATTTAATGCAAACTAGAAGAAGGTATATTTAAAGTTACTCTAAACAATAATGAACTGTCACTCCTATACTAAAGAAAGTGAACGAAAGTCCCAAAGCATCGAGCAGGAATCTTCTGAAGAAAGTCTGATGCTGGGGTAAGATGATCGTATCAGATTTTGAACTGTTATATAAAGCAGGGTCAATATAGGACAAGTGTAGAGACAGACAGTGTCAACTGACACGGGAATAACGATAAATGCACACTAGTATTTTCTCCAACAACAAAAGAAGTCCTTCGTCAGGCAACTCAAAAAACCTGCTCAGGTTGGTGCAACTCAACAACAACAAAGGCTTCCGGTCAACGTGAATAAGAATGCTGCATACATAACATAAGAGTTTATAATTCTAAACGGGTGTCTGCTAGGCTAATAAAGTCTAGCTGGGATGTCAACAGCGTGTAGCTGTGCAGCACTTGTTTGATTCAAACCCAGCTGTTTTTGCGGAGCATCCTGGCCACACTACTCAAGCGGTGCACGATGTCGATGTTGGGGACCACCCGCCATTTAAATCAGTGCCATACCGTGTTTCCCCTAATAATTTACCAGCACTTAGGGAAGAGCTGGATTATATGCTGAAACGTGGGCTGATTTCTGAGGGTGCAGTAAGGTGGACTTCCCCCGTCACACTGCAGCCCAAACCAGATGGCAAGGTGCGGTTTTGTATAGATTTCCGCAGGTTGAATGGTTTAACCCCCACAAATGCCTACCCTCTCCCTTGCGTGGACGACAGTGTGGATAAGATAGGAAAAGCCAAGTTCCTCACTAAGATAGACCTTGTTAAGGGTTATTGGCAAGTGCCCTTGTCTGAGCGAGCGCGAGAGGTGTGTGGGTTTGTGGTGGACGGTGCCACATATCGTTGCCATGTTATGCCATACGGGCTGAAAAATGCCCCTGCAACGTTTTAGAAATTAATGAACGACATTGTAGCCGACATTCCCAACTGTACGGTGTACCTAGATGATGTCATAATATACGACAAGGATTTTAAACAGTCACTGTGCTCACATCGGACAGCTTTTTAATAAACTGAATGAAGCAGGTTTGGTGGTAAACCTGGGTAAGTGCGATTTTGTCAAAGCCACAGTTTTGTACCTGGGGTTCGAGGTGGGGATGGGTCAGGTGTGCCCTCCACAGACAAAGATCAAAGCCATCGATCAGTTTCCCCAGCCTATGACTAAGAAACAAATCATGCGGTTTCTAGGTATGATAGGCTATTATCGTCGCTTCATCAAAGGCTATTCGACTGTACTTGCACCTTTAACTGACTTATTATCTAAGGACAAGAAGTTCCGGTGGTCTCTTGAGTGTGCAGAGGCGTTTTCCTTGGTGAAACACCTGTTATGTACCAACCCCATATACTCAGGGCCCCGGACTTCAGCAGACCTTTTCAGCTGGCGACTGATGCCAGTGGCGTAGGGGCTAGGGCTGTCTTGTTACAGACCGATGATGAAGGTATCGAACATCCAGTGAGTTTTTACAGTAAAAAATTCAATAGTGCACAAAGGAATTACTCTGTAATTGAAAAAGAACTCCTGGCGATAGTGCTGGCGCTCAGGCACTTCGATGTATATGTTCCTGCTTTCGGACCAGTCGTAGTGGTTTATACCGATCATCACCCTCTAAAATTCTTGAATCAGTTTCATAACCGGAATATGAGGCTGGCCAGGTGGTCACTCATGCTTCAGGAGTATAATCTGGACATACGCCATATTGCCGGTTCTGATAACGTGATAGCGGATTGTCTATCAAGGGTGGATGATGTTGGTTAGACTGCTACAGGATTGAGGGTTGAGTGTGGAGGAAAATAGGCTGTCACTGTAGGCAGGCTTTTCCTTAGTATATATCCTACGACAATGTAACTAATGTCTGGGATATTCTTATGTTGTTTCACAGCTTGTAGCTGCCCTTATTCTTAACCAACGCATCTTAGTATATATCTTGGGGGAGGTGTGACGCTCCTGCATAGTAGCCACGTGCGGGCATGCGCGCACGTCGGCTGCCCAGCCGTTTAGAAACCGGCTGGCGGCAGCCGGCCGGCAGGCTTTTCCTTAGTATATATCCTACGACAATGTAACTAATGTCTGGGATATTCTTATGTTGTTTCACAGCTTGTAGCTGCCCTTATTCTTAACCAACGCATCTTAGTATATTTTATTCTCGATAGTTGATTGTTTCATTATAATATACAAGATGTAAGTTTGGTGAGGGCGGGAGGAGGCGAGCGGGAGAGAGAGACCGGCTTGGGACGTTGCTTCGCTTGCCAGCTTGGGACGAGCCTGAAGCGTTGCCATATGGATTTGATTGCAACGTTAGGCTTAGTTTCGACTCACGCACGGGGTAGACGATTTTGACCCGGCAACTGTGTTGAGTGTTGCCAAGCATGGGATGTATTCTGCATGCTTAGGGCGGGGTCCAGACAGATTCAAGACTCAGAGCTCACCTCACTGTCGTACCCTTCGGACCCCCTTGATATCCCTCTCAATCCCACTTAGAAACTTTCTCTCTTACTTTGTATACCTTCCTTCCACTACTTCACCAATCTATTTAATTATCCCATCCCCTTGATAGACCTTATATCTATTATTGTATTAACGACGAGCTCTCAGATAATTAGATAGGATTTTGGGCCTTATGCAGAGACGTAGTTGTTAATGAGACCTAGGAAGCTTTTTTGTTGTCTCATATTTGGTGGTTTCATGCTTGCTAGTGTGTTCATGTGTCAGGTTAGCAGGGGCTAGACCGTAGGGGAGGCTTTTTGCGATCCTTTAAGTAAAGTCTGCTGGTGCGAGTCCTGTGGACCCGCACGACTTTACTAGGATACCCGTGGGAGTCTGGGGGCATTTTCTTGTCTGTGTCCCTGTGTGTCTAGTGTTGTGTTGTGTGAGGGCCCCTGCCTAGTCCACTCAGCACTGCGCTAGCATGTCTTGCTTTTGTTTTAGGGTCGCCAGGAGAGTCAGATACTTGCGATCTGAGTCTCTCAAGAGAGCACCCTTTCAATTAGAGTAATTTGGCGCACAGACCTGGGAACGTTCCTAGGCTAGAGCAGGTGGCTCAGTCCGGGTATCTATCTATCTATCTATTGCCTGACGCCGTGATCCCCGAAGGGGTGGCCACGAACGAACCGCCCCCATGCACCTCTGTCCCCAGTCAGTCGACACCCCTCCCCCCAACCAGCACCACCTTCGTTCATGTACTTCCTCACTCCATCCTTCCACCTCATATTCGGTCTACCTCTCCCCCTCTGTCCCTCCACCTCGCTCTCAAACACCCTCTTAGTCATTCTCTCGCTTTCCATACGTTCCATATGGCCGAACCATCTCAAGTTGTTCCTTTTCACACTTTCCAGCACATCTACCTCCACACCACACCTCCTTCTTACTTCCTCATTAGTCTGTCTATCCCTCCATGTAACTCCGCACGCACTCCTTAAGTAATTCATTTCCACTGCTCTCACTCTTGGTCTGAGTCTCTCAACCAACGTCCATGCTTCGCTTCCGTAAGTCAGTGTCGGGATTACCACACGGTCATGCAAGGACTTCTTCACTTCCATACTGACCACCCTATCAGTCCGGGTATCCGAAGCCTATATCCTTCCGGCTAGACCTCTGCCACCTGGCAGATTAACAGCTAGGGGTTTATCATCTCTGTATGCTTGTTATTGTGCCACAGTTTACCGTTTTTGTGAGCATTGTGAGTCAGGGTGTAGCTTAGAGACTCTGTCCGAGCAGGCTTGCCTGACTAAGAGTGAGAAGCACACCTGTATGTGGTTATGTGGCGAGTTGCTGCCTTTATTTAATTATACCTATGCCATTATACACTGTATGGCCTATCACTAGTATTTATTCCTGCTTATGAGTTAAGAGTTCTCTAAATCCGTAACGTATTTTCTTTGCTAAGCATCAGATCCTACAGTAGCCGCATGCAGTTTAGAAACCCGCATCTTGTCTACCGGTACGATGTTTTGAGGACTGTTTGCTTTCACCTTCTTTCACGCAGGGGTGATTAGTTGTATTAATTAACGTAACGTTAAATGTACTTTCTTCTAGTTTGTTATTAAATTGTTTCTGCAATTTAATTCCGTTATCTATCTTTTCCTTGAAGCTTTAAGTCAAATAATTGTGTGATCTTTTATATAGCCTGCTTGACTGTCAGCAGTCTATAGTGCGTGCACCCTGTAACCGAGTCATAGGATACCTCGTTGTCCAGGCAGGACTCTTGACGGTTTAGGGTGGTTTGTTGCCTGGGTTTATAGATAAGGGTTGGATCTAGCGTTTTCCGTTGTTGCTTGTTGCCGCATACCTAGTCCAATAGAAAGAGCCCAGTGTTTATATATCCCAGGACGTAACATATTTAAGTAAAACTTAACAGTGAGTATCATGATAATAATTAAACAAGGTCGTTACCCTCGTTTACTCGGCAAATAACCTCTTAAATCTCATCAAATAACTCTTCTTAGTTCACCAATAATCCGATGCTTATCCTTCAATAGGCCTACGCTTCCTATTCCCGCTAATAGTTCATTTTTCGTTCAGTAATCTTCCCTCATCTACCTAGTATACTAATTTCCCCTTCAATAACCCTCCTTTTTCCTCTAAGTACTCACTTATTCTAAATGCCCGACCTGCCAACGTCCCAACCTCCATGTAACCCGATCTCAACATAACCCAACTTCCACCTAACCCAAACTTCAACTACCCTAACCTTCATCTAACCGACCTCCACCGTTCCCGACCCGAACCCTACAGTCCGACATAAGGAACTGTTCCCTAATTTTCCCCTCCAAATACCACCAGCCATCACTGTCTCTTCCCTCTTTCCTTCCGTCGGACCTAATGTAACGTTGACCGGGAGATGGAATGATAACTATTTGGGTGAGGTGATAGGTGTATAGTATATACAGTAGATAGGCAGACAGTTAACAAGTGAGTTACATTAGGGGTTAGGGATAGGGGAGGTGAAGGGCTGGCCACAGACAGACAGGCAGATAGACAGCCAAAAGAGGGACTAAAGACTGACGTAACATTACAGAATGAAAATTGATGTTATTGAGTATTTCAATAATTATAGTAAAGGACAATGTATAAGAGAGAGAGAGAGAGAGAGAGAGAGAGAGAGAGAGAGAGAGAGAGAGAGAGAGAGAGAGAGAGAGAGAGAGAGAGAGAGAGAGAGAGAGAGAGAGAGAGAGTTCAGCAAACTTAGGCATTTACATTATCTTGAAAGTAAAATTTGTCAGGGATAATGTCACAATCAGACACAGACAAATGGGGAGGTAAACATTACTACCAATAGATGTCTCTGGTAATCCTGCAACATGTGTGGGCTTAAGTCCTACATCTAGCTTTGTCGATACGTGAGAGGGAAGATTCGTGACTTGTAAAATCTGTGCGAATGAAATCGTAACGGGAACGGATGAATGGGGGCAAGAGAGAGAGAGAGAGAGAGAGAGAGAATACGGGAAAGGGTTACATATTATATTACATTTCCAAGTAAGATCTATTACAGATGTGGTGCAAAAGAGGTCGAAAGAAAAAGGAGTGATGAAAAGGAAGAGCTACTCAAGGATGGACGTAGATCGAGGTGACAAAGATAACAGTAACATTAATCCGTAACTCAGGCAAAATATTTGTGTTGTTGTTGTTGTTGTTGTTTTTCCCTCAGCTGCCTGGCCGAACAACCCCGAGTCCCTGAGGAAGGCCATGGCCACGATCGGGCTTTCCCACAGAGCTCTCATTGAGTGTAGATTGTGTTGTTGGCGTAAGTGGTTGTGTGAAATGCAGTCTTCTATGATGTGTTTAATGGTATGGGGTGCTGTGTTACATCCCGAGCAGACGTCGATGACTGAGTCATCCAGTCTCTTCTGATAGCTCAGGAGAGATGGATGGTGTCTGCATCTCAGCCTGGCCTGGTGGACTCTGTCCTCGCGAGGAAGGGAGGATTCGGAAGGATGGTATCCGGGAGGTTGTGCTTGCAGCTGCATGTTGTCTGTGAGTGAGTGGATGGATCGGCGAGAGATGCGAGTATGGATGTGCTTCTGGAAGTTGGTTCGGGGTGGACAGGGAGGGAGAGAGGATATTAATTGTGTGTGATACCGTGTGCTGGGTGTTGTTTTGATATTTCTTGGTGTCTGTGGGTGTGTTGCCATGTAGTTTAGTGGGTGGTTCTGGTTCGTGGAGGCTGCTGCCAGGAATTGAGTGCCTCTCATGTCCAGATGGTCTTTGACTTTGAGGATTTTGGTTTCTTGATGTAGGTGATCTGTGGGTGCAGTAGCTGTGCAGCTTGTAATGATCTTTAGGGCTTTGTTTTGAATAGTCTGTAAGGTCTTATGATGTGTTTCAGCTAGGTTAGAAGCCCAGGCTCGGCTTGCGTATGCCATCACTGATCTTATGTATTGTTTATATACTGTGGAGGTGGTTTCTTTGTTGTGCCCAAATTTTGTGTGAGCAAGTGACCTGAGGGCGTTAAGTCTGGGTGTCAGTTTCTTTTTAATGTTTGTGGTGTGCTGTTTGAATGTCATATGAGTATCATATGTTACTCCTAGGATTTTGTGTGTGTGTGTATGTGTTAGGGGTGTGTTGTTTATGGTGAGGTGAGGGATGTATTCGTGTTCTCCTGTCCAG
This sequence comes from Paralithodes platypus, assembly GCA_032716605.1. Taxonomy (NCBI): domain Eukaryota; kingdom Metazoa; phylum Arthropoda; class Malacostraca; order Decapoda; family Lithodidae; genus Paralithodes; species Paralithodes platypus. The sequence continues at coordinate 55,058,853 of CM064523.1, read as the reverse complement.
CTTGTGAGCAGGGTTGTGGTGGATTTGGCTGGAGCTAGATTAAGTCTGTTTGTAGTGCACCAGCCTTGTAGTGTGTTGAGATCGGGTTCAAGGAGATCTGTTGCTCTTTTTGGGTCATGGTGTGTGCATGTGTGTTATGTCATCTGCATAGGAGGCTAAGTTTATTTGGGGCATATTGGGTGTAGTTATATCGTGCATGTACAGATTGAAGAGTGCGGGCGATAGGACGAATCCTTGTGAGACTCCGTTTGGAAAGTTTCTGATTCTAGATGACTGACCGGCAAAAGATACGTGTGCACATCTGCCTGCTAGGAAGTTGGCCAGCCACCTTTTTGTGTTGTTGTGCATGTTTGTGTTGTAGATTTTGTTTGTTAGATTGTGGCGGGGGATGGCATCGAAGGCTTTACTAATGTCGAGTGTGGCTAATAATGATCTGTGTGGTGGTCTAGCTGAGTTGATGCCGTCAAAAGCTCTTTGTGTAAGGTCTGTAAGAAGAGTGTTTGTGGAGTTCAGTTGCCTAAGGTCATGTTGTGTTGGAGCTAGGGGTAGGTCGGGTGTAATTAGTTGTAATACTAGGCGTTCCATGACTTTGGAGGGGGTGCGAGGAGGGTAGCGTGGGGTCTTTGTTGGGTTTGGGGAATGTGATGCTGATACCATGCTTCCAAATGTCTGGTATTGTGTTGTGTGAATAACTGTAGTTTGATATGTTAGTGAGTGCTTGTAGGCCTTGTGGTCCCAGGGGTCTGAGGTGTATGTTGCTTATGTTGTCTAGGCCACAGGCGGGTGAGTGCTTGAGGTTGTTGATGATATGCTTTGTCTGGTGATTGGTGAAGGGTGTATAGTCAGGGTCTGTGGGGAATTGTCTCTTACGTCGGATGACACGTCGGTCGTCATAGTGAGGTTTTAGGTGGCTGACATGTGAGAAGTGATTGATGAGAGTGTTTGCTTGTTGTTTACATGATGGAGTAGAGTCTGTTGTTGTGATTGCAGCATCTGATTGTGTTGTGTTGCTGTTGGAAAGTGTGATGCTGTTTAGTGTTTTGTAGAATTTTTGGGGGTTTGTTTTGTGATCAAGTGTTTGTAGGAAGTTATTCCAATTTAGTTTTTGTTGTTCTTGTATTTTGTTGTTAATCTGGGTGTTTAGTGCTTGGATTTGTTGTGTGATGTCTTGTGTGTGGGGTGCTGGGGAGTTTTTCAGTATGTCGTGTTGTCTGATGAGGTTTTGAATTTCTGGTGTGAAGTTGGGGTTGTGTCTTTTTCTGTTACCTCTTGGAATGTGTGTGTTGTCAGCGTTTTGGATAGTTGTATTGAGTATGTGTACAGCATTGTTGATGTTAGTGATGGGTATACTGTTTAGTGTTGTGAAGCGTTGTTCTGTCTCATTTGTGAATGCTTCCCAGTTAGCTCTTTTATAATTGGTGTACGTGTGTTTGTGGCTAGCTGGGTGAATGTCTGGTTTTGGTGGTGATAATGATTGGGAGGTGGTCAGAGCCTAAGGTTCTGACCACCATCCAGGATGTTGTGGAGGCGAGTTCTGGGGAGCAAAAGGTGATGTCTGGAGATGATGGGTTATAGAGGGCTTGGTGGGAAATATGGGTATGTTGATGGATGTCGTTAAGGATGATGAGGTTATCAGTTTGGTTTTGTAGTTCCAGCCCTCTGTCTGTGTCAGGGTTGTCGACAAACCAGGCCGACGTGTTGGCGTTGAAGTCACCACCCTGGATGATGTGTGGGGTGTTTGTGATGTGTTGTAAATGTGGTCTGTATTCATTTGGTACTGTAGGGGATGTTTGGGAAGGGATATATGTGTTTATGATGGTTATGTTGGAGTTGTTGCCAGTGCGTACTTTAATGGATTGTATTTCTGTTGTGTTATCATTTGGGGGGAGGAAGGATTTGGTATGTACACTGGTAACTATGTATGATATTTATTTGTGTACCAGAATGATGAGTCCACCGCCGCCTCCGACGGCCCGGTCTTGTCTGATGGTGGTGAAATCATGAAATGTAGGTGTTTTTTGTGATGTGCGGAGTTTTCTTTCTTGTAAGATGGCAATGTGTATGTTGTGTTGTTTGATGAAGTGTGAGAGTTCGTGTTTCTTTGTGTTGATGCCATCTATGTTTAATTGGAGAATGTTAATGTTATGTGCACAATGTATGTTGGGTACAGCTGCACGAGGATGGGGTGGGGGTGAGGGAGAGGGTGGGGGTGAGGGTTGGGATGGGTGAGGTGAAGGTGGGGGTGGGTATAGGGGTGCAGGAGATGGGGGTTGGAATGGATTAGGATGGGGTGTGGTGTGTTGGGTTGAGGATGTGGATGGTATGGGAAGGTTGGGTGGGTTAGAGAGGAGAGGTGGACGGGTTTTAGGAGGGGGAAGTGGATGATATGGGAAGGTTAGGTGGGTTGGGGAGGAGAGGTGGACGGGTTTTAGGAGAGGGATTTGACTGCGAGAGGGAGAGGCATGAGGAACAGGTCCAGGTGTTTGTGTAGTGTTTCTTGGAGGCAAGTGTTGTGCAGGTGAAGTTGGTCCAGTTCCCGCATGAATACCAGAGAACTGAACCCTTAGTGTGGCGACTCGAAGTGATGGATTTTGAACAAGTTGGACAAATGTATGTGTAGGTGGGCCCTGGGTTGCTCTCAATGTCTTCGAGAAATGACAGCCGGAGAGTCATTTCTCGGTGTAGGAAAAACTGTGTAATGTGTGTGTGTGTGTGGTGTGAGAGGTGTGGAAAATCCCGACGCGACCGAAGCCGCTCCAAGGACCCGTGCCCCCAGGGCACTCTGAAAAATGATAATGTGACAATGTGTTGATGGAGGGAATGAAAGATGATGTTTATGGTGGCGGGTCTGTGTGACAAATGTAGAGTGGTATGTCATGGGTGATGAATCATTTGGAGGGTGATGATGAATGGTTGTTTGGTTGTGGTAGAACTAGTGCTATGTCAAGGGTGATGATCCATTTGGAGGTCGATTATGAATGGTTGTTTAGTTGGGGTCGAACTAGTGCTATGTCAAGGGTGATGATCCATTTGGAGGTCGATGATGAATGGTTGTTTGGTTGGGGTAGAACTAGTGCTATGTCAAGGGTGATGATCCATTTGGAGGTCGATGATGAATGGTTGTTTGGTTGGGGTCGAACTAGTGCTATGTCAAGGGTGATGATCCATTTGGAGGTCGATGCTGAATGATTGTTTGGTTGGGGTAGAACTAGTCGTATGTCGTGGGTGATGAACCATTTGGAGGGTGATGATGGATGGTTGTTTGGTTGGGGTAGAACTAGTGGTATGTCACGGGTGATGAACCATATGAAGGGTGATGATGGATGGTTGTTTGGTTGGGGTAGAACTAGTGGTATATCACGGGTGATGAACCATTTGGAGGGTGATGATGGATGGTTGTTTGGTTGGGGTAGAACTAGTGGTATGTCACAGGTGATGAACCATTTGGAGGGTGATGATGGATGGTTGTTTGGTTGGGGTAGAACTAGTGGTATGTCACAGGTGATGAACCATTTGAAGGGTGATGGTGAATGGTTGTTTGGTTGGGATTGAACTAGTGGTATGTCATGATGGTTGACGGAAACATGGACATAACATTATGCATATTAGAAACATGTAACTTAATCAATTCTTCTCAGCATGGATTCACTCAGGGACGTTCTTGCCTTACTAATTTGCTTAGTTGTTTTTTCTCAGAGGTATATGAACCAGTAGATAATGACAAGTCATATTATATATTTAGATTTCTCATGAGAGATTGATGAGAAAGGTTGAGGCACATGTAATAGGTGGGGCGTTGTTAGGATGGATTAGGTCATGGCTAATTGGTAGGAAGCAGAGAGTCAGCATAGGGATCTGTATTAGGTCCTCTGTTGTTTATTATATACATAAATGACCTTGATTTAGGTATAACTAGTAGGATAAGTAAATTTGCAGACGATACCAAAATAGGGAGAAAAATTGATTCAGTTAGAGATATAGAGTGCCTGCAAAGGGATCTAGATACCTTACACAAATGGTCAGTAAAATGGCAGATGAAGTTTAACATTGACAAATGCAAGGTATTAAAGATAGGGAAGATGCAAACAAATGTTAAATATAAACTAGCTAATTTAGAATTAGAAAATTCAGACTGCGAGAAAGATCTAGGTGTGTTTGTTAGCAATGATTTGAAGCCTAGAAAACTATGTATAAGCGTTCGTAACAAGGCAAACAGGATTCTCGGGTTCATATCTAGGAGTGTGAGAAACAGAACTGCTGATGTTATCTTAAAACTTTACTTGTCATTAGTGAGACCCCATATGGATTATGCTGTTCAATTTTGGTGTCCTTATTACAGAATGGACATTGATTCATTGGAGAGAGCACAACGTAGAATGACAAAAATGATCCATAATATTAGAAATCTTCCGTATGAAGAAAGGTTGAAGAAATAAGGCTTACATTCCTTAGAGAGACGCAGAGTTAGAGGTGACATGAGAGAGGTATTCAAGTGGGTTAGTGGAATTAATAAAGGAGACATGACAAATGTACTAAAGCTCAGTGATAGCGAAATAACTCGTACAAATGGTTTCAAATTAGATACATTTAGTTTCAGAAAAGATATAGGCAAATATTGGTTTGGTAACAGAGTTGTAGATGGGTGGACTAGGCTACCACGTGATATAGTGGGATCAAGAACGATAGGGAGCTTTAAGATAAAATTTAGACAGGCATATGGACGAGATGGGTTGGGTGTGAGGGGGATCTACCAGGTGTGGGCCAATGGGCGCTCAGCAGACCCCTGTAATCTTGTGTTAATATCTGACCGTTTTGGTGGGGTCAGTACTCAAGGTATTAGTGAGATGGGTCTATAATTGGGGTTGGGTATGACAGGGATCTGCCTTGTATGGGCCGATCGGCTTTTTGCAGACTCCCATTTTCTTATGTTCATACATGGAGTACGGTAGTTATGCAGTACGAAAGTAACAGTTTAGTGAAACCAGTTGATAAGCGTTAAATTATATATTATAGTTATAAAATGAAATATATGGTCTAACTATTGCATATATATAATATATATATATATATATATATATTTAATGTTCCACGTTCCTTCCACACACGTTTACAAATTCAACTGAAATATATCGCATATTATTTTCTATACTTATTTATTTTTACTACAAATTACATCACAATCTCAAATATCCCCATGTTTAACCTTGCTTATACAATATACACTTAGTTACTTCACTTTACACTAACACCACGATAGTCAAAAGTTTCACTCCTTTCGTTTTAGTTTCCCATTCTATGGTAAAATTATATATACATTATTTATAGATAATACAATTTTACACAACAAATGAACTACATGTACGTTCATTTATTTTTTAGATCTGATGATGGCTCATGAAGAGAAGCCGAAACGTTATCAAATAAAGATGTTGTTCCTGACGTTGGCCTTACTATTCCTTATACGACTCCGCTTCCCGAAGGACAAGAGTATAGCTGAAATACATATATATATATATATATATATACTATATATATGCGGGATGAAATTTAGTGTTAATTGATTGGTGTTCTTATATAGTGTATATTAAATGACAGACAACCAATTAGACATACATAGACAGATAGAGAGAGAGAGGAAAACTATGGCGTATCTGTGCATAGTATAACAAATGGATTGAATGTTAATGGAAATGTTGAAATTCTATACAGCATTAGTGATGTATAGTAATAATGTGTATATATCATGAGATATTTATGTGTGTATGTGTACTGGCGCATTTGAGTGTGTGTACACGAATGTGTGGATATATTTTTATTTGTATTTATATTTATAACTACTCCCTCTTGGGTATAGGCTGAGAGCCTGTACTTTCAACAGTACATTCAACAGTGATGCCCGTCGGGTCTCGTTCCAGTCTAGGGAGTAATACATGTGAAACACTTTGAGATGCAACCAGCCCCTGCTCTCTTGCCTTCGCAAGATGCACAAGGTCCGGTTGGCGAGATATTTTTTAGTCGGCAGTTCCGCAAACTGGACACGCGAGGAAAGAAGGAGAGAGAGAGAGAGAGAGGCCCAACCGCGTTTAACCCTCGTGGCCTGGGCTGGTCCTCCAAAGGACGGAGGTCGTATCCGGGCGATCTGGCCAAAAACATCTAGGCCTAGGCTACCGTATTTTTGTTTATTTTAACTGCTATAAATTTCCCACGCATCTATAAACGTAGTGCAGTTTTCAATCTGTAGACTGGCGTTGAGTAGAGCTCTAAGTCAACTGGTTCAGTTGTGATGACGATTTCAGTAGAGCGAATTTTGCCTCTATGTTGACAATATCGGAGCTTTTCAGACACTAATTTCTTCTTATGTCACAACAATAACATTGATCCGACGTCTCCTTGTTTTCGGAGGTGCGGTGACGCAACGATCGCCTTCGTTTACATGCGTCGGACGCACGGCGTTCAGACCAAGCTGAATAGGCTTGAAAGCTTACTATCTGTTGAAAGGACACCCGGGCTGCTGCCCAATTTCCGCGGTGTCCTTTCACAATGACAGCCGGGCTGGAAGGGTTAAATATAGCCTTCAAACCATCGATAGCATGTCACCTCGTAGCCCAGTTGGTAAAGGTCTGACCACTCACACGCGAAAGCCATTATTCGAGCCCTCTGGGATCCAGTATATTTGATATTATTATTTTTCTATTTTAGTTATATAATATTAGATTATATTAGGTTAAGTTAGGTTAGGTTAGGAACTGGGTATTTTATATTTTTATTTTGTTATTTTAGTTAAATACAATAAGATTAGATTAGATTGTTATGTTATGTTATGTTATGATGTTATGTTATGTTATGTTATGTTATGTTATGTTAGGTTAGGTTAGGTTAATCTAACATAATATGATTATGGTGGGGCCGCGTGTCCGGTTTGCGGGACTTTGGTTGTAAAGAGTTCAACCTGCGTCGCGTATGTTAAAAGTTCGAACATTTTGAGGAGATTGTGGTCAACTGAACGGCTACTGAGAGAGAGAGAGATTATAAGTTTTATATATGTATTATATATATTCATGCACAGTTACATACATTATTGCACAGTCTATTGCATATACCAAAACCACTCTGTGTAATATCAACGTTGGCCATAAACTCAACACATACATATATTTGCAGCTACTAATATATGAATATAGGTAATCACTTATCTGAACTATAATATATTGCCAAATTGGTTGTATAAATATTATCCTGATCAAGTTGCTTAATTAATAAACATGGCCGATGACTTGTTTTATTTATTGATAATATTATCCTATTGCAGAGTGGTCGCTCTTTATTGGTATAATTGTGTTTGTTCTGCTAATCTCTCTTCCTAAGTGTGTCTCTGTGTTTATTTACATGTGCATCGATCTCTATATTTCTCTTGCTATATACATTTTTCTCTAAGCAATTATCATCTTATCTTTGTAAAGTATATACTGTATATGTGTATTTTTGTGCGCGACTTTTGAGGATTGTGTGTCTGACTGTTTACAGTTCGTACGCTATCGGAAGAACCAATTATCCCCTTTAGTACTGGTGATGTAGTTTGTATATTCTGGCAACTATTAAATGACCTAATTAAGCTTGGGAAGGACCTCCAACAATTAAAAGGCTCCATACTGCCTAATGTAATCCTTTTTGCTACCATAAGCTAAATAATATCGTCTAATAGTTGCCAGAATATGATGAAAAGGACGTGACATACACTACAGGTACCCATATGTTTTGGTTAACGGTTTCGGTGACCAACTCATCCTCCACTCCCTCTGTTATGTAATGTTTGAGAAAAGCCGAATAAATCGAAATGGAGGTGGCGTTTTACTTTATATCAAAGAAAGTCTTAACCCTACCCTCTTGTCAAAACCTCAAATTGTGAACGTCGACGCATCTTTTGTGCTAATAAAGAATAATAAAGGCACCAAAATAATACTTGCATTAATATACAGACCTCCAGCTCAATCAGTGCAAACTGACCGAGAAATTTACGAACAAATTGCAGATGTAAGTAACTCACAAGATACCGTAATTTTTGGTGACTTTAATTTACCTGTGACCAAGTGGGGCGATACTCTTACTTCACACTCCGGACATGACTTGTATACGAACTTGCAAGAGAGTTCGCTTTATCAATTTGTTGGAACGCCGACCCGTGGTAATAACGTTCTTGACATTGTACTTGCAACAAAAGAAGAATTAATAGAGAATTTGAATGTTGGTGATGAATTCAGTAACAGCGACCATCGTACGATAACTTTCCCTTTAAAGTTTACTAGTAACGAACCAAATAGTAGCATCGAAAAAGTCCCTAATTTCAAGAAAGCAAACTTCCATAAACTTAGAGCTATGTTTAAAGAAACTGACTGGAGCTTTTTAATTCACAATAACGACATAAATACATCTTGGAAGTTATTCGAAGCCACTTACCTAAAAGCAGTGCAAGACTGCATACCATCAAAAACTCGGCGTCCAGGCCATAATAATAAGCCCAAATGGTGGAATAAAGATATTTCAAACTGCCTGCTTGCTAAAAAATGTGCTAATGATAGATTAAAATCCTCACAAAATGACGAAGAACGGCTGAAATTTGTAGAGCTACGACGCAAAGCCAAAAAGTTAATTAAGCAAAGTAAAAAGACCTTAGAGTTACATATTGCGAATCAAAGTAAAACAAACCCGAAAGAATTCTATAGTTATATCAGAAAGAAAAAAGTTGTTACTTCAACTGTTGGACCGTTAGTCGATGAAAATGGAGAATACACCAAAGACGAAGAACAAATGAGTAATGCCCTCAATACCTTCTTTGCATCAGTTTTTACAACAGAAGACCTCAGTGATATCCCTACACCATCGCCGATTCAGATTGATAATTCAGATGTTCTAAGCAATATCACCGTTACAGAGAGAGAAGTATTGAATTGTTTAGATAAACTCAAGGTAAATAAAACGCCTGGACCTGATACAATCTCGCCTAGAGTTCTAAAGGAAGCTAAGGATGAGCTCTCTAAACCACTGACATTACTATTCAATAAATCCTTGCAGTCTGGAACTATGCCCGATCAGTGGAAGCTAGCCAACGTAACACCGATATTCAAAAAAGGCAGCAAATCCCTACCCAGTAACTATCGTCCAATTAGCTTAACCTCAGTTGTATGTAAAATGCTAGAAACGGTCATACGAGACAGACTCGTAAATCACTTAGAGGAAAATAACATACTTAAAGATACTCAACACGGCTTTCGTAAAAAACGTTCCTGTTTAACAAACCTCTTAGACTTCTTCCACGATATCCTCAACCTCTACGATGAGAGTAAAGCTGTAGATATTATATACCTTGATTTTCAAAAGGCCTTTGACAAAGTTCCCCACAAACGTTTACTGCTAAAACTAAAAGCGCATGGAATACAAGACGGTGTGTTGAAATGGATAGAAAATTGGCTCAGCGACAGAAAGCAAAGAGTAGTCATAAACGGTAAGGCATCAAAATGGACCAATGTAAGTAGCGGGGTACCCCAGGGATCGGTACTAGGACCAATTCTCTTTCTAATTTACATCAACGACATAGATGAGGGTCTCACCTGTACAATCTCAAAATTTGCTGACGATACAAAAATTGCAAATAGCGTACTCTCAAAAGAACAAGTTGACGATATGCAACACAATCTAGATAAATTGTCATGTTGGGCCCAAATTTGGCAAATGAGTTTCAATGCGGATAAATGTAAAGTACTACATATCGGATACCTAAATGAGAAAGCAAACTATTCGATGAATGGCACTCAGCTTAAGAATGTAAACAGAGAAACCGATCTGGGAGTAACAATATCGAGTAACCTAAAACCGAGTCAACAATGTTCAGAAGTTGTTAAGAAGGCAAACAAAATAATTGGCTTTATAGGCAGGTCATTTGAGCATAAATCCAAAGAAGTTATCCTAACCCTTTACAATTCATTAGTCCGCCCTCTTCTGGAATACTGCGTTCAATCCTGGTGCCCTTATTACCAAAAAGATATAAACAAGCTAGAACGAGTTCAACGTAGAGTTACCAAAATGATACCTAGCCTAAAGAACAAACCATACGAAGAGCGTCTTAGAGAATTAAATCTATTTCCTTTAACCCAGCGCAGATTAAGAGGTGACTTAATTCAAGTGTTCAAAATCATCAAAGGCATCGACAATATGAACTGTAGTAAGTACTTCACTATCGACCAATCTAATTACACGCGGGGAAACGGTTGCAAAATTATTGGTAAATCTTTTAACTCACACGAATCTAAGAATTTCTTCTTCAATCGAGTTGTCAACTTGTGGAATGGGCTTCCCCGAAACGTTATAGACTGCATCACCGTTGATTCATTTAAACTCCGCCTAGACAAATATCTCGCATCAAACCCGCGACTGACTGCGTTTGTAAATGAATAACTTTATTTTATCCCCCCCTCAGTTACTAACCCATCTGTCCCCTACTAACTTCCTAATCCTGCCACGGACATTAGTTCCAGGGCAGTATTTCCCTTTCCAATGTTCCCTTACCCACTCTAAACCACTGTTTGGACACTTGATCCTCAGTGTTTTGGAGGACAAGCAACCTAGAAGGGTCACTAGATCTGTTGTTGCTTGATTTCCTTTGTACTTTGTACTCCTTTGTACTCCTTTGTTACTAATTCCAACAGGTTTAATATGTTTACTTTTATTACTTACAACTTCAATATATGAAATATGTAAGTGACATGTAGGCTAACTTAATAGTTGGTTAATATAAAGGGTGGCAAACCATTTTGTTACACAGTTAACTCAGTAGGCACCTACTCCTGGGTTAACAAATTCTGCGCCACCCTGTTTATAGTAATCATAGTTTCTTGTGGTAAAACAGCTTTGCATAATATTATGACACATTTCTAACATGCACACATTGTAAACCCTTTTATCTTTTTATTGAATTGATTGTCAATAGATTTAGTATCGTTTGTGATGTAAAATTATTCCAGGGTATGAACATTATAGAATTATGAGAAGAAATTTCCACATTAAATATGAAAACTGGAACTTCAATGTTCATCCCTGGTAGTTGTCCAATCACTGTACCAAGTTGTTTCTGTGTTGGTACTGAATCGTTACATCGTCCGTCTCCTTATCTTATCTCTTTCCCTCTCCCTCCCACCATTTCTACCCCACCCAACTACCTCTACCCTTAACGGCACTCGATCACTTCGCCAACAAGTGTTTTCTCTCTATAGTGTTTACGGTTATGCTCGATTGCTTTGTTCACACTTTGAAGTTGGTTAGTTTAAAGTTAGTGTAGGCTAGGATTATGTAAGACTCTAGGGTTGTGAAACTTAAGTTAGGTTAAGTTAATCCACTCTGAAAGTAAGTTAAGTAACTGTAAACGAACTGACCGCACACCTCTTCTATCCTATTACGGCCGCCAACAAAGTTGTTAGTCTTTGTTTGTAAACAAGATTCTTTAAATAGTTATTAACTGAATTTCACAAAATTTGGTTGGCAGATAGAACATGCACCAAGGAAGGAGTGATTCTATTTAGGAGCTGATCAGTCTGTCTCTTTTACCACTCCCATATATATTTGTCTCTAAATTGTCTGCCACCTTCCTTTTACAGTTTACTGTAAAATGACTGAATACAACACTATGGTATTTTTAATATAAATTGTAAGCCGTATACGCTGGCGGAGGGATATGCTCAACCGATCACCTCACAAATTGAATATGGTCTTTCTTGACACATTTTTTTTTTTTTTTTTAAGAGACAATGAACGCAGGAAGGAAAAACACAGAAAAAACAAAAAGGTCCATGTGGCTAAAGGCATCCTCCATTCATAAAATGTTTGTAACAACTGGATTTAAACTTTTGTAGATTGTAAGTTTGTGGAAAGCAACTCGAGGGAAGTGAATTCCAAAGAGTAGTAGTTCTAGGGATAAATGAATTTTGATAAGCAGAAGTTCTGCATTGTGGAGGAGAAAGTGTAAATTCATGGGCACTCTCAGCTGCCCTAGTTCTACGGGGAAAAATGTGGAGAGGCGGCACAATTGAAGCAAGTTCCTCGGAACAATTGCTGTGAAAATATCTGTAGAATAATGCAAGGGATGCAAGTTTCTTCGTATGGATAATGTAGGAAAGTCCTGTGTGATTGCAGGGTTATTGATTAATCTAATAGCATTATTTTGAATTTTGTCCAATTACCTCAATGCAACCACTCCACTTCCACTCCACAGAGGTGAACAGTAATCCATCTGAGAACGCACATGACTTTTATATATTGCGGCCAACTGATCGTCAGTGAAGAATTCTCAAACTCTGTACAGGAGTCCCAGTTTTTTAGAGGCATTCTTAGCAATGCTTCTAACATAATGTGTCCAGCTCAAGTTAGTAGTTAATGTTACACCGAGAATGTCAATACTAGGGGAAGTGGGAATATTTACATAATTAAAAAATATATGGGAGTCAGTGAGATTCTGTCGGTTAGAAAATTGAATGTACTTGGTTTTCTGTGCATTAACCCTTAAAAAGCGGCTCACCACTTAAGTCGTATTTAATAAAGCTGGACTATGTGGCGGCGCTCGACATAGGTCGAGTGGCAATTTCAGCACGTAATGTGGGTGAGCGAGAGAGAGAGAGACAAGTGGTGGCAGGAGACTAGCGAGCGTATGACTGCTCCAGACCACCGCGGCGAACCTACTGACACGAATCTCAGCTCCCTCCTCCCTCTCTCACTCGCTACATACTCAATTATATGGGGAAAGTACCGAATTACCTGCTTTTTGCACTCGCGTTGCACGGTTATTGCAAGAAAACTATCCATCATACAAGGATCGTTATGGTGTCATTCGAAAGCTCTGTTCATGCCCTTTCAGGGATAGATACTTGTTTTACGTTCTGGGTCTTATTTAGGCATGAAAATGATCACATAAACAGCCCTATTTTGGCTAAAAACACCCCGCTGGGCGGTACACATAAATAAACCGCATAGGCCGCTAAAGAAGGGTTAAAGGAAACTAGATTATTTTGTCCCCATTCATAAATTCTAGAAAGGTCCTGGTTCAGAGAAATTGCAGTGTTTATTTTTGAATTTATAAGATCGGGTTGGGTGAAAGAATTGGTAAATGTGAAGGAACTGTGGAGCGTTGAGTCATCTGCGTAGGAATGTATTGGATTATGAGTGGTAGATATGTGATCATTGATATGAATGAGGAACAGAGTTGGGGCCAAAACTGATCTCTGGGAAACACCAGCATTTATTGAGTGAAATTGAGAATAAAGGCCATCTACCATTACACGTATTTTTCTGTTATGAAGATAAGAAGAAATTAGTGGAACTAATGATGCAAGGCCGTAGTGTGACATCTTCGACAATAAGGATTGATGTCAGACTCTATCAAATGCCTTTGATATATCCAGTGCTATTGTATGTGTTTCACCATGTTGGTCTGTAGCTTGGTTGATTTGATGCGAAAGAATGCAAAGAATGTCTGCAGTTGATCGACATCGTCTAAAACCATATTGCCTATCACTGATTAATTTATTATTCTCAAGATGCTTAATTATGTGATTATTTAATATAATTTCAAAGACTTTACCAAAAGTGGAAGTTATAGCTATTGGTCTGTAGTTTGATGGATCTGAAGAGGCACCTTTTTTAGGAACTGGATGGATGTTTGCTTCTTTCCAGGGTACTGGGAAGCATGAGGTATGAATACACAGACGGAACATTTTTGCCAATACAGGAGCGAGCACCAAGGAGCAATTCTTAAGTACTATTGGAGGAATTTCATCTGGACCAGGAGCCTTATCTACATATCCTATCTGGCCACTATATATCGTGAGTACCGGTTCACAATGTTTTGAGATGTCTTGTTTACAGACATACAAACAGACAGACAAGTGGAGAGAGAAAAACATAACATCTTCCAACTTTGTTGACGAATGTAATTAATTCCAGTAAAAAAAAAATTGAGGCTCAACTAATTTATCAAAATATTTCGTCAGTGTTCCACAATTTCTCTTTAAAATTTTGCTTCCACAAATTACTCTTCACTACTGTACTGTAGCTCTACACGTAAACCTTGTAGTACTTATCTCTCCCATTTCCTATTAGTTAGCACACTATTTGTTCAACATAGTTATTTTATATTAGAAATACTCTAACGAGAGAAGTTATATTATTCATGTCGTTTACATTATTACCAGCAATCTTATGGTAATATTATTTGTCTATTCGAACTTCTCTCTCTCTCTCTCTCTCTCTCTCTCTCTGTTGAATTACTCAGTAGTGGGTGGGTAGGAGCCTTCTGGTTTGCTCTCCTTACCTTCCACTTAGATGCAGATTCTGTAAGAAATTAAATCTGGACTGCCTAGCGGGGGCCGCAAGGTCTGTGCAGTCTGTGTATCGATGTAATACACACACAAACACTCTCTCTCCCTCTTTCTTTCTCCTCAGGCGTAATTTGCAAGAACAAGTCTAAAAGTTAGAACCATTTGTTTAGTCCCTGGTGACACCTGCTGTCTCACTTTGTGTGCGTGTGTGTATGTGTGTTAATCAATGTTTCATCTGTGTTTTCTTTATTGTCATTAGTAGAATGCTTACACGTTCCATTCTCTTATATTCCACTAATTGTCTGGTTATAGTATTTGTTTCTCATTCTTCATAATGAGGGACTTCTACAGGAACCCACTGTGTAGCCTAACTGACTGTCTTAGTCTGAGAATGTATTATGCCTACAGCTTCTTGTATCCACAGACATTTTTAGTATGCCTTTGTTATTGTATATAATTGCTTCTAAGCAAATGAAATATTAACTTTCTTACAACATATTCATGAGACAAACTGCGATACATGTGAATATAAAAGAGGTTAAACAGCAGGAAGATACCCTGGAACATAATTAGGGCCTCATCTTGTCATATGACGTTATTTTATCATATAGTGTATATGAACATCCTGTTCGTGATTATCATATGATCAGAGAAGAGACATCGTATTGCAAGTATAAATATTGTGATTAATATCGTATCAGGGTCGGACATAAACATCGCTGTTATTTTTCATTCTAGCAAATATGTAAAACACAAACTGTGGAGGGATTTACTAACATCAACGCTCGCGCTAATATTGGCTTTACTTTTTCATGAACCCCAAAATTCCTCTCTCCCCAAGAATAAAAGATTGATAGAACCAATGTACCGGTATTCGTTAATCACTTATGGCTATATTGCCGCGTTCAGCAATATAATCTACCGGGCGAATAAGAATAATTAGGAACACTAGCCATTATTACGGTAAATGTTGTTGGTAAATATCACTGTTATGCAGCTTCTGCATTAAAGCTCTCTAATAATAATATAGCCATATTAAGCAAATCTACTTTCAATATAAATTTTGATACCAAAGCTGCACAACTATCAACATGGATTATTTGTATCATATAATCATATTACCAATGTTGAATACCAACGAGAAATTATTGACCATGGAGATAAACTGATAAATCCCATAGTAAATGAAAATGACTAAACATTATCATAAGTCCGTTAATATAACAGTTGTTCAGTTTGTTTATGGGAAGGTCTCTGTGTATTTTAATGGTCATTTAAGGTGTGTACATTATTACTGGTGTATTGTGTGTGTGACTTTTGGTGCACTGTGTTATGCTATCTATCTATCTATCTATCTATATGCTCAGGCCCAATCCCCATTTTTGTTCCTATTTTTATTGGTATTTTCTATTTTATTATATTATATTATTATTTTTTTTTTTCCTTGGGGGGGCCGACTCAATACAGAGCAAGAACAGGGAAAACATAAAACAACATACAACAACGAACAAGCACAGATAAAACACAAATTCACACACATCTAGGTCACCAAGGAGAAGACCCAGAGACCAGGGTCACCAAGGTCGCTCCAGCACTCCCCCGGCCCCCGACCACCTGGAGAGGTTCCGATCCCGGCAGGTAGACATGCAGCGGAGCCGAAGCCACAAGCCCGCCCACCGGACTTCCAGGCACACCCTTCATATTAATCGTTTCCCCGGGCCAGGTGCCTGATGGACTATTATCTAGTCCAACATGCGCCCGACCCCTTCTCCCAAATGACCACGTGTTCACTCAACTATTCACAAGCATTCCCTATTCATTACTGTTTATTACTTATGCGTTATTGTGTTATGCGAGTACTATCATTTGTACTTAGCTTATAATGGTTCGTTACTTTCACTATCGTGAAGCGAAGAACCTGATTTCATCAACGAGGTCATAACTGGGTCAAATAATACAATATTTATATCAATCTCTACCAATGTCACAGAATACACAATTTTGGTTCACACGTTTTATTTCTTAGTAGCTAGGGTACAATGATGGCATGAATCAAGGCTCATCTATTGTAAATGAGCTTAACCCTTAACTGGCGGCGCGCAACATAAGTGGAGTATAATAAATCTGGACTATCTGGCGGCGCTCGACATAGGTCGTGTGGCAAGTTCAGCACGTAATGTTGCTGAGAGAGAGAGACAAGTGGTGGCAGGAGAGTAGCGAGCGTATGACTGCTCCAGACCACCGCGGCGAACCTACTGACACGAATCCCACCTCCTCCCTCCCTCTCTCACTCGCTACATACGGAAATGTATGGGGAAAGTGCCGAATTACATGCTTTTTGCACTCGCGTTGCGCGGTTGTTGCAAGAAAACTAGCCATCATAAAAGGATCGTTATGGTGTCATTGGAAAGCTCTGTTTATGCCCTTTCAGGGATAGATACTTGTTTTACGCTCTGAGTCTTATTTAGGCATGAAAATGATCACGTATACAGCCCTATTTTGGCTAAAAACACCCCGCTGGGCGGTACATATAAATAAACCGCCTAGCCCGCTAATCTAGTGTTAATTAAATATGGGTATCACAATAATATTGGATAATTAGTGCAAATAATTATTCAAATAGTAATCAGAATAATAATTAATTCATGAAACAAATACATATAAAATAATGTAAACAGTCACTAGATAATCACAATATAAATAAACACAGAGAGGTTGGTCTCAAAGCAATAATTAATATCCTGAAGGTAAATTGGCAACCACTAGAGGATTAGCCAACAAAGGTAGATCAAGGTTACTGCGACGCATACTCATAATAAATGCTTGGTATGGAAATTAGGATATCAACTGAGGTCTGAATAACTTGTACGTTAATTCTTAAAATAAAATATATAAATCTTAATCAACTCAAAGAGTTACAAAATCGCATAGCAATTAAATTTAATTGTAAATAATTATACTAGCCGGTACGCTTGGCTAAGACCGCCTGCCTTGACGCAGGTTAAGTGCGACGTAGGTCAGACAGGAATATAAATCACTACTCAAATAAAGCTAAGCCTGAGGTTGAGGTCAGGGAGCGAAATCATTTAACACAGTTATCTTATGCTCACGTACCCAGCCAACAATATACATAAAGTTAAGATCTGCTGGGTGTTCACCGTAAGTTACGTGCAGTGTGCAGTTGTTTATTCCGAACAAATATATGTAAAGTTCTGAAATGGAATATAAGCGATATATCCATAGAATATATACATATATCAATCCCACTAATAGAGTGTGTAATGTTCTCTCAACACGAGGGACAATAGCAAAAAAAGAAGAGAATCGACAATCCCTGGTTTTACGTTATATTGAAGACTGCATAAAATTATCTTAATCACCCTTCGCAATAATCAATCAAAACCCTTTACACAACGAGAAGCACTTAAGTTTGGACGAAGGTATAGGTGAAGGAGCCCATGAGAGATCTGGTCACGCGTAGCAACTGAGTCCGACGATATCCTGAGGACACCAGGTAAGTCTACCACACACACTGTCCCACAGGTACACTCGCTCCTTCTTCGGGATCACCTCCGCCGGTAATTTAAGGGGAGAACGGCTAGCCCCTACGGAAGTACTTCCAAATTGAGTTGGGTATTCACGTATTGCATGCATCCTAAAAGGGAATGTGCTACCAAGACCATGTTGTACTTCACATATTGCATGCGTCCAAAAAGGGAATGCACTACCAAGGCCAGCCTCAGCTTTACCTACCAAATCTTGGTTCGGCCCGGTAATGTTTCGATTTACTTATGAGTCATGGGTAGAGCTTCTCGAGGTGCAAAAGGGCATGACAAATATAGTTTTTAACCCTTAAAAAGCGGCTCACCACTTAAGTCGAGTTAAATAAAGCTGGACTATGTGGCGGCGCCCGACATAACTCGAGTGGCAATTTCAGCACGTAATGTGGCTGAGAGAGAGAGACAAGTGGTGGCAGGAGACTAGCGAGCGTATGACTGCTCCAGACCACCGCGGCGAACCTACTGACACAAATCTCAGCTCCCTCCTCCCTCTCTCACTCGCTACATACTCAATTATGTACCGAAAGTACCGAATTACCTGCTTTTTGCACTCGCGTTGCACGGTTATTGCAAGAAAACTATCCATCATACAAGGATCGTTATGGTGTCATTCGAAAGCTCTGTTTATGCCCTTTCAGGGATAGATACTTGTTTTACGTTCTGGGTCTTATTTAGGCATGAAAATGATCACGTAAACAGCCCTATTTTGGCTAAAAACACCCCGCTGGGCGGTACACATAAATAAACCGCATAGGCCGCTCGTAAGGTGTTAAATATTGCTCCAGTTATTAACATTAGTAAAAATACAATGCACATGTGGTTATGTGGGTGAACACATTCTTTATTTATTAACATTATATACAATGAGGAAAGGGTGTATAGGAATGAGTAAATATTTAGTGTGTTGTGTAATTACATAAATGTTATCGTGTTTATAAAAAGAAATCTTTATTAAGAAGAATATTGAAAAGGTAATTGTGTCTCCTTTTCGACGTTGTTGTAGCGGTTGGTTGTCGTAGTAGAGTTGCATCGGAAGGCAAGGAGGTGGTTGATGAATGAACTGCATAAACAATTCTTCGTTATAGTTCATATCGGGCTCCACTGGAGAATTCACACCATGAAGGTAGGTCAGCCATTTTTCTTTGTGTGAAGAGGGTGGAGGAGGGAGATTAGCGGCTGCCCTTGGGGGAACCCTAGAAGGGGTACAGGTAGGGGGGTTTTTGCTGGTTGTTTAGGAGGGATGAGACTTTTTCCTTTTTTTATTCTCTCTACTTCTCCGGGGTAACTTCCCAATGTTCTATTGTTCTCTTATTACCGCAATTTTGCACTCTGCAGGTTGTTGTTGAGGGGGCCTTTCTTCTTGCTCTGTTATTTCACATTGTACATATATATTTTAACGCTGAATTTTGTGAGCAGGATCTTACAATTACTGAAATGTAGCGTATTGCGTATTGCGTGTGGTTATCGTGGCTGACTCTAATGACATGATACTCAGATTATATTAGCATTTCAATAATGCTAGGACTATCTATGTCCGTCGTCGTCGAAGAGCCTTTCTCTGTAGTTTACATAGTATATCGAAATGGTTTTCCTTGAACAAATGACAGTCATTATATCTACTTATTATTTTCACCATATGTGTTATATTTTAGTCATATTAAATTGTGGAAACAGTTTTATGGACATATGTTTTATAAATTTATTCTGAAATTTTCTTTGGGATCTTTATGCTCCAGCTAGGCAAACCTCTTCAAGATGTTCTTGCCATTATTTATATGGATCATATCAGAAGTGGAGATTTCGTTTAAATAATTGGTTGAATCCTAAAGTAGAAGGAAGTATTATATAGTATCTGGAGAGAGAGAGAGAGAGAGAGAGAGAAGGGGGGAGGTATGTTGGTAATCGAAAATGATAACTACTGAAAATGGAACACTTAGATAAAACCATAAGATGAGTTTGATTGACATACAGTACATGGATTGATTGATAGACATGAATATGTTTGTATAGATATATAGAGGAGAAAATACAGCGTTGTTGTTAGAGGAAGCGAACGAGAGGGGGAACAAATGAAAACCATCATATTTATTAGATGAAGGGTGCATGGGAGAGTGATGGAATTGTGTGATACAATTTTATATATCTCATCTCTAATTACTTATGTAACTGTATGTGTATCTGTTTCGATCTCATTACGTTTAGCATAGTTACATTGTCGTGTTTTCCTCTCCAAATTTTATCTCTATTATATTTATGAATACATTATGTACGTGGAATATATATAAATATATATATATATATATATAGAGAGAGAGAGAGAGAATACATTCGTATTTGTTTTATATTTTTTCTATGTGAATGAGGGAGGCAAAAGGCAGAACTGCCCGCAGTCTTTGAGGGATTGCTGGCTGGGGCGTTCTGGAAATCTAGTTGAGTTGTGTAAGGCACAGTCATCTGCGTATGAATGGATTGGACTGGAGGTACAGTTGAGAAGATTACTTATGAACATTAGAAATATAATTGGAGATAGGACAGAACCCTGAGGAACACCATAGTTGATAGGATGAGGAAGAGAATGATGACCGTCCACAACCGCAGCTATGGAACGACCGGAAAGGAAGTCAGAGACAAAGGCACAGATGGAGGGATAGAAACCGAAGGAGGGTAGTTTAGAAATTAGAGATTCGTGCCAGACTCTATCGAAGGCCTTCGATATGTCTAGCGCAATAGAAGGATGACCAAGAGTTAGTAAGATATGAAAGAAGATTACCTGTAGAGCGACCCTTAAGGAAGCCATACTGGTGATCAGAGAGTAGATTATGATAAGAGAAATGCTTAAGGAATTTGGAAGTAAGAAAACTTAAAAAAACTTTGGAGATACAAGAGATGAGAGCAATTGGACGATAGTTGGAGGGTTGAGAGCGGTCACCCTTCTTTGGGACAGGTACACCGAGAGCAAACTTTCAGCAAGAAGGGAAAACGTTAGACGAGAGACAATGACGAAAGAGTTTGCCTAAGCACGGAGTCAGCACGGAAGCACAGTTTTTGAGTACAACAGGGGGAACTCTGTCCAGACTGTACGCCTTCTTAGTATTTAGCCCAGAGAGGGTAGAAAGTACATCTTTAGAAGAGATTAGGATATTAGGCACAAGTAGGAGAGAGGGTGGTGGAGAGGGAGGAATAGCACCGGAATCATCCGAGGTGGGGTTTATAGCGAAAGTTTGAGCAAAGAGTTCAGCACTGGATATATGAAAACGTAAGACAATAAATCATCAGCATTTACACTCACACCTTTACACCACGCAACTCAGAATTCCCAATCCTTCCATATCTATGTCTCACACCCACTTTACCATCACCTCTAATACAGTACCACTTCAGTTTCTACCACGGTCTCCACCATCTTCATGCTTCTACACTTCCTACCCTAAACTCTATTATTATACCTCACACCTCTTTTTCCACCTTCACAACTCATTGTTTATTGTCACACCTCTACACCTCACACCACCATTATACCTGCAACTATTACCAACTCCTACACCAACACCATTATACTTGCCAACCCTACCTCCATCCCCTCACACCAACACCAATATACCTGCCACCACAACTTCCCTGTGTTTGAGAGACAGAGAGAGCACTGTGGCAGGTGTTGGAGGTCATGGTTGTCAATCGGGCACACACACAATACAGCCACCACAACATAATATAATATCACTGATCAGGTCGGCGTAAAATGAGAGTAGACGATGTGTAACACTCAGGAAAAGAGCCGTGCTCTCTGTGTGGCTGTGGGTCTGTGTTTTATGGCCAGAGACTTGCCAGCTCGTGGTCCTTTATGTACATATACGGCATATATATCTGTCTATTTTCATCATGCCACTGTTAGTATTGTTATTATCTGTGGGCTCTTGTCTGTCTGTGCTCTGCCCGTCTAGCTTAGTCCATGTCTAGTTAGTTGTGATTCTTCTTTTTGTCTGTGTTCTTGTCTAAAACTATTTTTGACAGGTCCAAAATAAAAAAACGTTCGAGCCTAAATGTCTGGACACACGGAGTTTGAAACAATTTAAGTCATAGGATGAGTGAATAGAAGAATGATTGGGAGTAACGTTTCACTCTTGAGTTGAAGAGTTGTACAGAGTAGGGCTGGGATTTTGTTGCAAGACGGGTACTACGTACCATACATAGAGGAGATGGTATGCACTGAGAGAGCGCTTATGAACACTGATTATTGTAGTAGCGATAGAATAAAGATAAATATGCAACATTGCGGCGAAGAGAGAGAGATTGCAGAGTCGGTGAGTGGATGGTAGTTAATGATACGAAAGTCTTTCCTTTCTACTTTGTCTAGAAGTGCTGTGTGAGAGGATCCTCCCCACACATGTGAACAATACTCAATACAAGGACGCACTGTACAGAGCAAAAAGGTGTGCAGGGATAAAGAACCCCTTGATTCGGTTGAGGACAAGACTGATAATGTGTTCCTTCCAAGTGAGAGCAAAAGAAAAAAAGGCACCAAGAATGCTGAGAGAAGATGAAGGGTTGATATTGTATTGTTGAAGCATAGGGGATAGTCCTCTGGGAGTTCACGGCGGGTAGATAGGTGGATACATTGGATTTTGGAAGCATTAAAGGTACCAAGGTTTTCTCTGCCCCAATTGGAGATGGTAGTTAGATCATAAGATAAGTGTTGTATGGTTTCATTACGTTTGCTTTAGAGGGATTGCTGGCTGGGGCGACTGTACTTAGTTTCGTGTCTGTCTGTCTGTAGGTTTATGGTTAAAATTGATTTACTGCTTGCTCACCTACCAGTCTTTGATGTGTGTCTGTGTGATATTGAGTTGGAGTCTTTCTCTGAAGTGGAAGGTAGTATTGGTGTATTAAGAACACTGTAGATGACTGTGTCTATACTGTTTTTTCTGTTATCAATGCAATTCACCATTTATTATTTTAAAGGGACAATATATAAGTTTAATCAATATAACTTGTTTTGAAATTATTGTCAAGTGTAGCTTCGTAGCTTCGTAGCCCATGCAGTCAATTACTGACCCAAACCGTCCAGTAAAGAAAGGAGCCTCAAATACAACATATGTGGGAGGCAGTGAGAGAGAGAGAGTTACATAGATACAAAGACTACACAGACCTTGCGGTCCCTACTAGGTAGACCGGACGTAATGCTAAACTATAATTTGCTACAAATTGGAAAGCAAGGATAGAAAAGCATGAGGCTCTCTTCCCACCCACCTCTCCTTCCGATCGTTGGTCAGCATGAAATTTAGTTGGGGAAAAAACTCCCCCAGCAGAATGAAAAAAAAAACTTCTACTGGGAATATCATAGTAAAGAATGAAGTTGAAAAATATTATTTACTTCTGATGCTTAACTTTTTTTTCTTTTCTAATCTATATTATTCCCACCTACTCAAAATGAGTGTCTAGACTTCTTTTGAATGTGTTAACCCACTGGACCCCAGTGCCGCAGCGTATGCGTCGGCAATGTATGTAACGTTAAACCCCAGCACCGCATACGTTGCGTCCGCTACTTCGAAATTATTTACTCTTGTCCTATGGTAGCTAGAGGCTTGAGGATGGTATGGGAAACTACCGTATGATGTTGCCGAATAGCGGCGGTATGCGGCAACCCCCTAGTCCATCCGGGCAGGCGAGTAAAAGTGGATGGGAAAAGCCAGATTACCCACTTATCCCACTGCCACTTTTCTGCTTATTTATTCGTATCCTATGGTAGCTAGAGGGTTTAAATTTATATGGGATATACCTTATGATGTTGCCCAACGGTGGCAATACTTATCAATTGGCAATACCCAAGTTCCGCCGCGGTGGGGAGTGGAAGGACTGGGATTGCCTCCCACCTCCGGCCTGGTCCAGTTGCCTCGTTTACATTGTGAGTGTTGGAGGTACCTAGTCGCCTCGCTGTGTTCATGGCTCCCCTAACGCTCCTCATAACATAGTTGAATCCCCACCAAGTGGGGAAAAGGAGGAGGAAGATAACCCAGACCCCACGGCATTCCTCAAAATTCCGCCAGGTCATGGTAGGGGTAAGAAGAGACGAGATAGTGTGTCATGTTGCTACGTACACAGCAAGCTAAGCTTATGTGTACACTGGTCCTCCCCCACTCCCCCTGCCTTCACCACCACCTTTCCTGTCTCCCCACTAAGAATACGTAAAAACCAATATTTCTAAGTCAAAAGTGCCTAAAACATTGTGTAGCACTCATATTCTAACTATGAAATATACGGTAAAGTATAAAATCAATAAACAGAGTATGTGAGATAGGCATAATATAAGTGAGAGTGAGTGAGCGGGGAGTCGGGTGTCAGTCAGCTGGTAGTGTGTACGGGCATGAGTCCATGAACAAGATTGCCACCAGCCCACCAGTCGTCATGGTAACCAGGCACTTATAAAACTTGAATCTATGCACTTAACATACTGTAACTTCACTCACAATGACATTATGTGATACATGTTGCTAATATCTGAACTATGAAGGCGCACATGATGCTCAGGTGGTGTTAATAACCATCACTCGAAAACTGGACGCATCATACATCTGCCATGCTGCCGCGCTCAGCTGTGTCTTGCCGGGCGGGAAGCTTAAAGGCCGCCCGTCATCAGCTGATGGCTGAGGCCCCCCCCCCCCCCCCCCCCATAGGACCCCCAAATGACTGATGTGAGTGTTTTTTTGTGTGTAATTCTTCAGTGGGCTATGAGGAAACTTGGTGTGGAAGAGTGGCTGGTGCGTGTGATAATGAAGATGTATGAGGATTCGCGAAGTTCGGTGAGGGTGAAAGGTGTACTGAGTGATGAATTCGCAGTCCGTGTTGGAGTCCATCAGGGTTCAGTGTTAAGCCCCCTCCTCTTTATTATGGTCTTGGAGGCGCTGTCTAGAGTTTTTAGAGGCGGACTCCCGTTGGAACTGTTTTATGCAGACGATTTAGTCCTAATAGCTGACAGTATGCAGGATGCTGAGGCCAAATTCAGAAAGTGGAGAGAGGGCATGGCGAGCAAGGGTTTAAGAGTCAATATTAACAAAACCAAGGTTATGCATTGTAGTTTGAGACGAGGCAATGTGGAAAAGAGCGGTGCATACCCATGTGCAGTGTGTGGAAAGGGAGTGGGCGTTAACTCAATTCAATGTAGCATCTGTCGATGTTGGGTACACCATGGGAGTAAGCGCTGTAGTAGAATAAAGGGGCCCCTGCCGAAGGATAAGTCAGAAATAGAGAAATTTGAGTGCGTAGTGTGCAAAGGCGAGCTTGTGTTAAGTGATGATCCTGTGGCTGTGAATTTTGGAAATGAGTCTTTGGAGCTGGTGAACAAGTTTTGTTACCTAGGAGATACCATCTCTGCCGGTGGTGGGGCCGAGGCTGCCACTGTTGCTAGAATTAGGTGTGGCTGGGGGAAGTTCAGAGAATTGATGCCAATCCTGACCATGAAAAGAATGCCTCTCCCCCTGAAGGGAAAGGTGTATGCCTCATGTGTTAGAAGTGCAATGACGTATGCCTCAGAAACATGGGCCGTTAAAGTAGAGGATGTCAACAGAATGGAGCGTAATGAGATGAGAATGGTGAGATGGATGTGTGGGGCCAGGCTACAGGATAGAATAACAAATGTTGAGCTGAGGAGACGTTTAGGTATAAAGAGTATTAGCGAGGTGATGCGTACAAGTAGACTGGGATGGTATGGACATGTGGAGAGAATGGATGAACAAAATTGGGTGACAAAATGCAGGTCTGTGATTGTGGAGGGAGCTGCACCAAGGGGTGGACCGAGGAAGACCTGGGATCGGACTATACGCGCCGATCTCAAATCCAAGAACTTGACAAGTGAAGCAGCCCTTAACAGGGTTGCCTGGAACGCCGCCATTAGGACAAGAGACTGAAACTGCACTTATGTGTGGAACACTCAGTCTTAAAATGTTATGTATGTATGTATGTATTTCTCACCTATTTCAGCTATTTAGAAGTCAAAACAAAACAAAGAAAAGGAAAGATCTGCTGGTCTCATTTAATCTAAACTAGCTGGGGTCCAGTGACTTAAGTGTCTCACATTGTACCACTTTCTCTGGCAATTTGTTCCACTCAATGACCAAACTGTAGGTGAAGAAGGGCTTTGTGACATCGAGATTCGCCCTCCTGGTTTGTAATTTCATTCCATTTCCTAAAGTTAATGAACTATTATCTATTTTGAAAAGTGGATCTACATCAATTTTGTCAAAACCCTTTACTATCTTGAAACACTTGATTAATTGACCTCGCCATCTTCTCTTCTTAAAGGTGGGGGCTCATGGGTTGAGGTAAACATGGAAAAATAATCGCCAACCTGCATATAATTATCTTGTAAAATGCAATGTCACTGAAATTATTATTAACAATGGTATGAAGGATTTTGCGGATCGTCTATACCGGGCCTGTGACGTCATAGTGACATCACACCAGTATCCTTCCCTAGACTGGATAGTGGACTTACACTCTTGTGACATCACAGGCCCGTTATAGACGATCCACAAAATCCTTTATACCATTGTTAATAATTATCCCAGTGCCATTGCAAGATAATTATGTACAGCTTGGCGATTATCATTCCATGTTTATCTCAACCCATGAGCCCCCACCTTTAAGTGAAAACAAATGTGTTTAGTCTTTCATGATAAGATTTATTTCTTAGTGACGGAATCAACTTTGTCGCTTACGCTACACTGACTCGAGTTTCTCAGTGTCCTTGCTCAGATAAGGAGACCAAAATAGCACGCCATATTGTAGATGGGGCCTCACTATACTTTTAAATATAGGTACTATAATGTTCTCATTTTTATAAGTAAAATTTCTCTTAATATATCCCAATGCTCGATTGGCCTTGTTCGCAGCTGCTGCTCATTGATCTGAAGTCTTTAGGTTTTCAGATATAAGAACCCCCAGGTCTTTAACTAATGCACTTGTTTTGATTGGCTGGCCTTTCATCTTGTATATATTCATATTTTTTGTTTTTATTACCTATTTGCAAGACCTGGCATTTGTCAACATCGAATGGCATCTGCCATTTTTCCGACCACTCTACTATTTTATTTAAATCAGATTGCAGTTTATTTCTGTCTTCTTCGGTTAATACTGATTTTCCTATCTTTGTGTCATCAGCGAACTTTGAGATAGTATTATTTAGTTCAACATCGATGTAATTTATATAGATTAGAAACAAAACTAACCCCAGGACCGATCCCTGAGGCACTCCACTATAAACTGGCTCCCACTCAGATTCTACTCCATTTATCACAACTCTCTGCCTTCTGTTTGTCAGCCATTTTTTTATCCAGGCAAGAATTTGTCCTTTAATGCCCAACATTTTCAATATTTTTCCATGAGGTACCTTATCGAATGCCTTTTGGAAATCTAAGTAAATTATGTCTAATGATTTAGTAGAGTCGTTATATGTAAATAGATTATTATACAATTATATCAAATTTTTAGGCATGACTTACTATATCTGAAGCCATGTTGGCTATCTCTGATTAACTTGTTTGAATCCAGATAATCTACTATCTTGTCTCTCATAATTGTTTCCATAATTTTTCCTATGATTGACGTTAAACTGATTGGTCTATAATTACTTGCTTGGGCTTTATTTCCTTTTTTGCATATTGGTGTAATATTTGCAGTTTTCCAATCACTAGGTACGGTTTCCTGGTTGAGCGAGAAGTTAAATATATTAAACTGAGCTATTTCTTCTTTCACGTTTTTCAAAATATTTGGGTTAATATTATCCGGACCAGGGGTTTTATTAGTATTTAAATTATTCACTTTACATAACACTTCAATTTTGCTTATGGTAAAGTATCCAATTTCATGCGTGGTTACGTTTGTTTCTATAGTAGTTTTATTTTCTTCCTAAGTAAAGACGGAACAAAAATATTCATTAAGCAAATTAGCAATGTTTTTATCTCCTGTTCCTGTCTGGTAATTATTTATTTATGGCCCTCTTACGGTTTTAATTGTTCTATTACCATTAACATAACCGTAACATTGCTTTGGATTTTTTACACTTTCCTTTGCTATATAACTTTCGTAATTACGCTGCTAAGTCCTAATTCATTTCTTTACTGTTTTCTAACTCATTTTGTACAGATAGCTCAGGTGTTCATTACACTGTATATGTAAATTTTAGTTAGTTTATGATATTTGTTCCCTTCCCTTAGTGCCTTGCAAATATTATTATTGAACCAGGGAGACTTGTTGTGTTATCAGTATTTACATTAACTCCTTAAAAGCGGGCATGCTTGTTGACAGGACCCACTTGCTGGGCAGGTATATTTACCAAAAACTAGCTTCATTACTTGCTATTTTTGATGCATAATCAAGAGCCAGAGCGTAATACAATTAAATATCCGTGAAAGGGCGATAATAGAGCTTTCCAATGACACCTGAATCATCCTTGTACGACCACGGGTTATCTTGTAGCGATCGCGTAACCGGAGGTGAAAATAGTGTAAAATAAGTTCATTTCCGCGAGTTTTTCCCTCGTCTCGCGAGGTACGGCGGTGGAATTGAGGCATACTATGTGTCAGTGATGGCCCAGCGGTGGTGCCGAGCGGTCGAAGCCTAGCTATCATCCTCACAATGCGCGGACTCTCTCTCAGAGCTCTTAACGTCCTCAAAATGGCACCCGTCATATGTCGGGCACCACAGGGGTGGCCAATATTCTCTCTCCCGTCATGTGACGGTCACCGTCGGTTGAGGATTAAGTTTAGTGGGTATGTATTTATTCTGAGCACTCATGAATATATCTTTACATTTATCCCATACTTCACTTGTTTTGTCAATATTGCTAAGCTGAATATGCAAGTCACTGAGGGCTTTCCTAAGTTCGTTGTAATTTGTATTTTTAAATCTGGTACCTATATTTCCTGTTTTTCAATATTATATTTGCAATTTTTGTCGATTCTAATGAGCTTGTGGTTAGAGGTGGATAGGTGCTCACCGATGTCAAGTTTACAGTTGTACTGATAACGAAATCTAGTATGTTGTTTTCCCGTGTGGGCTTTAACCCGTACAGCCCCAGCGACGCGTCTGACGCGTCGGCGATGTATGTAACGCACAGCCCCAGCGACGCGTCTGACGAGTCACCCTAATTGCTCCGACCGTACCCTCAGGTGTAGCCACTCGAGAGGGCTCAGATTTGTATGGGAACTGTGTACGTATCCCACGCAACCATGCCGATGGTTGAAAACTCTCAAAGTCCACGTGCGTGCGTGTGAGCGCGCAATAACCTGTTTTTTTGGGGTAATTGCCTTCAATTTTTTACTCTTGTAAAATAAAAATGGCTCTGTAGGACCATTCTTTAAGCTTTTTGAGTGTTTTTTTGTGGTTTTTCCTTCATTCCTAACCCATTCGCTATTGTTTCTGGAATAAAACCATTTTTTGAAAACCGGCCGGGTTCTGGTGAACAAACATTACAAAACTAGCCGGGGCTCCACGGGTTAAAACACTTATGTAGACAATTTTCTTGTATGAAATTAATATTTGTTTACGAATTACAGCTATTTCCTGTCATAAGGCACCAGTCAATGTTAGGTAGATTATAGTATCCGAGTATTATGTTTTCGTTAGTATTGCGGGTTTGTTCCAATATTTTGTATAAGTGATTATCATCGACATCATTTTGACTTGGAGGTCGATATGCAGTAGTGATATTAATGTTTGAGTTTTTCATGTTTAGTCTGACACACACTATTTCTTTATTATTTTTGGGGATTGAAACCTCGGTTGGATTTAGATGACATGCTACCCATATAGCTACTCCACCTCTAGTTTTACCATTACACCTGTCTTTATGAAAACATGTGTAGGAGTTGATATGGTATTCGGAAATTATATCTCTGTTTTTAAAATCGAGATGAGATTCTGTCACACAAATTATTCATATTTTTCTGTTAACGCAAGGCGTTTTAGTTCATATATCTTGTTTCTAATCAATAAGGCAATGCAGAGGGAAAGGTAGGTTGGGGAGATAAGAGGCCTCTAAGAATTAGAGAGAAGTAAAGATGGAAAAGATGAGCAATGTAGAAGAGTAAAAGGTGGAGAGCCGTCATCCTTGCTCTTCTTGAAAGTGTTTTTCTTGGTTGGTGAGTCAGGTACGAGCACTCGTAGAGCAACTGTGTCATGGTGGTGGAAAGGCAACTGATGTGGGTGAAGATGGGAGATGATAGTGTTGAAGAAGCGGATGGTGAAGATGAATATGCTTGGTGGGCGTGGCCAGTTTCCTCCTAGTGGTCTGGCGAGTTTGTACTGGAGTACAGACTGCCGGCTGCTAAGAGGTGGTGGTGAGAATATTTGCCTCAAAGATGTTGATGGGCTCTTGAGATCTTAAGCCCACGCTTAGCCTCGTCTATAGATGTTGAAGACTTGGCAGATCTCTTGAAAATCGTCTCAGGTGTTGCAGCAGCAGGAGGTGGTGAAGATGGAGGTGGAGGTGTTGTGGTGGATCTTGAGAGAGGCTTTTGACGGGTCAATCACTTCCTCGGGTTGGTTCTAGGCTCCAGGGACCAGACACGTTGTTTGGGTTGGAGTACTGGGATGGTGATCGAGGGAAGCATATTAGCCTTCAGGTTTGGTAGGAACTCCCTAAAGAGTAGGTGGTCTCCACCGGCAAGTGCCATGGCCATTGTGATTATGATACTGGATGTTTGGCCATAGCTCGTTGATGGATAGTCAATCATTATATTCTTTTCCTCCACCTTTTTCCTCGCCCAGGCGCGTCTTGACCTCTTCAATACAGCTCCATGTCGTTCTGTGATGTAATCTGGTCCCTCTCTCCGTCGCCGAGAGAAGGCACTGTGTGTTGTGGGTTTGGGGAGGAGATTCGGCTCCTGTGGACGACAATGTCGGCTCCATTGTCTCTGGTGATGAGGCCGTATCCCCTTTTCACATTATACCACTTCACCTTCCCATCAAATGTGATGGAATTTGCTAAGGACATGTTGGTAGTGGTGGTGAGTGGGAGGGTTGGCTGGAACTCTGTTTCTAATCGAACATGCATTGAAGGCAAATACTTTTATTTGACTGGACTCTTGATTGAGGGAGGTATATGATTTTGGTATTGTTCGAGTTAGTCATTTATTTTTGTAACTGTTGTCGGTCTGTTTTTAGTTAGAGAGTTCCAGGTCAAGGGCCGATTATTAACAGTCAATGAGTGGGTGTGATTATCTATGGTTGGCTGATTTGGTGGGGTGGTAATTACAGTATTTGCAGGGGCTGAGGGCATGTTTTAATAGGCAGCATTTTCTAATGGGTATCACAGGGGGGGGTGGGAAGGTCTTTAGGTCAATAATCCTCCAAATTACCCAGAAAAGGTGTTTTCGGCTTAGTGGGGCATTCGTATACAGCTGTGCTCAAAATACCACTAATGCATCTCACACCTGCTTCGTATAAATTAATATCGTCGCTTTTGTATAGGGATGATTTTCCTTGGAATTCTCTCCAATTTTCTACAAAGAGTAAATTTTCTGTCACACATTTCTTTTACTGAATTATTGAGAGAGAAAGAGTGTGTGTGTGTGTGTGTGTATGTGTGTTACTAAGTTGGTGATATAGTTCGTTCCTTCGTGTTAAGGATAATGGGAATATATTAAGTGCATTACTTGAAAACGAGAATGTAAATGTGTTATCAGTACATCATTGAACACTGAATATTGTATAATAACCCTTAGGATGTGTATGTTAAATATCCTTGTGATATATAGTGAATTAATTACTAGCATATTATTCATTATTAAAGATCACACTATAATACAGAGTTCTACTAATGTTAAATAGTGTCTTTATATTTTACCCAGTCAGTGGTCGTAGGGTAGAGTGGGTGTGGTGGTTACTAGTTGAGCTGGTAAACGTAAGTTCCCGAGTTCAGATCCTGATGGCTATTATATGGAAAACATGAGTGCAGTACTAACAATCAGCACTTTACCACAAATACCACCGGTACGCTGTTTCTAGTACAATACAATTGTATGAGATTTACTACATTGATAATAAGTAATGGGTTACAGTGTCTATTGAGAGGCTCAATAGGTGGTGAGGGACAGTGAGAGAATAATTATTATGTGAGCCTGAAATAAGACAGTAACGATGTGGGTTCGGGAACAACGGGGCTAATATCCAGACAAACTTGGTATCACTAGTTGTGTTGGGTATGCTGCATCGAACAAGTTGCAAATCTCTGAACTAGAATAATACTTCCAGACTTCGTTGTATCCAACAATAGAATCTACAGTGCTTGAAAGGTTAAAATGCACACTAAATAATATAAGACTGGAGTGCAGGATCAAGCCATCACCGGCGTTCAATATATTATTACATCAAAACTTAATGTGTGTATTAACTATAAACACATAGATAAACAGACATATAGAGTTAGACAGATACATTATATTATACATCGAAATCTTATGACTTACACTATAATATATTTAGACAGGATCTAAGTCATCAGATAGAGTGACTCCTACACAGTAAAAACAAATTGTTTACATTTTTATAAAAACACAAAAACGGTGTTTTGAGAACCATTATACGTTTTTGGCGCATTGCATTTAATAAATGTGTGATTATATTAAAACATACTGTAAGGTGTTTATAACATAACACGTGTTTCGTTTATAAACGCCTAAATCTGTTTCATAAGCGTAACAAACTCTTAAACACATTTTCTGTTTATACAAAAACAATTGTTTTGCTTTTTAACCCCTTATTGGCGGCGCACGACATATGTCGAGTGAAATAAATTTGGACTATGTGGCGGTGCACGACATCTGTCGAGCACCATTTTCAGCACGTAATGTTGCTTAGAGAGAGAGCTGAGCGGTGGGACGAGCGTAGTAACCTTATGACCGACCACCGCGGGTGTACTGAACTGTATTCTAACTTTCTCCCCCTCTTCTCACTCGCTACACAGGGAATTATGTAAGGAAATTACCTTATTTCAGGGTTTTTGCACTCGTGTTGCACGATCGTTGCAAGAGAACCAGTGGTCGTACAAGGATGGTTCGGGTGTCATTGGAAAGCTCTGTTTATGCCCTTTCAGGGATAGATACTTGTTTTACGCTCTGGGTCTTATTTAGCCATGAAAATGAGCACGGAAACAAGCCTATTTAGGGTAAAACCCCCCAGCTGGGCGCTACGGTCAAATAGACCACCTAGCCCGCTAAATAAGGGTTAAGGAAACACACGTTTATATAAGAATTCCAAAATGTAATTAGAAGTATAACAAACAAACACATTTGCTGTGTTTTTGCAAAAACACCCTCTTTTTAATATGTATATATTATGCAACTATAACATGATGATGGTCGTTACCATTCTCTGTTTGGTGTTAATACCAAATTATATCTGGAGTATCTGTGGTGCTAATGAAAATGTTCCTGCATGACAAATTAAAATTCCTCGTCTAGACAGACCAGCGCCACGGGAAAATAATAATTCGGAGATTTGTTTTAAAGTTGAATTTGAAATATTTGAAAACAGAGCATATAAGTATAGACAATCGAAAATTTTAACTCGTTCATGCACTGACATGTTGAAGAAACACTAAATAAGCTTTTATGATAATGATATCGTACTAAGTAAAGAGGTAAGTACAGTTGTGACTCATAATATTATACAGCTGCTTGATTGTTTTTAACATTTAATGGACAGTTTAGAAGGATCTTGGTATGATATAACATTGTATTGTGGCGTTTGATACCAAGCTATTATGGCTGAGGACTTTACACTCCCCTGTATTGGTAAGTTGTATAAATGTGAGTGAACGATTATTACGCTCTAATGTAGTATTTGAGAAATTCCATTGAACCACTAAATTTTAATTGCTGTTTTTCCATAAGTTTTGTTCATCGCCTACAGTTTGTCAAATAACAGTTCATCAATGTTAGTGAAGGTTATTATTTTTACATACAAACATGCAGACAACTAGTATATGCAAGTAATGATACGTGCATGCATCATAATGAAAAAAGTATATTTTGATAAGAGCATTACTGATGTGAAACTAGAATACCTTTTCATCTTACTGCTTTTGTTTCCAAACCCTGGATCAGCAAATATTATCACAAAAAAATAGTGTGGTTGAAAGTAATCGTTAGCTTTTCTGAGTGCGTGGTTTCATTGGGAAATCTGAAACGTTTGTCAAAAATCTGCAGAATAGTTGTGTGGAATTAAAGACCTTTGAGTCCTCAATCAGCTTGGGTCATTAAGTGGAGTCACACCATCACTTGTAACAAGGTGGACAGTCTGTCACCTTTTACTCTTCTACTTCCTTTTTGAGAACACTATTTATTTTTTGTATATCAATTTCCCTACCTACCTATTTGCCAAAGCAATTTATATCGGAAACTTTAGTCTGCCATTTCCTGAAAAAAGGTACTCTATTAATTCAGTGATCTACTGTATAAAAATGTATATTAGTCTAGTTGCCGAAACTCGCTGCCAATGTATTATAGCTCGAAATAGATGCCATAAATATGATTATGATGATTGAATATTTCCATAATAATTCCTTTTGTGACCCCACTTTTCCTTCACGCTATAGTAGACAATAGTAGACGGGGGTATGGCAATAATCGTTCTTGAGGCAATTTCGGTATGTTGCCAAAGATAATCTCATAGGGAGAATACCCCGTAGTCCTACAGACCGTGGTATTCATTCCCCAGACAATTTCAGGCAAAAGCTCCGGCCAACCCCGGACGATTTTCTCCCTTTGTGAGCTCAGACTAGCCCAGATGCAGTTGGCTAACCCTATGATTCCTTTCACAGATAGCATTTCCCTGAGGGTAATACTGGGAGGTGTGCTGTATCTGGTACCCCAAGGTTTCTCCCAAGTGTTGCCAGATCTCATTATTAAATTCCTTTTCCCTGTCACTCAGAATACCTCCCGGGGTGCCATACACAAACATTATATTTTCCAGGATAACCTTGGCCACCGTTATAGCTTTCTTGTCCGGGATAGCGCAAGCAACCGTGTATTTAGAGATAATGTCGACACAGGTCAAGATGTCCCTTTTGTTTGTCTGTCTGGGCAGAGGTCCCATAATAGCCACTGATAATTTGGCCCAGGGTGTACCAGCGGTAATATGTCCGGGCAACTGTATAGGTCCCCTTCCATCTTTGCCCCTCTGGCATCCCAAACAATTTTGAACGACTTCTTTAACAATCTGGTCGGCCCTCTTTGTTCAGTACCTTTCATTGAATTGTTGGAGAACCCTATACTGCCCCAAATGAGCCCCCCTTCCCTTTTGTCCGTGGAGGATTTGGATCATGTGTTGGCCTCTGAATAATCAAGTACGACCCGTTCTTGATAATTCCTCCAGATTCCCTCCTAAAACTTTACTTTATTACGAGGTCTAGGGTCATGTTTTTCCCCGTGGGGTTCAGTTGGTTGAACGGGTGCTACCGGTAGTCGAGACAAGCCATCGTCATTTGTGTGTAATTTACCGGGTTTATGTCTAACTTCAAACGAATACTCTTCCAAAATCCCCTTCCACCTGACAAATAGTCCGTTTTAATTTTTCGGAGCCATTGTAAGCTATGGTGGCCCGTAATAACTTCAAAGTGGACCCCGGCTAGATACGGACGGAAATATTGTACAGTCCACACTAGAGCCAGACATTCATTTTTCGTAACGCTATAATTCTTTTCGCCCTTATTCAGTGTCCGGCTAGCACAGGCCACTATGCTTTCTATTCCGTCCACTTTCTGGGCCTGAACGGCTCCGAGCCCTTCCTCAGAAGCATCGGTGTATAGTTGAAATGGCTTGGTGAAATCCGGATGACAAACTACGGGGTTCGAGGTTCATTTTTGCTTCACGTGATGAAAAGCTACCTGACAACTCTGATCCCAGTCAAACCTCCTCCCTTTTTCTAGTCTCTGAGGCATGGGGCGAGCAATCTTAGAAAAGTTAGGTATGAACCTTCGATAGTAGGAGGCCATTCCCAGAAATGCTCAAATCTCTTTGACAGAGGACGGAGGTGAGATTTCGGCAATAGATCTCACTTTATGTGGGTCCGGTTGAACACCTTTACTGGAAACCACATGCCCTAGATATGCCACCTCAAGGGCCCCTAATTGGCATTTTGAAGATTTCAGTTTAAGTCCTGCCCCCCTGATTCTTTCTAACACTTCTCGGAGTCGGTGAATATGTTCTTCCCAACTAGCGGAAAAGATTATGATATCATCTAAGTACTCCAAACAAGTTTTCCAGGTTAATCCCCTCAATACTTCGTCCATGGCTCTAGTGAAACTGGCGGGGCCATTGCAAACTCCAAATGGCGAGACAGTAATCTGGTAGAGTTTGCCCTCGCTGGTGGCAAATGCAGTTTTCTCTTGATCCTCGGACCTAACTGGTACTTGCCAGTATCCACTCTGGAGATCTAAGGTAGAGAACCAGGTCGACCCGTTGAGGGATTCTAACGAGTCGTCAATACGAGGTAGGGGCTGCGCGTCTTTGATGGTGACATCGTTTAATTTTCGATAATCTACACAGAACCGAGTAGACCCATCTTTTTTTCTAAATAGGACTACCGGAGATGACCACAGACTGTATGATTCCACTACTATCCCTTGTTTAATCATGTCTTCAACTTGTTCCTTTTCTTTTTGTCTCATAATAGGGTTCTGTCGTCGGTAGGGTTGTCTAATAGGAGGCCCTTGTGTATATATCTCATGGGCGTGTCGGGTTTGAGCCGATCCGCGGTCCCCTTAGTTTTGAGCAAACACATCCCGGTACATCCAGAGCAATTCATGTAAGGTACTGGCTTGATTTGAGGTTAATTTTTCGGGATCTCAGGTAAGTTTACGGGTCTGTCAGTTCCAACAGTAGTGGGTTGAGCAGGTGTGACTTGTCCTAACAGTTTCCCTTTTTGATAACTAATCGAGTCATCCCCAAAATTAGCTAAAACTAGTTTCCTCTGGTCGGCAGTAATGATGGTGGGAGATATTCTCATTCCATTCTGTGTATTGGGTTAAAAAATCCCGGCAGTCATGCCTGGGTTTGGGTGAATCTCTATAATTTTCCAAGATCTACGAGGAATAAGATAATTTCCCTGTGGTAGCTACTATTTGAGGTTGGAGAGTAGTCGTTTTGTCTTTTGGCCCACACTGAATAGTTACTCCCAACTGACTCATAAGATCTATTCCCAGATACCCATCGACTCCACTACTGGCTTTTCCCGATAAAACACAAAAATCGGTGGTGAAGGTAATTCCCTTCCACTGCACTACCGTCGTGTTAGTTTTTCCTAGGATTGTCAGTGGTTGACCCCCGGCTCCTGACAACTGAATACTGGTTTGATTTAATGGGCCCATTTCTCACTGATTTTGTTTTACGAAATTATCTAGGAGACAACTACGGTTTGCCCCCGTATCAATCAACATGTTCGCGGCTTTCCCATTTAGGACTACAGTTTCACAAGGCGTTTCTCTCTCTAAGATATTGACCTCACTATACCACCCTTCTATGTGAGGTTTCACAGAAAATGTTCTCTCTCTTCCGGCATCGTAACTTTTGGCTGGTTTTCTGTCTCCCGGTATTCTACCGGAAGCATTCCTCTCCGGTGCAGATCGGTTCCCCTGGGTAGAGGTCGATCGTTTGAGAGTGCGAATCTGGGGTCAAATCTAGGGGTTGGGGCTTGTGGATGGTTGGTACAGTTCCTAGCTAGGTGTCCGGTCTGTCTACAAGTGAAGCATCGAATCAGGGCTTTCGGATACCCTTTCTTTGGGTTCTCCTCTTCCCCTTTTTGTTTTTTCTCTTTTACTTCTCTAGCCTCCATAATCTTTTTAATGACCCCTATCAATTCCTTGGTAGTGTTAACCTCATGAATGATAGTGATTCCTAACTTCTACAGGGCAGGCTTGGATCATGATCTCCCTGATCTCAACTTCCTGACTCTTGGTTGATATGGGGATACGCCAGTTTCACATTCTTAGCGATTTCCCTCCTCAGGGCTCTCACATGTTGGCCATCAAGTCTCAAACTCTTCAGTTTGTCTCTGGCTTTTCTGGTGGAAGTCTCTCGGCCAAATTCTTCGATTAAGGCGCTCCTGACTTCGGCCCACGATACTAGTCCTTCCAGATGTACTCTCACATCATTCAGGGACTTACCTAAGCGTGCCTTTCCATAGGCGATTTTCTTCCCATTTTCCCCTAAGTCAAGTAATGTGAACCGACATTCTAACTGCTCAATCCAAAGATCGATTTCTTCCTTCTCCTCTTCCCATAATCTGAATGGTAACACGCCCGTCATCCTATCTGTTCTGTTAGATAATTATACTCAATCCAAATGATTTGTCGAATCCCACCGCTTGCCACCAAAATGTATTACTTAAAACTCCTTCAGCCATATTATGTTCCAGTAAGTCCGAGGAGGCGGGAGCCCCAGGATCATTGCCACTGCCTCGCACTACACTCACAACAACACTGCGGCCGTTAGAATTATCGCAGGAGGCTGAGGTTGCCACCAACGGTTTTATCGTATGGTATCTTATCGGACTTACTGAGCTCATATGACGCAAAATCGCGTCATAAACTTATTGGAGAGGTATAGAGATAAGTCCATATGACACGATCGCGTCATAGAGTTTTTGGTGGACTTATTCATATGACGCGATCGCATCATATATGTCGCAAGGAGTTAATTCTAAATCTGTTATGCTACTACTACGGGGGATAATTCGACAGTAATTTAGAAGTTCGTATATTTTATTTAACAGACTTCCTAACTACTCTAATAATAGGTTCTTGGCTCGGGCCGAGATGAGTTCAAGACACAGATTAAATAAGACGTCGATTCATGCTAGGTTGTACTTTGGACCCCTAAAGTTCCCGTTACTCCCTAACTGAATCCCCGCTATTCAGGTATTGACTCAAGTCGGCTTTGATCCTACGACCTCCGTTATTAGTGATTAATCCTAAATAAATAAATCAAAACCCTGCAGTGTCTTTTATTGAGACCAGGGCCTAATGAACCATTTGCTCTTTGCCTAACTAAAACAAAAGTGTTATTCTTTCCTCTACTCTTTAGGGTTTCCCACGTTTAGTGAGCCTTCTGTATCATTTCTTAATACCAAGGCTATAACATATATAATCTATCTCCTCAATACATAGAATCTATTTACTCCATTGACACAACCATCGTTACTTCGCAAGTGCCTCCACAATGACATAAAATCGTACAAATTACCGAATTACATTACAAGGTCTCTCTCACATATAATATGGGTTCCGCCACCCAGTTACCTGTCAATCTAGGTTTACAATCTTTACCTCAATAACAATATTGGGTTCTGTCACCCAGTTACTTCACAATATAGGCTTACAATATTTATCTCAATGACACTATTGGGTTTCGTCACCCAGTTACTTCACCATATGGGTTTACAATCTTGATCTCAATGACCCCGTCCGAATTTATCCTCAAGTAACCCAGTTACAAACACGCTATGTTAATTTGCACCTTAATCAATAATCGTTCTAACAAAAGCTGAACCGTGCCTCAAACGCATACACGGAATAGCTCTTTTAGACTTAATAATAACGCAACTCACATTGGATTAGTGTTCTTCTTCACAGTTTCCTTTTACACAACTTAATGAATGATTCATATGGACTAGTGTCCTTCCCTAGCTATAGCTAATCTATTAGGCAACTAAACAACTGTTTCCCTCTTTAACTTACTGGTTGCCTCATTTATTAACACAAGTATTCTTTCCCTCCCCTCTTTACTTTTACTCTTTAATCTCTCCTATCAGATGCTATATAATAACTCTTTCGGCAAGGCGCCGTTGCTAACAAAGATAACTAATTAATAACACATCATCATCTTTATATATTCAGGTGAGTCTAAATTCTTTTTCCTTTAGTCTTGTCCTAGAACGACACATCAATTTTAATAGAAACCACCATGTTAGTCAACCACTCTCTCTTTCTTTCTTTATCATATGTGGGCCCAATATGGGTATTTAAACACATATATTCTGGATCGGGTTTGTGTATGTCTGAAACTGTGGTCTACCAACTCAGAGCTGGCCAGTAGCTCTTCTGGAAGTCCTCACTTCCGTCCACCTTCTGTCGTCCCTCTTGAAGTGCTTGACTGTATGTGTGCAGACTAGCAACGTGATGACAGGCGGCAGGATACTGATGGTGCATCCTCCGAGTGGGCGAAAGTGAAGAGAGGTCAAGGGTGGTCTGAGTTGTGACTTTAGCTGAGGGCAAGGTAACTGGAAAGGTGGGTTCCTGGTACTCCTTTTTGCCTGGGCGAGAGAGAGCAAGTAGGTTGCAGTGTGTTAACCCGGTGGGCT
This sequence comes from Paralithodes platypus, assembly GCA_032716605.1. Taxonomy (NCBI): domain Eukaryota; kingdom Metazoa; phylum Arthropoda; class Malacostraca; order Decapoda; family Lithodidae; genus Paralithodes; species Paralithodes platypus. The sequence goes on along the minus strand of CM064523.1, from coordinate 55,018,583 downwards.
CTGAGGGGTGAGTGACCCCTGGAGTCCGCGGGCGGCAGCCTTTATACTCAGGCCTCCCGCTCTCCCGCGCTGTGATTGGCTGCCTGGCACGCGCCAAGACACGATTGCTCTGGATTCTTTCTTGCTTCACCTCCTCTCTCCTCTCTTCAAAATAAGTCCCAGGAAGCTGATTATAACCTTCTTTTGGCAGCTTACGGGAGTACAGGGCTGGCACCGAGGTATTACTCAAGGGATAATCAGGAGTTCTTCGGGCAGAGAAAGAGAATGACTTCTGAGGTGGAGTAAATAGTCCAGCTTCGCGCTCCGATAATGGAGGCCGCTGATTGGCTGGTGGGCGGGGCGTGGGATGTTGCAGCCGTGAGCTGTCAAAATCAGCTGGCTGTGCAAGTAAGTAAAAGGGAGCGCCATGATTGGCGGAGGGCGTTTCTACTTTAATAATACTAATAATAATAATTTATTACACCGTTTCTCGATTTTGATGTTATTGAAGTTTTGTCACAAGTATATTATGTTCACCTAATAAATTATTAAACTATTTATGATATATATAATCCAAAATAAATTATGGGAACTGTTTTATGATTGTAATTGTATGTAGATTTATTAATAAATCTTCGTTGTAATCTTAGTGAATAACGTATTTCACAAATTCACAATTCTTAATCGTTATAATATATTTGCACAATCAAAAATATGATGGGTCTCACATATTGTCCTATCAGTACAGCTACTGCACAATGTGTACTATGCTTTATATTGATTACTTCAAAGGTAGATAAGTAAATAATATAAATATATTAGTTGTTAAACCATGAAGCACGAATCTAGTGTTATTCATTATTAATCCATCATGTCATATGTATATAGTTGGTTAATGTTCTGCTAATATCTAGCCTTAACTATGAAACCAACACTCTAAATCAGTACATACAGTACACTCAGTATACACATACACTACTCCCATTATACACATACAGAGTGCACACATACATACTACACTAGTAGATACACATACTGTATTGTGGGGAGGTGTGGTGGAGTGGTCTTGCCACTGGCCTGGTAATCCAAAGGTCCCAGGTTCAAATCCCGATGTATCAATGGGAAGATATTATTGGGATGGAATTTGTGCTGTACCTAGTATCAGTGCATTACCACAAGCCCACCGAAACGTCAATAAAATACCCTCATTGTTCCCTGATTAAATAGCACTGTATGAATATTCCCATATTCAAAATATGCTATAGGGGTGCAATGCCTGGTGAGTTATCTGCTCAACAGGTGGCGTTGTGTGTGTGTAAGTGTGAGAGTCGAGTGTAGTGGGTGAGACAGTGAAGCACAGGAACGAGGTGGCTTCAGAGATGGGGTCGTTTCGGGCCATGAGTGAGCACCGTGCCTCATGTGAAGGCAAGATGGCAGGTGCTCGCTGTACTCTACGTGCTTCACATGTCTCACTCCCTAGACTGGAACAAGACCTCACTGGCTTCACTGTTCATTGTAAAGCGGTGAATGTTAAGGCTCTCAGCCTATGCCCGAGAGGAAGTAAGTTGGAATATAGAAAAAAAAAATACGCACACTACACTCAGTGTACATACACACAAACACACACGCACTACAACAATACACCTCCGTTGTTTCTCTGTGTTGTTCAAGGGTACATTCCCCCTCTATTGTTGAATATTTCCCTACACTACGTGTCCATTTGCTCTCTCTCTCTCTCTCTTAAGAATCAACGTCATAAGCACATATTCCACAGTAAAAACAACAGGAATGGTTCCGGACATTAAAAACACAAACCTCATAAATATAAACAAAGTAAATTAACTATAGGGACAATTTAAGTCTACAATTACAGAAGCGCATAAACAATTTGTACCCATGAAACCAAAACGTAATACGAAATCAAGTATGCCCCCTTGGTACAGTAGAGACATAGGCAAGGCAATAAGGAAAAGGAATCAACTACACAAACTTGTAAAAAATAACACAAACACTGAAGTAATTAAAAACTTGTACACAAATAGTAGAAGGGAAGTGAAAAAAATAATTAGGGTGAACAAACAAAATTACGAGAGGACTATCGCCAGAGAGAGTGCCACAGACCCCAAAAATTCTACAGTTACGTAAATAAAAATAAACAGGTCAAAAGCGGAATGGGACCGCTAATAGAAGATGGCCAGATTGATACAAGGTGACACAAACACGGCAAATATGCTCAACAAATATTTTGGTTCAGTTTTCACAGAAGAAGTTATCGATCATACCCCTGAAAATAATACCTCAACTCATATGATAGGAGATTTCATCATCAGTGTTAGCGAAGTACAAAGCAAATTGAGTAATTTAAATGTAAATAAGACCCCGGGACCCGACATGCTCCACCCAAAAAGAATTAAGAATGTTGAGGACGAGATAGCAAAACCCCTGACACAGTTATTTAACTTATCATTACTACAGGGGATTGTACCGAGTGATTGGAAAGATGCGAACATTACGCCAATATACAAGAAGGGTAGCAAGGCCAAAGCAAGTAATTACAGACCAATTAGTCTAACTTCAATTATATGAAAAATCATGGAAAACATCCTTAGAGATAAGATAGTAGATTACCTCGAATCAAACAACCTAATCAAAAATCGTCAACACGGCTTTAGATCAAATAAGTCATGCCTAACAATTTAATTTAATTTTATAACAAACTATTCACATATAACGACATGACGAAATCACTAGATATAATCTTCTTGGACTTTCAAAAAGCTTTCGACAAGGTGCCACACCGGAAACTATTGGCTAAGCTGGAGAGGATAGGTATCAAAGGTGAAATTCATTCTTAGATACAAAATTGGCTTACAGACAGAAGACGAAGAGTGGTGATAAATGGAGTGGAATCCGAGTGGGAGCCTGTCACTAGTGGAGTTCCACAGGGTTCAGTCCTTGGACCGGTCCTGTTTCTCATTTACATTAACGATATTGATGTAGAGGTAAACAACACCATTTCCAAATTCGCCGACGATACAAAGATAGTAAATACAGTCCTGACCGAAGAAGATAGAAATGCGTTGCAGTCTGATTTAAAGAAGATATTCGAGTGGTCAGAAAAATAGAAGATGCCCTTCAATGTCGATAAATGTCAGGTGCTGCAGGTTGGTAGCAGAAATATGAAATACAAATACAAAATGAATGGCAAACAAAAACATTTGCAACGCTAGTAAAAGATCTAGGAGTACTAATACCTGAAAACCTAAAAACTTCTGACCAATGTATAGCAGCTGCAAGTAAGGTAAACAGAGCATTGGGCTTTATTAAACGAAAATTTACATATAAACATGAGAACGTAATAGTGCCACTGTTCAAAAGTATGGTGAGGCCCCACCTTGAATATGGTGTGCAGTTCTAGTCACCTTATCTGATCAAGGACATTGTAAGACTCGAGTCAGTGCAGCGTAGAGCGACGAAGATTATACCCTCATTAAGAAATATACCAAACTTAATTGATTTAACCTGTTCTCATTAAAAAAGAGGAGGATGAGGGGTCAACTTATCGAGTGCTTTAAGATACTAAAAGGCTTCGACTAGATGTAAATCCACTATTCACATTAAACAATAATACTCAAACTCGCGGAAATGGAATTAAATTAATAAACAAAAAGGCAAACCTAGATGTCACAAAGGGTTTCTTCACCTACAGTGTGGTGTCAGAGTGGAATAAACTACCAGCGAGAGTGGTGGAGAGCGACACAATAAATGCTTTCAAGGGAAGGCTTGACCTCTATCTATGGTGGGCTGGGGTGATATGAAAATAAAATAAAATAAAATAATATATATATATGTATGTGTGTGTATGTGATACTTAATAATATGTAGGTGTGTGTATATGATACTTAATTTTAATTCGCCTGAAATTCCCTCACTTAAGATCCACACCAGACATGTCAAAACTATTTTGCAGAATCTCTCAGTAGATAAGGCTCCTGGTCCAGATGAAATTCCTCCAATAGTACTTAAGAATTGCTCCTTGGTGCTCGCTCCTGTAATGGCAAAATTTGTCCGTCCGTGTACTCATACCTCATGCATCCCAGTACCCTGGAAAGAAGCAAACATCCATCCAGTTCCTAAAAAAGGTGCCTCTTCAGATCCATCAAACTACAGACCAATAGCTATAACTTCCACTCTTGGTAAAGTCTTTGAAATTATATTAAATAATCACATAATTAAGCATCTTGAGAATAATAAATTAATCAGTGATAGGCAATATGGTTTTAGACTATGTCGATCAACTGCAGACATTCTTTGCCTTCTTACGCATCAAATCAACCAAGCTACAGACCAACATGGTGAAACACATACAATAGCACTGGATTTATCAAAGGCATTTGATAGAGTCTGGCATCAATCCTTATTGTCGAAGATGTCACACTACGGCCTAGCATCATTAGTTCCACTAATTTCTTCTTATCTTCATAACAGAAAAATATGTGTAATGGTAGATGACCTTTATTCTCAATTTCACTCAATATGTGCTGGTGTTCCCCAGGGATCAGTTTTGGCCCCAACGCTCTTCCTCATTCATATCAATGATCTCATATCTACCACTCATAATCCAATACATTCCTACGCAGATGACTCAACACTCCACAGTTCCTTCACATTCACCAATTCTTTCACCCAACCCGATCTTATAAATTCAAAAATAAACACTGCAATTTCTCTGAACCAGGACCTTTCTAGAATTAATGAATGGGGACAAAAGAATCTATTTTCCTTTAATGCACTTTCTGAAAACCCAGTACATTCAATTTTCTAACCGACAGAATCTCACTGACTTCCATATATTTTTTAATGATGTAAATATTAACTACTAACTTGAGCTGGACACATTATGTTAGAAACATTGCTAAGAATGCCTCTAAAAAACTGGGACTCCTGTACAGAGTTCGAGAATTCTTCACTGACGAGCAGTTGGCCGTAATATATAAAAGTCATGTGCGTTCTCAGTTGGATTACTGTTCACCTCTATGGAGTGGAAGTGGAGTGGTTGCATTGAGGCAGTTGGACAAAATTCAAAATAAAGCAATTAAATTAATCAATAACCCTGTAATAACACAGGACCTTCCTGCATTATCCATACGAAGAAACGTTGCATCCCTTGCATTATTCTACAGATATTTTCACAGCAATTGTTCCGAGGAACTTGCTTCAATTGTGTCGCCTCTCCACATCTTTCCCCGTAGAACTAGGGCAGCTGAGAGCGCCCATGAATTTACACTTTCTCCTCCACAATGCAGAACTTCTGCCTATCAAAATTCATTTATCCCTAGAACTACTACTCTTTGGAATTCACTTCCCTCGAGTTGCTTTCCACAAACTTACAATCTACAAAAGTTTATATCCAGTTGTTACAAACAATTTATGAATGGAGGATGCCTTTAGGCACATGGACCTTTTTGTTTTATCTGTGTATTTACTTCCTCCGTTCACCGTCTCTTTTAAAAAAAAAAAAAAAAAAAAAAAAAAAAAAAATATATATATATTTATGTGTGTATACATGTATGTATATGTATGTACAGTATATGTATATATGTATGTGTTGTTACGTATCTTGATCCTCAAGTGGTTAACTTGATGAATCTAGATAGCACAGAGATATCTATTAAGGTATCAGTCAGCTGAAGGCAAAACAAAAGTAAAATCTAATAACATTATTTCTGTTGTTGCTTCCTTTCCTTTTGGATCTTAGGACTTGGTATCCTTTATTGACTGATACTCTTTAATTATGGAAACATACTGAAACTAATTAAAGTCATGTAGTATGTATAAAGAATTATTATTTAACCGAAGCTTAGTAGGCTATGGTTATGAACCGAATAAGTTATATCTAAAGAAGGACTATTAATTCTATAAAAGTCATGAAAGATAAATATTAAAGTAAGAATATTTCTGTCTCTTACCCTTTTTGAAATGAAAATATTTTTCTTATATCATGTCCTTTTATTTATATGTAATGTAGTTATTATTCTTGGTTCTTGTCTTACGTTAATAGTATTATATTATTATTATCATCAAGATTAATATCAAAGGCACATAAAAAGTTAAGATATATATTTAATAATTAGTTAAATGTATTTCTTAACCACGTAACATTGAGGTTTGATTATGAGTAAATTAAGTTACAGGATCGCTTCATAGATTCGATTCAGGTCTCACTCAAATAATATGAAAAGCAAAAATAATATTTTGAAGCTAAAAGAATTTTCTTCAGCTTAGGAAATCACTAGAAGTAACATTAAAACAGCCATGTTAGTCTAAGGCGATATTACTAATAAGAGACAATAGTATCACCGTTCTTGTTCTTACCAGCAATGTAAGCAAATGAAAGAACTCGTAAGTATTAATATAAAACAATAGTATTACTTTTATCATAACCCAATTACTTGAAGAGTTGCTTTAGTCCACAAGTCAGTCAACTAAAATAGTTAAGTACATAATAGTAGCGTTAACGTTAATTCCCAATCACATATCTCGCTAACCAACATTACGTAAGTGTTTACACCGAACACACTTAACACACACTTATATAATCTGACTGACAGTCACAATCCCATTATAATACTTCACCCCGTCTTCCTCCAGCTGCAAGTTCACCTTCCCAACTCCAAATGAGACTGATGCCCACTACTTGGGTCTTATATACTATGCAATGATGGTGTAGGAACGAATCAGGAGGCGGGGGATGGTGCGCGCCCCAATCACAGCTCCTCTAGTTGCGTAAGAGGTGCGTGGTCCAATGGCGTCGATTGGCGTCAATCATCGTCATAGCGTCGGATCATCGAAGTAGTTTGCAGGGTCCCCTATGACGCACGCAGGTGTGAAGGCTTGTTTGCTGGTATGCAGACGAGCTGGTTTCCCTCTCGCTAGTTCGCTCGCTGGTCTGCTTCGCCGCCTGGGTGATTCGGCACTCCTTCAACTCTGAATTCTAACTCATAAATAAACATACAGGGCTCCGTATGCCAGACCTCCCCTAAGAAAAGAGTTTAAGGAGTACAGTACATAATATTAAACATAATACATAAATAGATTCACCACCAGATTGGTAACAGCAAGGTTATAATGAGGATATAATAACAATATCACCCAAAGTAGGCAACGTCTCCAGGTACCACATCAGAACATAGCCGGAACGTAGCTGGAGCGTCATTCGAACTGCAAGGCATTATCTCACAGCTGAAGGCTTGAAAGCGCACTACTAAAGCATGATATTTACCTCGCTACAAGGGTGAGCTAATTGCCAAAATCCTCTCATTAACCCCTTCAGACTCATATGACACAGAGGTTGCCAGATTAGCAATAAGAAATAGAGTTCTCTCACTCTTATAATTACCTCTCCAAAATTAGTTTTCTGCCCACAGCTAACACAAAGACAACTGCAGAGGTTGAAGTAACTAAACTATAGGTTTCTAAATACCCCTGATGGTAACAAAGGCTTTAAAGTATCCCTAATCGGCTCAAAATCGCGTCATATGTCGGAGAGGGTTAAGTTAATCTTACTGCTGTATGAGGCCAACCCGGTAAATGTAATCTTTAATAGATACGTGATAGGCAATCGGCTAGCACGTTCTGGACCCCCTTAACTCCTTCACACATATTATGTTCCAATAAGTTTAAGGAGGTGGGAGCCCCGGGATCATTGCCACTGCCTCGCACTACACTCACAACAACACTGCGGCCGTTAGAATTATCGGAGGAGGCTGAGGTTGCCACCAACGGTTTTATCGTAAGCTAACTTATCGGACTTACTGAGCTCATATGACGCAAAATCGCATCATAAACTTATTGGAGAGGCATGGAGATAAGTCCATATGACGCGATCGCGTCATATGAATTTTTGGTTATAAGTTCCATATGACGCGATCGCGTCATATATGTCGCAAGGAGTTAATATGTTTAACATCCAAGGAGTATTCCTGCAGCAACAAACTCCACCTGGTCAGTCGTTGGTTTTTATTTTGGAACTTATGCAAAAATGTTAAGGGGTGATGGTCAGTATACACAGTGATGGCACCAGAGGCAGATTGCACATAGACAGCAAAGTATTGAAGGGATAAAATTAATGCTAACAGCTCCTTCTCAAAGACTGAATAGTTACGTTGAGCAGAATTTAATTTTATACTAAAATAGCACACAGGATGCAATACTTCACAGTCGTCTTCCTGTAGCAGTACTGCACCAACCCCGGTATTGCTCGCATCCACTGCTAGGGAAAAAGATCTGTTAAAATCAGGAGCTCAGAGTACAGGATAATTAGATAAAATATATTTGGTAGCATTAAAGGCCTCCTCACATTCGGAGGACCACTCAAACTTCACATTCTTACGGAGAAGGTCTGTCAGGGGAGCAGTTAACCTAGAAAAGTTTAAGATGAAATGCCTATAATAACCAATCATTCCTAGGTACCTTTGGATATGTTTCTTAGTGCTAGGAGTTGGGAATTCTAGAATAGACTCTACCTTTGCTTGAGGAGGTGCAACCTACCCCTGATCTACCGTATATCCTAGATACTGGACCGTACTCTTTACAATGGTGCATTTCTTAACACCTTACTAGCGGCCTAGGCGGTAATTTATATGTACCGCCCAGCGGGGTGTTTTTACCCTAAATTGGGTTGTTTACGTGATCATTTCCATGCGTAAAACAAGTACCTATCCCTGAAAGGGCATAAACAGAGCTTTCCAATGACACTCCAACCATCCTTGTAAGACCACTGGTTTTCTTGCAACGGTCACGCAACACAAGTGCAAAAACCATGTAATTAGATAGTTTCCCTACATAATTCACTGTGTAGCGAGTGCGTGAGGGTGGAGGAGGGTGGGATTCATGTCAGTAGGTCCGCCGCGGTGGTCTGGAGCAGTCATACGCTTGCTACTCTCCTCCCACCACTTATCTCTCTCTCTCTCAGCAACATTACGTGGTGAAAATGGCACACGACAAGTTGTGAACCGCCACTTAGTCCATATTTATTTCACACGACATAAGTTGCGCGCCGCCAAAGAAGGGTTAAGATTAACCACCAGATTGGCATCAGCAAGATTTAAGAACAGCAATCTAAGTTGGTAAAGATGCTCCTCCCATGACTGTGAAAAGATATGAATATCATCGATGTAGACAAAGCATCCAGGTACCCCTTCAGTCACCAAATTCATGAGGCGCTGGAATGTAGCTGGAGCGTTTTTCAAGCCGTAGGGCATTACGTTACAGCAGAAGGCTTGATTGTTGACTACAAATCATGATATTTCCTTCGCTCTAGGGGTGAGAGCTACATGCCAATATCCCTTGTGACGCCTCCCGGCGTTAACAGAATGGTTGCGTGGGGCATTGCAGCTCGCTCGCCAGGATGGGGGGATAGGCTACAGTTGTCCTAGAATGATCTGCTTTATGTAATTAGTGTCGTGTTGCCACAGACAGTCTAGAAATGGTCTTTGTTTTGGTCTGTGACCGCGCCTTATATTTTATATTCGCTATAATATAAATGTTGCTTGTGTGGGAGGCGAGCGAGAGAGGGTGAGGGAGTACACCTGGCAGCGGGGTGAGCTATGATGCGGCTCGCTTGGGCGCTGACGGCGTTGGCGGCCGGGTGGTCAACTAGTCCCTTCCCGTCGCGGCCTCATGTTTTTTGCCAGCTCAGAGCTTGCCTGACACCCGTATCGCCTACATCCTTTGCAATTCTGTCCCCCATACTCGCCACTTTGCATACTATTTCTCTCTCTCGACTTCTCCTTTCTCATTCTCTAATCTTTATTAAACTCAACATCCCTTCTGGTTTCAGCATAGACGTTCACCGTCGACCAGTCGTATTGTACGCGAAGCTCTCAGATATTTCCATGTATTAGGTTAAGGAGGTATTATGCTTTATTGAGGGTTAGAGAGACGGACTTTTCTGTATGTGTCCTCTCTCGGGAAGGTTGTAGACCGGTATATGTCTCCCTGGCAAGGTGTTGAGTGATTCTGCTTGGTTATCTAAAGCTAGACTAGGGGTAAGGTTACTGTGTCGTTGTCTCCGATGTGTGCAGTGTTAGCTAAGCCCTGCACGACATCGTCAGGTACCGTGGGAGCCTAAGTTGTCTTCGGGAGGGTTTACTTTGCGAGCACAGCGCTGTGGTGTGATAGGGCCATAGCCTATCCCTCACAACATTGTGTTGACTTCTGAGGGATCGCCAGGATAGATCTAGGTACTAGAGACCTAGATTTATCAAGAGAGCATCCCCGTCATATAACGTAATCTTCATTATACCACCTTCGGACAACGTTAGGCTACGAGCCGCATGCTCACCCATTGTTGCCCTGCCTTGATACCCCAGCTAGACTTTATTAACTGAGCAGACACTGGTTAGAGATAAGCCCCCATTATTATATGTATGCAACATTATTATTCACTGCACTTTTGAGCCGAGGTTGTTGTTGAGTTGCACAACCCTAGTAGGCTGTTGCGTTGTGTCACGAAGCATTTCTTTAGTTGTCGAGCATTACTACCTTTGCGCAGTCTTTATTATTCGCCTGCCTATTATTACTATATGTCCTAGTATTTATTGTGACCCGTATTCTGCATTATAATTGTTAAAGATTCTTTACGAACATCTTCCCAGCATCAGACTTATTTCAGAAGTTTCCAGTTGATGTTGCAGGACTAGCATTGCACTTTCTTTAATACAGGAGTGCCAGTTATTTGAGTATCTACCGTAACGTTAAACGTTTAACGTGTGTGCACCAGTTACCGAGTCATAGGATACCTCGTTGTCCAGGCACGACTCAGAGCGGTAATGGTGTTTTGTTTTCCAGTGTTTAAGGCAGGGGTTGGATCTAGTGTTACCGTAGTTGCATTTTGCCATTATCTAGTCCAATGTTGAAGAGCCCTGTGTCTTTGAGAACCTGGATCGTAACAAATGGCGACCTAGCTCAGGATCTTGTGAACTAAGAGATAATTGCAGGATTGTTGTGGTCATTTGTTTTATTGAGGAATATAGCGAGCACGTTAATTTTTTTTTGGCAAAGTAATATAGCACTTGAGAGTCTTCAGACATTTTTGGCAAGTGAATAGTGCTACATAAGAGTTTGGGGTACTTCTTTTCTGAATATTGTGGTGAGTAATTTTTGTGAGCATCATGTCTTATACCGGGTCAGAGGAGAATGGAGACACAGTACGTAATGTCGAAACTGAGGAACAGCAGCATGATGAAAGGGTTAATCGGGTGAACTGTGAGGAGGATGCTAGGATATTTTTGCAATGGCCTGTTACTGCCGAGCGGTTGGAGGGTATGGATCGGTACGGTCTTCAATGCCTGGCCACAGCTATCGGTCATGCGGTTACTAGCAGCATGACCAAGGATAACTTGATAACGTGTGTACTGGGCAGGGTGACTGGTGAGCGAGATGGGTTGAGTGCTCAGAGCCCTTCGGCCATGCTTCCCCTACACTCGACTCCCAGCCATTCCAGTAGTTTGCCGACCCCGGGTACGCTTCCGCAGTTGGGTGGTGACTGGCAGGGTGGGTTGCCCCTGGGGGGACCACCGGTAATTTCAAACATTGTAGAACCTTCACCTCCTCCAGGGTTAACTCCAGAATCATTGTATCAGCTCGAATTAGCTAAGATCGAAGAGAGAAAGGCTATCAGGGTATCTGAGCTTCAGCTTCAGCTGCACCAGCAACAAAGGGCAGGTGAGCCTCAGCAGCAAATAGAGCTAGCAAAAATCCAAGCTGAGTCGACCAGGTACTGTGCCGACATGGACGTAGAGAAGTCGCGAGTAGAGACAACGGGACAGCGACTTGGGGCTGGTAACCGTGTTCATGAGCAGTCTCTCTCGCACTTATTGAAACTGGTTCCGGTGTTTGATGAGAGTGGTGTAACAGAATTTTTAATAGGCAAATTAATAGGCAAGGGTCTTAAAGCCTACGATGCGTTGCCTATAGAGTCTTGTATTATCTATGAGGAACTCAAGGAGGCTGTCCTGAGAGCATACGAACTACAACCAGAGACGTACAGGTTGAAGTTCCGGGGTGTTACCAAGGGTCGAGAGAGCACCTTTTTGGAGCATGCCCGGGAGCTGTCCGATGCTTTTGGGAATTGGCTGAGGTCGGAGAAAGCTACTACGTTTGACGACATTAAACAGTTGGTGCTTTTAGAGCAGTTTTTCAAATGCACGGGCGGCGACCTGACGTTAAACCTTAAAGAAAAGCAACCAAAAACTCTACAGGAGGCAGCTGAGATGGCTGACCTCCGGCTATCACTAATTCGTGGGTGCGGGTCTGCCCAGCGTAGTGAGGCAGGTAACAAGGGGCGTGACGCCCCACCCCCCCGAGTTAGTGATATACCTTATGCAAACAAGTACAAGAGCCATGATACCAAGACTGACCACAAGACTAGCACCGTCCCATTTAAGAAGGGGCCGGGCCCTTCCCAGTACCAAGGGAAGCCCAAAGGGGAGTTGGAGTGTTATCATTGTCATAAAAAGGGGCACTTTGCAAGACTCTGTCCTAGCAAACCACCTACAGCAGCTGTGTCTTTGGCCTGCAACATTGGTGTGTCTCCGAAGTCATCTGAGTTTGCCCGGGGCTGTTCGTCAGAGGCTGAGGCACAGCCAATGCAGAAGCACCTGGGAGGCTCGAACCCTGCTCAGGATGTTTTTTGCGACCATAGAGGGCGGGGTTGCGTGATGTGGGCGGGGCGCAAGCATGGAGTAGAGGTCTTGCGTGATACAGGTGCTTCCCAGACTCTGATGAAAAACTTGACTGGCTACCCTATAAACGCGGCTCGGGTGGTGGTGGTCCAGGGTATTAATGCAACTCGGTCATACCCGCTGGTGCGGTTGGAGTTGGAGGTGGATGGTGTGGCACGTGAATTGGATGTCGGGATTGTGGAGAAACTGCCAGTGGAGGGCGTCGACCTTCTTCTCGGCAACGATTTTGTAATGCCCGCTTCTGAGGTTCTACCCTTAGTCGTTGCCGAGAGTCCGGCCGACGTGAGTAGGGAAGAGCAAGAGTGGGTCGAGCGGTGCCAGACACAACCCATGGCGTGTGATGTCACCCAAGCTCGGGCAGCTAAAGTGTCACAGCCTAGTCCTCCGTCTTCAGACCAGCGGAGGAACGATCAACAGGAGGAGGCTAAAGCTGGAGTTGGTTTTAAGAGTTTTGACTCGGCGGCTCTCCTGGGTGATTCAGTATTAGCACCATTACTTAATTCTGGAGTAGCCCCTGGGCCTGTCATCGAGAGTGACGAGGCTGGGTATGACGAGTCTCCACGACAGCAACGTTATGTACATCGAGAGAGACAGAGGGAGCAGCCCAGTATTGGGGAAGGTCATGCATTGCTCCGGGAGCAGTTAGATCGCTTGGCACCCTCAGATATACGTCGGTTGCAACTAGAGGACCCTGAGCGCCAAACGTGTGCTAATGGAGCTGTAGAGCTCGACGAGGACGGCGATGCACAGCCAGGAGATTTTTTTTATTTAGAAGGCATCCTCTATAGGCATTTTCAAGACCCTAAACGTAGTTGGCAAGAGGGGTCCGGAGTAGTGGACCAGTTGGTGGTGCCACGGGAGTGCAGGGATAGCCTACTGAGGTTGGCGCATGACATACCACTGGCAGGACATCTAGGGGTGAGAAAAACGGTGGCGGCTTTAGAAAAATTGTTTTGGTGGCCGGGGTTGAAGGGGCAGGTGGTAACCTGGATAGCAAGGTGTCATACGTGCCAGAGGGTTGGAAAACCTAACCAAACAATTCCGAGAGCCCCGTTGCACCCCATTCCTGTCAGTGGACCGCCCTTCAGTAAGGTCATCATTGATATGGTCGGACCCCTACCCCCTACTAGTGCCGGTAATAAATTTCTATTAACTATCATGGATGTGGCCACTCGTTATCCTGATGCATATCCAATGAGAAATGGCACGGCGAAAACTGTTGTCCGGAACCTGCTCTTGTATTGCTCACGGTATGGTTTCCCGCAAGAGGTGCAATCGGACCAAGGTTCTAATTTTACATCTAATCTGTTCAAACAAACTATGATTCAGCATGGCATCAGCACTGTCGTCTCTTCTGCGTATCACCCGGAGAGTCAAGGGGTGTTGGAGAGGTGGCACGCCACTCTGAAAAGCATGCTTCGATGTTATTGCGCAGAGAATGGAAAGGATTGGGACCTTGGTCTGCCGTATGTTTTGTTCGCGGCAAGAGAAGTACCTGGAGAGAGTCTCGGTTTCAGTCCGAATGAGCTTGTTTTCGGGCATCAGGTGAGGGGCCCTCTCCACATGGTGAAGGAGATTTGGGAGGGTACCGCTAAGCCATGTTCTATGTTGAGATACATCCTCGAGAGCAGAGAGAGAATGCTTAGAAGTCTGGAGCTGGCCGGGCGTAATTTGGTGAGTTCGCAGGCCCGTATGAAGGACAGGTACGATACTAAGGCGAAACTCCGGGAGTTTCAGGTAGGTCAAGAGGTGTTGGTCCTGTTGCCTTTGGCAGGTCATCCTCTGGCTGCCAAGTACGCTGGGCCTTATCGGGTGGTGTCAAAGATCTCCGATCTAGATTACCTCGTTGCCACTCCAGACCGGAAGAAGCGTAACCAACTATGCCACATTAATTTGTTGAAGGCGTATGTGAGGCGCCCACCTGAGTCACTAGCTGTCCCTGTGTTGACCTGCTGCAGTCATGGTGGAGAAGGAGAGGGGGGCAGCAATGACCAGGTGGTTGATAACTGGGATTGTCATGTCTCGGCTGATCAGTGGGCGGGGAATTCGAGCCAATGTGTGCATGATGCTCTGGCGCACCTGCCGGAGGAACAGCAGGTGGCAGTGCAGCGCCTGTTCGATTCATACCCCACTATATTTGCCGAGCACCCAGGCCTCACTACTCAAGCGGTGCATGACGTCGATGTAGGAGAGCACCCCCCCCTTCAAGTCGATACCTTGTCGGGTGCCACCCATTAAACTCCCAGCGCTCAGGGATGAGCTGGAGTTTATGCTGGCAAGAGGCTTGATCGAGAAGGGGGCGGTACGGTGGACTTCTGTCACTCTGCAGCCCAAACCTGATGGAAAAGTTCGGTTCTGCATTGACTTTAGGCGGTTGAACGGGTTGACCCCCACCAACGCATATCCTCTTCCCCGGGTGGATGACAGTGTGGATAAGATCGGGAAAGCAAGTTACTTGACCAAGGTAGACCTCGTCAAAGGCTACTGGCAAGTACCACTGTCTGAGCGGGCTAAAGAGGTATGCGGGTTTGTGGTGGATGGCAGTACTTACCGTTGCAACGTGATGCCATATGGTCTGAAAAATGCACCGGCCACTTTCCAGAGCTTAATGAACGACATTGTAGCAGACATCCCAAACTCTGTCTACCTTGATGACGTGATCATTTATGACAACGATTTCCAAAGTCACTGTGAGCACATAGAAGCCTTATTTAGTCAACTTAGTAAAGCAGGCTTGGTGGTTAATCTGGGCAAGTGTGACTTTGTGCAAGCCACGGTGCAGTATCTGGGGTTTGTGGTTGGGTTAGGGCCGGTGAGCCCGCCCCAACAGAAGATACAGGCTATCGACTTGTTCCCCAGGCCGACCACCAAGCGGCAGATCATGAGATTTTTGGGCATGATTGGGTATTACCGCCGCTTTATAAGAGGTTATTCTACTATGTTAGCTCCTTTGACAGATCTACTAGCTAAAGATAAAAAGTTCCGCTGGGCACCTGAGTGTGAGCAGGCGTTTCGAGTAGTTAAACACCTTTTATGCACTCACCCTATCCTCAGGGCCCCGGACTTTGAACGACCATTTCAGTTGGCGACTGATGCCAGCGGAGTAGGGGCTGGTGCCGTACTTTTGCAGACAGACTAGGAAGGTCTTGAGCATCCAGTCAGTTTCTTTGCAAAGAAATTTAATTCAGCACAGAAAAACTATTCGGTTGTTGAAAAGGAACTGCTGGCAATCGTGTTAGCGCTCAGACACTTCGAGGTCTATGTTCCTGCCTATGGGCCAGTCGTGGTAGTGTATACCGACCACCACCCGCTTAAATTCCTCAATCAATTCCACAACCGGAATATGAGGCTGACCAGATGGTCGCTCATGTTGCAAGAGTACAACTTAGACATTCGCCATATTGCCGGTTGTGAGACTGTGATTGCGGACTGTTTGTCGCGGGTGGAGGATCCGGGGTAGGCTACAGTATTTTTTTTTTTTTTTTTTTTTTTCTATGTGATTGAAGTATGTTGAAGTATGGTGATTGAAGTATGTTGAAGTATGTTGAAGTATGTTGATATGAAGTATGTTGGTATAGCCTCCTGTCTTGGCTCGCGGTGTATTTTTGCGCTGGTGCTTGTTGGCTCGCGTGTGTAACATCAGCGTAGGGTCGCAGGGCAGGAGTTGTTGGCTTTGATTAGAAGAAAATTAGGCTACATCTATAGTAGCCACCAAAAACAACATTAAAATAAAATATGAAAAATTAAATAAAAACTCTTTCTTTTTGATAATTAATTTTAAGATAATATTGTAGCTGAGTACTGAGTGCAGATGATTTTCCCTCAGTAGGCTGTGCTTCTTAAAGCTCGCTCTGGGAGCACAATGTTAGGAATTAATGTATTATATTTGGGAAGGGTGATATGATTTTGTTTTATATATAAATGTTGTATTTTTTTTGAGGAGACTGAGCTTGCATTCCATGAGTGGCAGAGTGGTTAGGAGTGGCAGATTCTAGCGACATTCTGCCTGTTCAGATATGGGCTCATGGTTGAGTGTCCCATATCTTGGGGGGGGTGTGACGCCTCCCGGCGTTAACAGAATGGTTGCGTGGGGCATTGCAGCTCGCTAGCGCTCGCCAGGATGGGGGGATGGGCTACAGTTGTCCTAGAATGATCTGCTTTATGTAATTAGTGTCGTGTTGCCACAGACAGTCTAGAAATGGTCTTTGTTTTGGTCTGTGACCGCGCCTTATATTTTATATTCGCTATAATATAAATGTTGCTTGTGTGGGAGGTGAGCGAGAGAGGGTGAGGGAGTACACCTGGCAGCGGGGTGAGCTATGACACGGCTCGCTTGGGCGCTGACGGCGTTGGCGGCCGGGTGGTCAACTAGTCCCTTCCCGTCGCAGCCTCATGGTTTTTTACCAGCTCAGAGCTTGCCTGACACACGTATCGCCTACATCCTTTGCAATTCTGTCCCCCATACTCTCCACTTTGCATACTATTCCTTTCTAATTCTCTAATCTTTATTAAACTCAACATCCCTTCTGGTTTCAGCATAGACGTTCACCGTCGACCAGTCTTATTGTACGCGAAGCTCAGATATTTCCATGTATTAGGTTAAGGAGGTATTATGCTTTATTGAGGGTTAGAGAGACGGACTTTTCCGTATGTGTCCTCTCTCGGGAAGGTTGTAGACCAGTATATGTCTCCCTGGCAAGGTGTTGAGTGATTCTGCTTGGTTATCTAAAGCTAGACTAGGGGTAAGGTTACTGTGTCGTTGTCTCCGATGTGTGCAGTGTTAGCTAAGCCCTGCACGACATCGACAGGTACTGTGGGAGCCTAAGTTGTCTTCGGGTGGGTTTACTTTGCGAGCACAGCGCTGTGGTGTGAGAGGGCCATAGCCTATCCCTCACGACATAGTGCTGCCTCTTTGTGTTGACTTCTGAGGGATCGCCAGGATAGAACTAGGTACTAGAGACCTAGATTTATCAAGAGAGCATCCCCGTCATATAACGTAATCTTCATTATACCATCTTCGGACAACGTTAGGCTAAGAGCCGCATGCTCACCCATTGTTGCCCTGCCTTGATACCCCAGCTAGACTTTTATTAACTGAGCAGACACTGGTTAGAGATAAGCCCCCATTATTATATGTATGCAACATTATTATTCACTGTACTTTTGAGCCGAGGTTGTTGAGTTGCACAACCCTAGTAGGCTGTTGCGTTGTGTCACGAAGCATTTCTTTAGTTGTCGAGCATTACTACCTTTGCGCAGTCTTTATTATTCGCCTGCCTATTATTACTATATGTCCTAGTATTTATTGTGACCCGTATTCTGCATTATAATTGTTCAAGATTCTTTACGAACATCTTCCCAGCATCAGACTTATTTCAGAAGTTTCCAGTTGATGTTGCAGGACTAGCATTGCACTTTCTTTAATACAGCAGTGCCAGTTATTTGAGTATCTACCGTAACGTTAATTAATCACGTTAACTATCTTTTCTTTGTGTAACCTAATCGAGTAATCTTTTACTGTTTGAGAATAGGCTGTTTCATCAAGCGTCAGCCTAGTGTGTGTGCACCAGTTACCGAGTCATAGGATACCTCGTTGTCCAGGCACGACTCAGGGCGGTAATGGTGTTTTGTTTTCCAGTGTTTAAGGCAGGGGTTGGATCTAGAGTTACCGTGGTTGCATTTTGCCATTATCTAGTCCAATGTTGACGAGCCCTGTGTCTTTGAGAACCTGGATCGTAACACCCTTCACTAAGTCAATCTTGCTGATATAGGTGGCTGTACCAATCTGGTCAATGCAGTCGTCCATCCGTGGCAGTGGGTAGGTATCGTTCTTTGTGACAGCATTAACTTGCCTATAGTCCATACAAAACCTATGGCTCCCGTCTGGCTTTGGCACAAGTATGACCGGACTACTCCACTGGCTTAAGGCTCTTGTGATCAGCTTGTTTGATAACATAAAGTCAAGCTCAACCTGCAGTATACTCCTGCGTTGTGGTGAGACACGGTAGGGGGATAGTTTAATGGGAGTTGCATCCTCTACGTCGATGTCGTGCACGGCCAAAGAAGTGAGCCCTGGAGTATCACGGAACACACTGGGAGACTGAGATAAAACAGAGATTAGTTGGTTTGCTTGATCAGAGGGAGGATGACATAGTTTAGATGGTAATTCCCCCCAAGCTACTGAGTTATACTGAAAGTTGGATAGGCTACATGACAAGTCAAAGTCTGCATGGATACCTTCAGGCTCTGGAACAGTCTGTTGCGGGTCAGTAAGAGAACTGAAGACTTCGTCCGCACCAGGCTGTCCACAGGTCCTGACATTCACTGCCACAGAGGGAGAATCTGGAGGAGAGGAATCAGGGGACCTATGGTAGGGTTTCAACATATTTATATGGAATACTTGCGTGGGCTTTCTCCTGTCTGGGGTAGTTACTAGATAATCGGTAATGCTCACCCTCTGAATGATCTTATATGGGCCCCTGAACTTGGTGGATAAAGGTTGGCCAAAAAGGGGGAGCAGGACCAAAACCTCATCACCGGGCTGAAACTCCCTCTCACGGGCTTTTCCGTCATACCAGTTCTTCATGGATCTTTTAGCCACTGTCAAGTTTTGAGCTGCAAACTCACATGAGGATCTCAGCCGGGTTTTGAAATCTGAAACATACTTGAGGAGGTTTTGGTTCCCCTCCTGGCCAACTAGGCTATCCTGCAATAGTTGCACAGGACCTCTTGCCTGGTGACCGAAAACTAGCTCATTAGGAGAAAAACCCAGGGATTCAGTTGGAACCTCACGAGTAGCAAATAATAGAAAAGGTACCCCCTTATCCCACTCAACTCCTGTCTCTGTACAATATTTATGCAACATTCCTTTCAATGTTTGATGATACCATTCGAGAACCCCTGGACTCTCTGGGTGGTAGGTGCTCGACTTAACATGCTCGATACCCAACTCCTTCAGGGACTGCTGGAAAATGTTAGAGGTAAAATTAGTTCCTTGATCACTTTGCACCTCATGGGGGAAACCCATTCTGGTGAAGAATTTGAGCAGTTCCTTGAGGACAGTTGGAGCAGAGGTAGTCCTTAAGGGTATAGCCTCTGGGTAGCGAGTTGCCATGTCCATAATAGTTAATAAATAAATGTTACCTTGGGAAGTCTTAGGCAATGGGCCTACAATGTCCACTACCACCCGAGTAAAAGGATTCTCGAAGACGGGCAAGGGCACCAGAGGATGTACAGGCACCTTCTGATTGGGTTTTCCTGTCATCTGGCAAGTGTGACACACTCTACAAAACTCCACTACATCTGCACGCATTCCTGGCCAGTGAAAGTGGGCTCTGATTCTGTCTTAGAGTTTTTCTCACACCTAGGTGTCCTGCCAATGGTATACAATGTGCCATTTCCAAGATATCTCTACGACAAGGTTTGGGGACTACTACTTGATGGACGTCCCAGGCCCCGTCATCGATTGGTCTGTGTGGCTGTCTCCATCTACGCCACAATACTCCTCCTTTGAGGCAGAAACATTCCCCACCCTCCTTCTCACATTCCTCTTCACTCACGGCCCTGGCAGCTAACTCCTTGCATTCTCTATCATCTCTCTGTAGCTCTACCAGGCCACTAGGACAATTTGGAGGGGTTTCATGGTCATCGTTAGGGTCAAGATGAGCCATAAAGGTGTCAGATAAATCCACCTCAGTCACATCATCAGGCACAGTTGGAGTGTCATTCACACTCTCATCCCTTTCATCAACTCTTACATTCGGTACATTTCTGTCTGAGGGAACTGCTACTTGAGACATTGAACGTGTGACAGCACACACAGGGAAAACTGTTGGCATCTCCTTGTAGAGCTCACCGGTTAGTGGCTCGTTAACAGGGGAAAGTGACAAAATGGGGTCTGGTCGGACCTTCTCACCTGCTACATCATTTCCCAAAAGGAGTGTTACCCCGGGCACAGGGATATCTTGGGACCTACACAAAGCTATGGTGGCCTCACCCTGTAGTAACTCGCAGTCAATTTCGCCTTTTACCAAGTGTGCATAAAATTGGCCTCCAGCACCTCTCATTACAACTGGTTCGCCAGGTGGGCACTCTGTGTTAGGATTCACCATGAGGGTGCTAGTAGAACCTGTGTCTCTCAGAATTTTTACCTCATGCATACAACCATTTAATCTCACGTTGCCAGATGAAATAAAGGGACGGTAACTGTCCTGCACTGATGGTGAAATTATTA
Organism: Paralithodes platypus; assembly: GCA_032716605.1. Classification (NCBI taxonomy): domain Eukaryota; kingdom Metazoa; phylum Arthropoda; class Malacostraca; order Decapoda; family Lithodidae; genus Paralithodes; species Paralithodes platypus. Next base: position 54,997,625 of record CM064523.1, on the reverse strand, counting down.
TTGGCTTAACCCTAGTGGATTGCACCACACATGCTACTACACCCCTGTCTAGATGGTTTACGTTAGCTGCTAGGTACTCCTTCTGTCGGGAGTCCTGCATTAAAGGAACTTTTGGTGCTAGGTACTCCTTCTGTCGGGAGTCCTGCATTACAGGCACATATGGAGTTTGAGATACGGCGGCAACTGTCTGCCCTGATCTCTCGGTTCTCTCCTTGGCCCAGCACTGATAAGCTAGGTGGCCTCTCTTGCCACAAAAAGTACATACTTTAGGGGATACGGGAACGTTCCCTCTTTGAGCATTACTATTAGTTTGGGGCCCACCTCTGTTACCATTGCCCTGAGTCGCATTTTTAGTTGTGGGAACAATTCTATTTTGGCTAGCTGGGGAAGACGTTATAGGCTTGTGACTTGGTCTGTCAGATTTGTGATTGGGATACTTAAAATTAG